>JAKRSJ010000105.1:600000-972500 GCA_026413565.1 Aythya baeri | reverse complement strand
TCTTCTTCTTCTTCTTCTTCTTCTTCTAACCTAACCTAACCCTAACCTAACCTAACCTAACCTCTTCTTCTTCTTCTTCTTCTTCTTCTTCTAACCTAACCCTAACCCTAACCTAACCTAACCTAACCCTAACCTAACCCTAACCTAACCTAACCTAACCTAACCCTAACCTAACCTAACCCTAACCTAACCTAACCCTAACCTAACCCTAACCTAACCTAACCTAACTTCTAACCTAACCCTAACCCTAACCTAACCTAACCTAACCTAACCTAACCTAACCCTAACCCTAACCCTAACCTAACCCTAACCTAACCTAACCTAACCTAACCTAACTTCTTCTTCTTCTTCTAACCTAACCTAACCTAACCCTAGCCTAACTTCTTCCTAACCTAACCTAACCTAACCTAACCTAACCTAACCCTAACCTAACCTAACCTAACCTAACCTAACCTAACCTAACCTAACTTCTTCTTCTTCTTCTTCTTCTTCTTCTTCTTCTTCTTCTTCTTCTTCTTCTTCTTCTTCTTCTTCTTCTTCTAACCTAACCTAACCTAACCTAACCCTAACCCTAACCTAACTTCTTCTTACAACACAACAACCTAGCTAACCTAACCTAACCTAACCACAACCTAACCCTAACCTAACCTAACCTAACTTCTTCTTCTAACCTAACCTAACCCTAACCTAACTTCTTCTTCTTCTTCTTCTTCAACCTAACCTAACCTAACCTAACCTAACCTAGCTTCTTCTAACCTAACCTAACCCTAACCTAACCTAACTTCTTCTTCTAGCCTAACTTCTTCTTCTTCTTCTTCTTCTTCTTCTTCTAACTAACCTTCTTCTTCTTCTTCTTCTTCTTCTTCTTCTTCTTCTTCTTCTTCTTCTAACCTAACCCCTAACTTCTTCTTCTTCTAACTTCTTCTTCTTCTTCTTCTTCTTCTTCAACCCTAACCTAGCTTCTTCTAACCCTAACCTAACCCTAACCCTAACCTAACCCTAACTTCTTCTTCTTCTTCCTAACCTAACTTCTTCTTCTTCTTCTTCTTCTTCTTCTTCTTCTTCTTCTTCTTCTTCTAACCTAACCCTAACCTAACCTAACCTAACCTAACCTAACCCTAACCTAACCCTAACCTAACCTAACCTAACCTAACCTAACCCTAACCTAGCCTAACCTAACTTCTAGCCTAACCTAACCTAGCTTCTTCTAACCTAACTTCTTCTTCTTCAACCTAACCTAACCCTAACCCTAACCTAACCTAACCTAACCTAACCTAACCTAACCTAACCTAACCTAACCTAACTTCTTCTTCTTCTTCTAACCTAACCCTAACCCTAACCCTAACCTAACCTAACCTAACCTAACCTAACCCTAACCTAACCTAACCTAGCCTAACCTAACCCTAACCTAACCCTAACCTAACCTAACCTAACCTAACCTAACCCTAACCCTAACCCTAACCCTAACCTAACCCTAACCCTAACCTAACCTAACCTAACCCTAACCTAACCTAGCCTAACCTAACCTAACCTAACCTAACCTAACCTAACCTAACCTAACCTAACCTTCTTCCTAACCTAACCCTAACCCTAACCTAACTTCTTCTTCAACCTAACCCTAACCCTAACCTAACCTAACCTAACCTAGCCTAACCTAACCTAACCTAACCTAACCTAACCTAACCTAACCTTCTTCTTCTTCTTCTATTCTTCTTCTTCTTCTAACTTCTTCTTCTTTAACTTCTAACCTAACCTAACCTTCTTCTTCTTCTTCTTCTTCTTCTTCTAACCTTCTTCTTGCTTCTTCTAACCTAACCCTAACCCTAACCTAACCCTAGCCTAACCTAAACCTTCTTCTTCTTCTAACCTAACCTAACCCTAACCTAACCTAACCTAACCTAACCCTAACCTAACCTAACCTAACCTAACCTAACCTAACTTCTTCTTCTAACCTAACCCTAACCCTAACCTAACCCTAACCCTAACCCTAACCCTAACCCTAACCCTAACCCTAACCCTAACCCTAACCCTAACCCGAACCCTAATCCTAACACTAACCCTAACCCTAACCCTAACAATAACCCTAACCCTAACCCTAACCCTAACCCTAACCCTAACCCTAACCCTAACAGTAACCCTAAACCTAAACCTAATTTTAACCGTAACCGTAACCCTAACCCTAACCCTAACCCTAACCCTAACCCTAACCCTAACCCTAACCCTAACCCTAACCCTAACCCTAAGAGAACACTAACCTTAACCCTAACCCTAACCCTAACCCTAAAACTAACCCTAACCCTAAGAGAACACTAACGCTAACGCTAACCCTAACCCTAACCCTAACCCTAACCCTAACCCGAACCCTAATCCTAACACTAACCCTAACCCTAACCCTAACAATAACCCTAACCCTAACCCTAACCCTAACCCTAACCCTAACCCTAACCCTAACCCTAACCCTAACCCTAACCCTAACCCTAACCCTAACCCTAACCCTAACCCTAACCCTAACCCTAACCCTAACCCTAGACGGAGCCATTGAGCACACGCCGAACCCCCTCTTCCTCCGAACTACAACTCCCAGCGTGCCTCGGGCCTCCCCCGCGCCAATCCGCCGGCACTCCTAACGACGCCTCTGATTGGTCGCCAACCCCGCGGTGGGCGGGTCTTCCTGGCGAGCAGCTTCCGGTTTCCGTTAGAAGGAGGTGGGCGGGGGCGGCGGGCGGCCGGGACTTGGTGGGCTCCGCGGCCCGACCGTGAGACCGTGTGGCGGGGCCGGGGGGGCCCGGGGGGGGGTGGGGGGTTTTCTGTGGGGTTGATAGCGGTGCCAATGGGGGTGGGGGGGGTCCCACGGAGGGTTGGGGGTCTCAAGGGAGATTATTGGGGTCTTGGGGTGGGGGCTATGGGGGTTTGGGGGGACTTGTGGGGGTCCCGAGGGGGTGTTGTTGTCATGTGGGGGGTGATGGGGGCACCCATAGGGTTATGGGGGTCCTAAAGGGGCGTTGGGGTGTCCCAAGGGGGCTTGGGGAGTGTTGGGGGGGCGATGGGGGTCTCAAGGGGGATTATTGGGTTCCGGGGGGGGCGTTATGGGGTTTGCAAAGGGGGTGTTGTGGTCATGGGGGGGGGTTATGGGGTCTCAGGGGGGGTCCTACGGGGTTTTCTTGCGATCCCTTATGGGGGTTTTGGGGTTTCACTGGGGGTTGGGAGCAACAGGGGGTCATGCTGGGGTCCTGAGGGGGGTGGGCATTGTCCCCCACACACACTGTGAGACCCCCCCTTTCCCCCCCAGGTCACCATGAGCCTGCAGTGGACAGTGGTCGCCACCTTCCTCTACGCCGAGGTCTTCCTCGTGCTGCTGCTCTGCGTCCCCTTCGTCTCGGCCGCCAGGTGGGTCGACATTAACCCCCCCCCACCAAAAGAAATATCTGCCCCCCAAAATCAAGTATCTGCCCCCAGAAATCAAATATTGCCCCCCAAATCTTAAATCTCCCCCCATGTATTAAATAACACCCCCAAGACATATTAAATACCCCCCCAAATATTAAATTTCCCCGTCAAAAATTTAATATCCCCCCCAAAAATTAAAAATATCCCCCCAACATTCAATATCCCCCCTGAAATATTAAATATCCACCCAAAATCTTAAATATCTCCCCCCAAATATTAAATACGTCCTCCAAAAAATGAAATGTCCCCCCCCAGAATATTAAATTTTGCCCCCCAAATATTAAATATCCCCCTCCCACATTTTAAGTATCCCCCCAAATGTTAAACTTCCCTGAAAATAATTGATAACATTAAATATTCCTCCAAAAAATACCAAACATCTGCTCCCAAATGTTAAATATCCCCTCCAAAACTTAAATACCCCCCCCAAAATATGAAATCTCACCCCCCAAGTATTAAGTATCCCCTCCAATAAATTAAATTCCCCCCACATTCTTATATTCCCCCCCACAATGAAATGTCCCCCCAAAAAATATTACAGATCCCCCCAAAATATTAAACATTCCCCCTGAACATAGTAAATATCACCCCCAAAAATATTTTTACCCCAAAATATTAGATATCACCCCCCCAAAATTAAATGTCACCCCCCATAACTAAATCTACCTCCCCAGAAATTAAGTATTGCCCCCCCATTATTAAATCCCTCCCCAAAATTCTAAATACCCCCTGAAAACATTAAATTTCACCCCCAAAGATATTGGGTGTTAACCCAAAATACTAAATATCAACCCCATAATGAAATATTACCCCCCCATAATTAAATATAGCCCCCCAAAAAAATAAAATTAAGGCCCCCACAATATTAAATCCCTCCCAAAACTATTAAATACCCCCTGAAAATTCTTAATTCCGCCCCCCAAAATGCTGAATTTTACCCAAAAATACTAAATATTACCCCCCATAATTAAATACAGCCCCCCCCAAAAAAAATTAAGGCCCCCCCAGTATTAAATCCCTCCCAAAAATGTTAAATACCCCCTGAAAATTCCAAATTCCACCCCCAGAAATGCTGAATTTTACCCCAAAATATTAAATATCAGCCCCATAATTAGATATCACCCTCCCATAATTAAATACAGCCCCCCCAAAAAATTAAGGCCCCCCCAATATTAAATCCTTCCTAAAAATGTTAAATACCCCCTGAAAATTCTAAATTTCCACCCCAAAAAATACTGCTTTTTACCCTAAAATATGAAATATCAGCCCCCTGAAAATTAAATGAACCCCCGTAATAATTAAATATACCCCCCCAGTAATTAAATATCCCCGCCCTTAATTAAATCTCCCCCCCCCCCCAACATTAATTCCCCCCCCCAAAAGGTGGCAGAAGATCTTCAAGTCGCGCCTGGTGGGGCTGGCGGTGGCCTACGGCAACACGGCCTTCGTCGTCCTCATCGTCATCCTCGTGCTGCTGCTGCTGGGTGAGCCCCCGGGGCCAGCTGGGGGGGGCTCTCAGCGTGTCCCCCCCCCCTTTTTAATTATATTTGCCCCCCCCAGATGCCTACAGGGAGACCCGCAAGTACGACGCCTCGGAGCGCGCGGCGCTGCCCAGCAGCCCGGGGGCCCTGGAGCATTTCCACATGCGGCTCTTCCGCGCCCAGCGCAACCTCTACCTGGCCGGCTTCGCCCTCCTGCTGTCCTTGTGAGGCTTTTTGACATCGGGGGGGGTCTCATTTTGGGTTGTGGGGGGCCAAAATGTTCAAAATGGTGATTTTTGCCCCGTTTCGGCAGCCTGCTGCGGCGCCTGGTGACGCTGATCTCGCAACAGGCGCTGCTGGGCGCCTCCAGCCAAGCCTTCCGTAAGCAGGCAGAGGGGGCCAGCCAGGCCGCCCGGCGCTACATGGAGGACAACGAGGCCTTGAGGAAGGTAGGGGGGAGCTTTTTTTGGGGGTGGGGGGGTCGTGAGGGGGTCCTGACCCCCCCCCAAAAAACCCGCAGCAGCTGCAGGAGGCCGGGGGCGAGGGCGGCGCGCCAGCGCAGGACGAGAACGAGAGCCTGAAGGCCAAGGTGGAGAAGCTGAAGGAGGAGCTGGCAGCCAGCAAACGCAGTAAGGGCGGCGTTGGGGGGTGGAGGAATTAAAGGGGGGTTCCCAAAAATTATTAGGGGGGGGTCTCGGGGGTGCTGACCCCCCCCCGGTGTCGCTCAGCCCTGGAGAAGGCAGAGAACGAGGTGCAGGCGATGCGGCGGCAGGCGGAGGGGCTGACCAGGGAGTACGACCGGCTGCTGGACCAGCACGCCCGCCTCCAGGTACTGGGAGGGACTGGGAGGCAACCGGGGGGGGCTCCTAACCCTCCCGCGTTGACCCCCACCCATTGCAGGCAGCACACGACGGCCCCCGGGATAAGAAGGAGGAGTGAGAGGGATCGCCCCCCCCCAAAAAATATTTGGGATTCTTTTTTTGGGGGGGTCAGGAACAGGCCGTGGGGGCCAGGTGCCCCCCCTGACCCCCCCCAAAAGGCTGGGACCCCCCCCAAAGCTGGGACCCCCCCCGCAGAGCTGAGGACCCTATTCTGTTACACAGCAACGCACCTTGGGGGAGGGGTGAGCACCATTTTGGGGGTTTTCTCCCCAGTTTTTTTCGAGGGGGGCCACCAATTACTGGGGTCAGAGGGGTGGGGGTTGTGTGTCCCCGTCCCCCCCCCCCCCCCAAAAAAAAATAACTCGTGCTTCAATAAAGGTTTGGGATCAGGAGGCGTCTGCTGGGGTTTGGGGGGGGTGGTGCAGAAAAGGGGGGTAAAAATGGGGCTGAAATCGCTTTTTTTGGGGTGGGGGGAGCCAGGTGGGGGTCTGGAGAGCTTTATTGGCACTTTTATTTTTTTGGGGGGGGGGGTCACGGGGTGGGGTGCAGGGCTCGCGCCCGCCGCCGCAGCGCCTCGAACTCGCCCGGCACGAAATCCGTCAGCGCCTTCCTCACCTCCCCCGGCGGGCACAAAAGGGGGCCCCCCCCGTTACAGGGCAGGCTCCCCCCAGGCCCCAAAACTGCCCCCCCCCACCCCAAAACTCACCGTGGAGGTGCCCTCCGCACGCAGGCGCTCCAGGAGGGGCCGCACGCTGAAGGGGCGCCCCACGACCACTGTGATCCTCTGCGGGACGTCATCAGGGCCCCCCCAAAAAATTCAGACCCCCCTTCAAGTTTACACCCCCTCCTGAAGCCCCCTCCCCAAATTCAGCCCCCTCTTTGCCCCCCCAAACTCACCTGCCCCACGCGGGGCACGTAGGGGCGGCTGTTGGGCAGCACGTCGTTCATGCCTGGTGTGGGATTATTTTTTGGGGGGGGGGTCAGCAGCGGGGGTCCATGCTCCCCCCCCTAGCAGGAGTGGGGTCTGGTCCCCCCCAGGCCAAAAAAAAGCCCCCCAAATCCTTGCTCACCCCCGTGCCACAGGGGCAGGACGACGGGGTCCAGGCGGCACTCGGCCAGGAGGCGCCCGATGCCTGCGGAGAGGGAGGAACTGGGGGGGGGCGCGGCTGGGGGGGCTTGGAATTGGGATTATGGGGTCTGGGGTTGGGATTATGGTCTTGGGAGGTGGGATTATGGGGTCTGGGGGGAGGGATTACCAGGTCGGGTCATGGGGAGGATTATGGGGTTGGAGAGGAGGGTTATGGGGCCAGGATTATGGGGTTGGCGGGTGGGATTACAAGGTTTTTGTGTTGGATTTTGGAGTTGCAGGAGGGGATTACAGGGCTAAAAGGCAGGATTACAGGCTTGGGGGTGGCTATTACGGGGACGGGGGCTGGGATTATGGAGTCGAGGGTGGAACTATGGGGTTGGGCAGCAGGATTACGGGGCTGCAGGGGGATGGGTTACAGGGCCAGAGGGATATTACAGGATTGGGATTATGGGGTCGTGAGGAAGGATTACAGGGTTGGGGGTAGGATTACGGTGTCAGGGGGCGGGATTAGGGGGCTGCGAGTGTAGATGACAGGGTTGGGGGCAGGATTATGAAGTCGGGGGGAGGATTATGGGGCTGGGTGGCGGGATTATGTGGCCAGGAGGGGAGTTTACAGGGCTGGGGGGCGGATTATGGACTCGGAGGTTGGGATTACCGGGCTGGGGGGGGGATTACATGGCCAGGAGGCGGGATTACGTGGCAGGGATTACAGATTCTCACCCCACTTGAAGCGCACGAACTCCTGCCCCATGTTCACTTTACCTGGGGGGGGGACAGCACCGTGGGGAGGGGGGGCAGGGAAGCCCCCGAGGGTCCACCCCCTCTCCTGGGGGGGCTCCCAGTGCCTCCCAGTGCTCCCAGTTCCCCCAGTACCCTCGGGGAAGACGTGCACCCAGTCCCCCTGGTTGAGCTTCTCCAGGATGAAATCCATCCCGCGCTGGTACACGCCGTCCCCTGGGGACACCAGTGCTCCCAGTATGAACTGGGAAGCCCCCCGGGGGGCCTCCCAGTACCTCCCAGTGCCTCCCAGTTTGTCCCAGTTCGGCGCTCACCCCGGCAAACTGGGACGCAGCGGCCCAGGCTGAAGAAGCGCGCGTGGAGCTCACGGGTAAAGCAGATGTCGGCGGCTGCGGGGGTCCTGGGGGTGGGCAAAATGGGGCGGGGGTAATCTGGGGGGGGATTTGGGGGGTAATCTGTGGGGGGGGTGCTCACCAGCGCATCTTGTGCAGGCTCCAGACGTGGCGCAGCTTCAGGGAGCCTTGGGGTGGTTATTTTTGGGGGGGGGTGGAAGGGTGAGGACCCCCACCCCGGGGGGGGGTTGTCCCCAAAAATGGACCCCCCCGGACCCTAAAAATGCCCCAATCCCCCCTAAATGCCCCCAATCTCCCTAAATCCCCATTTAGCCCCCCCGAGCCCCCCAGACTCCCCTCAAACCCCTGAGCCCCCCAACTCCCCTTAATCTCCCCCTGGGAGCCCCCAACCCCCCAGCTGCCCCAAACCCCCTCCAGGACCCCCCGTGCCCTCCCCCGACCTCTTCAAGCCCCCCCCAAATCCCCATTTACCCCCCCTCGAGCTCCCCCAACCCCCCTAAATCCCCCTGGGAGCCCCCAATCCCCCCCCAGCTGCCCCAACCCGCCCCCCAGGACCCTTCCGTGCCCCCCCCCGGCGCCCCCCCCACCCCAGAGATGGGGGTCGTCCATGCAGGACTGGTGGTTGGCCAGGGTGAGCAGGGGGGTGCGTGGCCCCCGCCCCTCCACCAGCGCGTGCAGCACGGCGGCGTCATGCACCCGCAGCCGGTTCAGGTACCCTAAAAAAATTTGGGGGGGGGGGCACACAAAATTAGGGCCTCCCCCGAAATAAAATGATGACTGGGGGGGCGCGGGGGGGTACTCACGGGTCCACAGGAGGCTGTAGGTGCCCACCAGGCCGGTGACCACGCGGCTCGCGGCCGACCAAGATTTGGGGGGGGGGCCCCCCCCCGAGGGGAACGGCCAGGGGACGGCCAAGGGCATGGCGCATGGCTGGGGGGGCACAAAGCGGGGGCAAATATAACGGGGGGGCAGAAAGGAAGGGCAAATATAAGGGGGTATAAAGGGGGGGGCACAAAAGGGAGGGGCACACCTCTGTGTGACCCCCAGTGCCCCCCTCGCCCAGTTCCTTCCCATAGCCCCCAGTGCCCCCCCCAGTGTCCTCCAATCCCCTCCCAGTGCCTCCCCCACAGCCCCCAATTCCCTCCCCAGAGCCCTCCCAGAACCCCCAGTTCCTCCCCAGTGCCCTCAGTTCCCTCCCAGTTACCCCCAGCCCCCAGTAACCCCCCAGTGCCCCCCATACACCCCAGTTCCCCTCCCAGTCCCCCCCAGCCCCCAGTACCCCCCCCATTGCTCCCAGTACCCCCAGTTCCTCCCCAGTTGCCCCCAGTTCCCTCCCAGTACCCCCCCAGACCCTCCCCACCTGCTCCTACTGCCCTCCAACCGCCCTCCCGGCCCCCTTTCCCCCAAATTAACCCCTAATTAACCCCCATTTACCCCAATTACCCCCCCCACCGACTCCAGGCCGCCGCAAAGCGCGCCCCGCGCCGACTGTCGCAAAGCTGCCGTAAAGCGCGAGGCGGCGTCGCAAGACCCGGAGGACCCAGAGCAGACGAGTTCCGCCTGGTTACCATAGAGACGCGAGGAGGCGGAGCGGGGAACCCCCCTGAGGCACCTCCCATTGGCCACGGCCCCTCCCTTCACCCCCACCAATCACCGTATAGACTGAATCCCCGCCCCTCACTTTTCCCCACCAATCATCGTTACTTCGCCCCCTTCCTTCGGCCCACCAATCAGCGCGCAGACTGCAGCCCATCCCCCTTCCCTCCTCCAATCCGCGTGCTGCCCGATTCCCCGCCCCCTCCCTTCACTCCACCAATCAGCGCTCCGACCCCTTCCCCGCCCCCTCCCTCCCCCTCCCCCATTGGCCCACGCTCCCCACGCCCCTCCCCTTCCCCCCGTCTCCTAGGCAACCCGCGGCCGCCATCTTGGCGTGCCCCCGGCGGCCGCCATTCTACCGGCGGCCGTCGAGGAGAGCGGACGCGGCGCTGGAGCGCGAGGGGCCCCGCGGCGGCGGCGGCGGCCCCCAGGGGGCTGCGGCCGCCGTTATGGCCGCCGTGTGGCAGCAAGTGCTCGCCGTGGACGCCCGGTGCGCTTGCGAGGCCTGGCGGGCCTCCGGGGCCTAGCAGGTTTCCGAGGCCTAGTCGCGGCCTACCAGGCCTGGCTGCGGCCTACCAGGCCTCGGTGCCGGCGCCCCGTTAACGGCCGCGTCCCCGTCTCCCGCCACCCCAGGTACGCCGCGTACCGGACCCCGCGGTGGCCGCAGTTCCGCACGCAGTACGTGCGGCGCCGCAGCCAGCTGCTGCGGGAGCAGTCGAAGGGAGGGGAGCCGGAGGGGGCCACCCGCCGCTGGTACCTGCGGGTCCGGGCCCGGCTGCTGGCGCAGCGCTACGGGGCCCTGTCGGAGGCCGGGAGCTGCCGAGGGCACAGCGGGAGCGCGCTGAGGGGGAGCAGGACCACGCTGGATCGGATGGAGGTGGGAGATGGGGGCGGCGTGGGGGTGGGGGGGGTGGTGGGGGTCGTAGGGCCCGGTCTGGGAGCTGTAACGCCCGGTTGGGTGGGGGTGGGGTCGTACTGCACGTCAGGGGGCTCCAATGCCTGTTTGGGGTCACAGCACCCAACCTGGGGGCTATAACACCCATTTAGGGTAGGCTTTGGGGTCCTAGGGAGCACCCTGGGGGCTATAATGCCCTTTTGGAGTGGTAGTGCACAGCCTGGGGGCTGTAACACCCATTTCGGGGGGCCTTTGGGATCGTAGTGCACATCAGGGGGGCTCCAAGGCCTGTTTGGGGTCATAGGGCCCAGCCTGGGGGCTGTAACCCCCATTTGGGGGGGGGCTTTGGGGTTTTAGGGCCCACCCTGGGTGCCGTAACACCCATTGGGGGGGGGGGGGTTGGGGTCTCGGGGAGCACCCTGGGGGCTTATAAGCCCCTTTGGGGTTTTAGGGCCCACCCTGGGGGCTTTGACCCTCATTTGGGGGGAGGCTTTTTGGGGTCAGACCCCCCCTTTTCGGGGTCCCAGCCCCTCCGTTGCCCCCCCCAGGACTTCGAGGACGACCCCCGGGCACCCCGCGGCCACCGGCGCTCCCTGAGCCGCGGCTCCCACCCCGGAGCCCCCCCGGAGCGGTGAGCACCCCCCTTTTGGGGCCAAACCCCCCAATTTTGGTCAATTCTCCTCCCCCATGCCCCCCTCCCCAAATTTTAAGGGGGTTTTGACCCCCCCCGTGCCCCCCAGCCCCCCCGGCGTGGTGCCAACGCCGCTGGCCGAGGCGAGCCGGGCGATGGCGGGGGACACCACCCTGGGGGAGAACTACGCCTTCGCCGGTGTCTACCACGTCTTTGACCAGCACAGCGACAGCGCCGGTAACTGGGAGGCACTGGGAGCACTGGGAAGGGCTGTGGGGGGGCACTGGGAGGGACTGGGGGGGACTGAGAGGGACTGGCGAGCAGTGCTGAGCCCCATTTGCGGTCCCCAGGGGGCAGTTTGCCCACAATGATGGGGATCTCCTGGTGCTGTGGCTCCTCCGTGGGAACACTGGGAGGGTCTGGGAGGAACTGGGAGAGACTGGGAGGAACTGGGAATGGTGCTGAGCAGGGTCCTGAGCTCCGTTTCCAGTCCCAGGGGTGCAGTTTGCCTGCAACGACCAGCACTTCCTGGCACTGGTGTGGGTGCTCCATGGCCACGGGGCTGGTGTTGCCAAACTGGGATGGGACCGGGAACACTGGGAGGAACTGGGATAGACTAGGAGGAACTGGGAAAGCCGCCGCTCTTGCTCCTGAGCCTCTTTTGCAGTCCCCAGGGTGCAGTTTGCCCACGACGACCGGCACCTGCTGGCGTGCTGCTCCCTGGACGGCACCATCTCGGTGTGCCGCCTGGCCCCGGGCCCCCCGGCGGTGCTGCGGGTGCTGCGTGGCCACGGGGCCGGGGTGGCCGACGTGGCCTGGTCGCTGGCCAACGACGTCCTGGTGTCGGCCTCGCTCGACGCCACCCTGCGCCTCTGGGCCCCCGCCGACGGCCGCTGCATCCGCCGTGTCGCCGACCCCGACGGGGCCGCCCTGCTCTGCTGCGCCTTCCAGCCCCTCAACAACAACCTCACCGTGGTGAGTCCGGCCCCCCCGGGGCCTTTATTGCCCCCCCCGGGGGGTTTGGGGCCACCCCAGGGCTTTTATTGTCCCCCCCCGGGGTGTTTAGCGCCCTCCCTGGGGTGTTTAGGGCCACCCTACGGCTTTTATTGCCAGCCCCCGGGGTGTTTAGGGCCCCCTCAGGGCTTTTATTGCCCCCCCCCGGGATGTTTAGGGCCCCCCCCGGGGCTTTTATTGACCCCCTGCTTGAGCATTTATTGCCCCTTTCGGGGCATTTTTGCCCCCCCAATCATTTGTTACCCCCTTTGGCACATTTTTCCCCCTCCTTAGGGCACTTTTCACCCCCCGGGGCATTTTCTTCCCCTGCATTGCATTTTCTGCCCTCCTCAGGGCATTTATTGCCCCCAGGGGTACTTTTTCACCCCCGTCAGGGCCATTTTTGCCCCGCTAGGTGCATTTCCCCCCCCATATGGCACTTCTTGACCCCCTGGGGCATTTTATTTCCCCCACGTCATTTTCTGTCCTCTTTGGGGCATTTTCTGCCCCTTAGTTCATTTTTCTCCCCCTTGGGTCCCTTTTTTTTGCCCCCAGTAGCATTTTTTTTCCCACTTTGGGCCACTTTTTGCCCCCCCCGGGGCACTTTCTGCCCTTCTCAGGTCATTTTTCCCCCCCCACATCGCATTTATTGCCCTCACAGGGCATTTTTCGCCTCCCTTGGTGCATTTTTTACCCCCATTTGAGCATTTTTCACCCCCTTTGGTGCATTTTTCCCCCTCCTTAGGGCACTTTTGCCCCTGGGGCATTTTCCACCCCCCTCAGGGCATTTATTCCGCCCCCTCTTGTGCATTTTTCACCTCCATCAGGGCCTTTTTCACCCCCTGGTTGTAATTTCCCCCCTACGTGGCATTTTCTGCCTCCCTTGGGGCACTTTCTGCCTCTTTTGGTCTCTTTTTCTTCCCCTCGTTGCATTTTTTCCCTTTTTCAGGGCATTTATTCCATTTACCCCCCCGGGGCTATTTTTTCGTCCCCCTCAGGGCACTTTTGGACCCCCTCAGTGCATTTTTTCCCTTCCTCAGGGCATTTATTCCATTTTCTCACCCCTCTGGGTGCATTTTCCCCCCCCCTCAGCACCTTTTTCACCCCCGAAAGCACGTTTTCTCCCCCCGCAGCTCCCTTTTCTGCCCCCCCAGCTCCTTTTTGTGCCCCCTCAGGTGGGCAGCGCCCGGCACATGGTGCGAGTGGTCAACATCTCGACGGGGAAGGCAGCGCGGGGGGGCGCGGGGCGGCTGCCGGGCCGGGTGCTGGCGCTCTGCTTCGACGCCGCCGGCCGCGTGCTGTGGGCAGGTGACGACCGCGGCTCCGTCTCCTCCTTCCTCTGCGACCCCAACACAGGTAACGCCGCGGGTCTTGGGGGGGGGGACCCTAAACCGCATTTCCGTCTTCTCAGCAACCCCTTTTCGTTGTTTTTTTGCCCCAAAAAGGCAGGCTGACCAAGGCGTCGCGGGTGGTGGTGCAGGCGGGCGGCTCCATCACCTCCCTCTCGGCGCGTGCCTGGGCCAGCCGCGAAGCCCCCGACCCCTCGCTGCTGGTCAACGCCTGCCCCGACCGCCTCCTGCTCTTCAGGTAGGTCCCGGGGGGGGCTGAATTAATCGTGGCCCCCCCTCCCCACGCTGAGTTTCCTCCTCTTCCTCCCGCAGGGTGGTGGAGGAGGAAGGCTCGGGGGCGCCGGGGCTGCGCTTGCGGCGCAGTTTCCCCACGCGGCACCGGGAGCAGCCGCTGCGGAGCTGCTTCTGCCCCCTCATGTCCTTCCGCCAGGGGGCCTGCGTGGGTGAGTGTGTCCGTGGGGGGGGCAAAACGACCCCCCCGGGGCGATGGGGACACCCGAAAGACCCCCAAAACTCCCACTGGGGCTTTCAGAAGGGTCGGATCCCCCCCAAAATAAGCCAGCGGGGTCCCGAGGGTGCTGGGTGCAGCAGGGGTGGCCCCCCCCCAATTAATTTGTTTCCACCCCCTCCCTCAGTGACAGGCAGCGAGGACGCCTGCGTGCATTTCTTCGACGTGGGGCGCTCGGCCCGAGCCACGGTCAACACCCTGCAGGGCCACGGCGGCGCCGTGCTGGCCGTGGCCTTCAACTGCGACGAGAGCCTGCTGGCCTCCAGCGACGCCACCGGCACCGTCATCGTCTGGCGACGCCAGCACGCCTGAAACCCCCCCGATTTCCCCCAAATCCCCGCCCCCCAAGCTGTCTCCAGCCCCCCCCCCCTGCCCCAGCACGGCACAGACCCCCCAGCTGCATTCAACAAGCCTTGTTTTGCACCCCCGCTGCAGGTTTTGGGTCAGAAAAGGTACTTGCGGCACGCGGCGGCCCCGCACTTGCACTCGATGCGTCCCCGGGAGCGGGGGGAGCCCCCCAGGCCCCCCCCCGCCAGCCCAAAGTTGGAGTCCATGCGGGTGCTCTCGGCGTCCACCGGGTCCACTGCGGGGAGAGGGGGGGGTGAGGGGGTGCCCGCGGGCTTGTGGGGCACGCTGTGGGGCGCGCCGTGGGGCCGGGTGTGGGGCGTGCCCTGGTGCTGGCTGTGGGGTCAGTTGTGGGGCCAAGTGTGGGGAGCGCCGTGGGGCACACTATGAGCCCAGGTGTGGGGCTGGGTGTGAGGTGCGCTATGGGGCAAGGTGTGGGTCACACCATGGGTTATGGTGTGGGTCATGATGTGGGGTGCACTGTGGGGCAGGGTGTGGGTCACGCCGTGGGGCGCTGTGGGGCCGTACCGTGCATGTTGTAGTCGAAGGTGAGCTCCTCGCCGGCGCGGATGGGGCGCGTGGCGAAGAGGGCGATGCGCGGCAGGCGCTCGTCCAGGTTCTCGATGAAGACGTTGTACACCTGCAGGTTGGGGTCGCACTGGGGGGAGGGGGCGGGGTCAGTCGGGGGCACGCCCACTGCCCCGCCCACTGCCTGTGATTGACAGCTGGGGAGCCCCGCCCACTGACACGGAGGTGAATGGGGGGGGAAATGGGTAATTTGTGAGTGGGGCCTGAATTAGGGGGTGATTAGCCATTAGCCTAGAGTAATTAGCAATTGGTCAGGGGTAATTAGCCAGTATCCTGGGGTGATTATGAATTGGTCAGGGGTAATTAGCCATTAGCCAGGGTAATTAGCAATTGGTCAGGGGTAATTAGCCATTAGCCTGGGGGGCGATTAGTGATTGGCCTGGGGGTGATTTGAGCCACCAGCTGGGGGCAATTAGCTGTCAGCTGGGGGTAACGAGCCATTAGCCCAGGGCAATTAGCGATTGGCCTGGGGGACAATTAGTGGTTGGTTGGGGCCAATTGGCTATTACCCCAGGGTAATTAGCAATTACTCAGGGGCAATTAGCGATCAGCCCGGGGGGCAATTTAAGCTGTCAGCTGGGGGCAGTTAGCCATTAGCGGGGGGCCATCAGTGGGGCAATTAGCACCGGTGGGGGGCAGTTAGCCATTAGCGGGGTTCGTTAGCCGTCGGCAGGGTTAATTAGCGTCTCGTTACGCACGCTGTGGTTAACGAAGTGGGAGATGTTGCCGTAGTGCGCGGCGTCCACGGTGTAGACGTCCTCCACGTAGTCCAGGTCGAAGAGGTACGTGGCGCCCTGCCGGTCGTACACCTGCCCCCGCCGCTCCGCCTCCTCCGACGTGATGATCTGGGGGGGGTCCGCGTCAGCACGGCCCCCCCCTGGGGCCCCCAACCCCTCCCCAGGGCCCCCAAACCCCCCCTGGGGTCCCTCTGGGTCCCCCAACCCCCCTGCAGGGTCCCTCCACGTCCCCCACACTCCCCCTATGCTCCCTGGTGGCCCCCCCCCATGTCCCATATGGCCCCCCCGTGTCCCATATGTCCCCCCATGTCCCTTAAGCCCCCGGCTGTCCCCCTGGAGTCCCATATGCCCCCGTACGCCCCCTGGTGTCCCGTACGCCCCCCAGTACCCCCTACAACCCCCTGGTGTCCCCTAAGCCCCCTTTATGTGCCCCCTAACCCCCGTACACCCTCCCCAAGCCCCTTAACCCCCCTGTATGTCCGTATGTCCCCCCTGGTGCCCCCTAACCCCCTGTACACCCTCCCAGTGCCCCCTAAGCCCCCTGTATGTCCCCAATGGTGTCCTGTACACCCCCCAGTGCCCCCTAACCCCCGTACACCCCCCAGTGCCCCCTAACCCCCGTACACCCTCCCAGTGCCCCCTAAGCCCCCCGTATGTCCCCAATGGTGTCCTGTACACGCCCCCAGTGCCCCCTAACCCCCCGTACACCCCCCAGTGCCCCCTAACCCCCCGTCTGCCCCCCAAATGTCCCCCCGTCCCCCCCTCACCTCTCCGACGTACTCCATGACGAAGCTGTTCTTGCGGATGCGCTGCAGGGTGCGCACCCCCCAGCCCCGGCCGTCGGCGGTGCGGAAGATGCAGAGGTCGTAGCGGATCCCCTTCTGCACCACGCGGTTGGGGCACTCGGCCCCGCAGCGGCAGCGCGAGTTGCACTCGTAGATGGGCAGCCCCGCGCGGATCCTCACCTGCCCGGCCTCGTTGTAGGCGAACTTATTCCGCGAAGCCCCCGGGCAGCAGCAGCCCCCCGAGGCTTCGCTCAGACAATCCTGACACTCGCAGCCCGCCGCCACCGGGCTGAGCGCCACCCCGGCCCCCACTTTGTACTCGTTAACGTAAACGAAGTCCCGGGGGGGGCCGTGCAGATCCACCTCGTTCTCCACCACGATCCGGCCCCGGTGGCTGCGGGTGCTGTTGAGGTGCAGCTCCCAGCGGCGTAAAGCGCGCCGCTGCTCGGCTTTCTGCACCAGGTAGCTGGAAACCCGCGGGGGGAGCCCCTGGGGGCCGGGCCGAACCGCGCCCCCCCCGCCCGGAGCCCGCGCCAGGTCCTGGTGGAGCTGCCGCAGCAGCCCCCGGCAGCGCAGGTTGCGGCGGGGCTCCCACGTGTTGGACGAGGACGGGTAGCCGCGCCACTTCACCAGGTAGAACTCCTCGTCCTGGGGGGGCAGAAGGGGAAAAAAGAGGTTGGGGGGGGAAATACAAAGATTGGGGGCAAAAAAAACAAAGTTTGGGGGCGAAAACCCAAAGTTTGGGGAAGTTTGGGGCTAGGGAGACCCCAAAATCCAGGGGGATTTGGGGACTTCAGGTAGAACTCCTCGTCCTGGAGGGGGCAGAAGGGGAGAAAAAAGGTGAGGGGGGGGGAACATTAAAATTTGTGGGGGGGGGAGCACAAAGCTTGGTGGCAAAAACCCGAACTTTGGGGACTGCTGGGGTTGGGGAGACCCCAAAGGGATTTGGAGCCCCCTGGGGCAGGAATCCCAGCCCCTTTAGAACCCCCAACCCCCTCCCAGGGGTAATGTGACCCCCCCAGATTATTTTTTTTTTTGGGGGGGGGGGGGTCAGGGCCCCCCCCTTTTACCCCCCTCCTCTTACAATCACACAACTACTGGACCCCCAGGGCAATTTGGGACCTCCTTGAGGTGCAATTCCTGCCATTTAGAGAACCCAGCACCCCCCCCAGGGCATTGTGACCCCCCCAGTTTATTAAATTCTTTTTTTTGGGGGGGGTCAGGACCCCCCCTTCTCTTATAATCACAGAACTTACTCCCCCCAGGCCACTTCGGAGCCCCCTGGGGCTGCAATTGCTGCCATTTAGAGCCCCCCAACCCCCCCCCAGCGCACCGTGCCCCCCCATTTTATTAATATTTTTTTTTGGGGGGGTCGTGCCCCCACTCACCCGCACGCGCTTGTAGTCGCAGAGGTACTCCACCTCGAAGTGGGCCAGGTTGCGGCGCGTGACGCCCAGCGCCCGGCACTGCAGCCGCTGCCGCCGGCACAGGTCCTGCAGCTGCGCCCACGACGACTTGCAGCACACCCGGCAGCCTGGGGGGGGCACGGGGGGGCTTTTAGATTGGGGGGGCACCGGGGGGGCTGGGGGGCGCTGGGTGGGATAAATTGTATGGGGGGCGCTGGGGGCTTCATTGAAGGGGGTCTGGGTGTGGAGATGGCACTGGGGGGTCACTTATAATGGGGGGCTCTGGAGGGGCTTTTATACGGGGGGGGCACTGGGGGGTCTTTTATAATAGGGGGGCACTGGGGGGGGGCACCGGGGGGTGCTGGGGGGTGAATTGTATGGGGGGGCGCTGGGGGACTTCATTGAGAGGGTAAGTCGGGGGGGTGCACCGGGGGGCGCTTTGTACGGAGGGGGACACCGGGGGGTTGGTGTGATGTGGGGGGGCGCTGGGGGGGTCAAATTTGGGGTGGGGACTTCAAGGGGGGGGAACTTCACCGGGGGGGTCACGGAGGGGGAGGACCCGGGGGGGCGCCCCGGAGCGTGTGGGGGAGGGGCTGTGCGGAGGGGCTTTCCTGGGGGGGTCCCTGCCCCCTGCCCCCCCAAAAAAAAAAAAGGCGGGAAACGCGCGGCGCGCACCGCCCCCTCCCCCCGCTCCCTTTCCTCGCCCCCCCCGCCGCCGCCCCCCCCGCGCCGCGCTCACCTTTTAAATTTTCCGCCATCTTCGCTTTTTTTTTTTTTTTTTGCCGTTTCCCCCTTTTTTTTCTTTTTTTTTTTAATTTTTTTTCCCTCCCTTCCTCCCCGCGCGCCTTCCCTTTCCGCCCGGCGGCCCCCGCGCGCGCGCGAGCGCGCCGCGCTCCCATTGGTTGCCGCCGCCGCTTCGTTTGCATCCCTCCCGGCGGCCCCCGCGGCGGCGCCTTTCGGCCCCAAAAAGCCCTTTTTTCACCCAAATCCCGGTGTTTTCTCCACTCCCGTCGCTACCTACGTGGGAGGCACCACCCCCCCGAGCCTTTAAATCGGGGGCCTGTCACTCCCTGCCCCTCGCCCTAACCTTGATTCCTCGCCTCACGGCGGCTCGGAGGCTGCCGGCGGGGCTGAGGAGCGGCGGTGAGTGGCTCGTTAACCCCCCGATAATTAGCGAGTAGCGTAATTAACTAAGAATAATAACCACCCGGTATCGATTTTAGTAGGGTGAGCCGTTAATTATCAATAACCCGTCTCCTGCTGTCGTTCGTGGGGGCATTGCCGCGTTTATTCCCCTCGGTAGAGCCCAGTGCCTCATTAACCCCCTGATAATTAGCGTAATTAGCTAATAATAATAACCAGCCACTGTCAAAGTTAGCAGAGTGAGCCGTTAATTATCAGTACTTCATCTCCCGCCGCTTCGTTTGGGCGGTGCCGGGTTTAAATGCGTTGGCGGGGCCGAGCGCCTCATTAAAACCCTGCTAATTAGCGTAATTAATGATAATTAAATACCACAAATAACTAATAATAATAACCAAAAAAAAGTATCGAATTTAGCAGGGCATGCTGTTAATTATCTGTCTCCCACTACCATTTGTTGGGTATTGCTGTCATTATTCACATTGACAGGGCCAAGCTCATTAAAACCCTGATAATTAGCATAATTAATTAATAATAATAACCCTTCACTGTCAAATTTAGCATGGTGTGTTGTTAATTACCAATAATTCATCTCCTAATTATCAATAATTAATCTCCCACCATTATTCCTTTGGGTATTGCTGCATTTATTCATATTGGTGGTGCTGAGTTTGTTAAAACCCTGCAAATTAGCATAATTAACTACTAATAATAACCATCCATAACTGAATTTACCAGCACATGCTGTTAATTACCAATAATTAACATGATATTTAATATAATTAATTAATTAGGTAATGATTCATTACCTAATTAACAGTAATTAATCTAATTAACAGTAATTCATCTCCCGCTGCCATTCCCTTGGGTATTGCCACATTTATTCACATTGGTGGGGCTGAGCTCATTAAAATCCTAACAATTAGCATAACTAATTAATAGTAATATCCATCCACTACCGAATTTAGCAGGGTGCGCTGTTAATTCCCAATAATCCATCTCATAATTATCAATAATTAATTTCCCACCACCATTTGTTTGGGTACTGCCTCGTTTATTCGCGTTGCTGTGAGGTAAAAGCCTGTGGCGGGGAAGGGGGGGTTATTAATGAACTAATAACCATCGCCAATTAGTGCTAATTGCTGCGGGACCTTCTTGGCACTAATTGCTGCGGGAAGCATTAATTGGGGTGGCCGGGGGGGGGGGGGGGCTCAATCGTCCCACTCGTCGTCGTCCTCGTCGTCCTCGTCGCCACCTTCGTCTGTGGGGAAAGGGGGGACAAGGGGGGGATTTGGGGTCGGGGGGATTTAGGGTTGGGGTCTCAAGGTGCCCCCCCCCAAATAAAAGCCCCCCAGCTCACCCGAGGAGTGGATGACGCGGCTGCGCTTCTGCATCACGTCCATCAGGGCCCCCACCAGGCCCCCCGGAGCTGCCCCCGCCGCTGCTCTCGGAGGATTCGGGGGTCTGGGGGGGTTCACGGGATGGAATGGGGGTGAGGGGGGGCACGGTGCGGCCCCCACCTCATAGAACCCCCTCCTTCATTCGAACCAGACCCACAGGCTCGTGGGAGCCCCCCAAGCTATTCAGAGTCCCCCCAAAACCCTGCAGAGCACCCTAAGACCCCCCAGGACCCCCCTATAACCCCACAGGACCCCCATAACCCCTCAGGAACCCCAATAACCCTTCAGGACCCCCAACCCTTCAAAGCCCCCCAGGACCCCCCATTCCTTAAAAGCCCCCCATAACCCCCCAGGCCCTCCCCATTCCTCCCCCTCCCCCCGTAACCCCTTATTTCCCCCTCCACGTGACTCCCCCTTCACGTGACCCCTCCCCTCCTCCACGTGCCCCCCACGTCACGTGTCGCGCTGACCTTGTTGAGGGTCACGCCCTGCCGGATCTGGTCCAGGAGCGCGCCCCGCGAAGGGGGCGGGGCCGCCGGGGAGGCGGGGCCTCCTCCGCCAGAGGGGGCGGGGGCGGGGGAGGAGGTGGCGGAGGGGCGGGGCCGCACCGCCCGGAGGGGCGGGGCCTCGAGCCGGGGGCGGGGCCGCCGGGCGAGGGGCGGGGCCAGGCCAGGCCCCCGCGGGGAGGGGGCGGCGGCCCCCGGTGGGGGAGGGGGCAGCGGCCCCGAACGGCCCCGGGGGGGCCGGCGGGGGTGGAGGGGGGCGGGGAGGGCGGCGTGCCCCCGGGCCGGCGGTGGGGGCGGGGGACCTGTGGGGGGGGAGAGGGTGTTAATTGGGGGCTTAATGAGAGCAGGGGGGGGCGTGGCCCCTGGGGCACCCATAGGGGCACCCATAGGCACCTGAGGGGCACCCATAGGTGCCCGTGGGGCTCTCATAGGCACCCAGTGGGCACCCATAAGCACCCATAGACAGGTCTAGGGGCACCCATAGGCACCCGTAGGCACCCCCAAGCATCTGGGGACAACCCATAGGCACCAAAGGGGGCACCCATGGGGCACCCATAGGTGCCCGTGGGGTTCTCCTAGGCACCTGGGGGCACCCATAGGCCCCTGTAGGCACCAGAGGGGCACCCACAGCCATCCAGGGGGCACCCATAGGTGCCCGGGGGGCACCCCTAGGCACCCGGGGGGCACCCATAACCACCCATAGCAACACGTGGGCCCCCCCTAGGCGCCCCAGGGGAGCACCCATGGGTGCTGGGGTGCTCACCCTGGCGCCTCATCTCCTCCTTGACAGCCTGCAGCCCGCCCTGGCCCTGGATGAAGTCGTAGATGAGCCGCGAGGTCTCGGCGTCCGCCAGCTGCGCCTCGCTGATGCCCGCCCGCGAGAACAGTGCCCGCAGGTCGGGGTCCAGCGCCGCCATCTGGAAGGGGGGGGGGGCACAGCACCCATGGGGGGGGCGCAGCACCTATGGGGGGGGCACAGCACCCATACTGGGGGGTTACGGCACCCACGGGTGCCCATAGCGCACGTACATCAAAGCCGTTGTTGGGGTCCCAGCCGATGTGACCGACGTGCCTGGGGGGCAAACGGGGGGGTGAGGGGCTGCCCCCCTGACCCCTCCGAGCCCCCCCCCGTGCCCCCCCCGTCTCACTTGAAGCCGGAGGGCGCCCCGATGTCAGCCTTGGAGAGCTTCTTGCGCCCCTTCTTGCGCTCGCCCGTGCCCCCGGGGGGGCCGCTGGCGGGGAGCCCCCGATAGCGCGACGCCGTGATGTCCGGGTTGGCGATGGGCACGGCAGGCAGCGGGGGGGCTGGGGGTGGGAATAATAGGAGGGGGTCCTCAAAGGGCGTGGCCCCCCCCCAAGAGGGGATGGACCCCCCAAATAGGGGGCTGCACTCACCGCTGCTCTCCATGGGGGCCGGGGGGGGCCGGGGTAGGCTCCCACGGCGCTCTGTGGAACGTGGGGGGGGGCTCAAAAAAAAATTCTGGCCCCCCTCCACCCAAAAAATCCTGCCCCCCCCCCCCCACCCTCCGAGTGTGCACTCACCATCGCCGGGGGCGCCGGGGCCGGCAGCGGTCGTATTTCTGGGGGGGAGGGAGGAAAAAAAGAGGGGGGGCAGTGAGGGGGGGTGCCCCAGGGGGTCGCAGTGTGTGGGGGGGGGGCAATGTGGGGGTGTCCCCCGTGTCCCCCCGTGTCCCCCCCCGCCCAGCTCACCCGCCCGCTGCTGGCGCCGCCGCAGCCGCTCCTGGACCCGCTCCTCGAAGGCGGCCGCCTCGGCCTCGTCCGCGAAGTTCAGCCCCGCCCGGCCCTCCTGGGCAGCCAATCAGCGCTCGGAACCGCCCGTGGGGACGCCCACCACCGCAGGCCACGCCCACAAAAGCAAAGGCCCCGCCCACTTTCCCATAGACCCCCCCCCATGCACCCACAGCAGCCCCAGGGTCTTAGCCCCTCCCACTGGCCAGACCCAAACGCATTTAGCCACACCCACATGCCATTAGCCCCGCCCACCGGCTCCTAGCCCCTCCCACTTGCACTTAGCCCTTCCCACTGTCACGTAGCCCCCCCACAAAACTTTTAGCCCCTCCCACTGGCCCCACCAAAACACCTTTCGCCCCTCCCAGTTGCATTTTGCCCCGCCCACATGCTCTTAGCCCCTCCCACTAGCCCCGCCCACATGCATTCAGCCCCACCCACATGCCATTACCCTCTCCCATAGGCTATTAGCCCCTCCCATAAACATTTAGCCCCTCCCACGTGCCTTTAGCCCCTCCCACCTGTCCCACCCAAACACCTTTAGGCCCTCCCACACCCCCTTAGCCCCACCCACAGCCATTAAGCCCCGCCCACTCCGTCCTTAGCCCCGCCCACCCACTCCCAGGCCCCACCCCCTCCCTCCCAGTCCCCGCCCACCCCCAGACCACGCCCCCTAGGCCCCGCCCACCTCACAGCAGAAGGTGTGGAAGAAGGGGGCGGGGGCCTCGTAGCCCATCTGCGCCTGCAGCTCCTGCTCCCACAGCAGGCGGCCGGCCTGCAACGGGACCCCAAGGGGGACCCCAAAATGGGGACCCCGAAATGGGAACCCCAAAAAGGGGACCCCAAAAAGGGAACCCCGAAATGGGAACCCCAAATAGGGGACCCCAAAATGGGAACCCCGAAATTGGAACCCCAAAAAGGGACCACAAAATGGGAAGCCCAAAATGGGGACCCCGAAATGGGGACCCCGAAATGGGGACCCCGAAATGGGGAACCCAAAATGGAACCCCCCAAAAAGGGACCCTAAAATGGGAACCGCAATATGGGAACCCTAAAATGGGGGCCCCAAAAAGGGAATCCCAAAATGGGAACACCAGAACATGACCCCCACCTCCCCCCCAAATCACCCCCCCCTCACCCCCCGACCCCATATTGCCCCTCCTTTGACCCCAAATGACCCCCCAACCCCATATTGCCCCCCGCTCCCAAATGCCCCCACCCCTTTGACCCCATATGACCCCCCTGACCCCATAACACTCCCCCGACCCCATATCGCCCCCCGCCCCCTTCCCCCCACTCACGGGCATGCCGTAGAGGCGGATGAAGTAGGAGCGCCGGGGGCTGTCCCGCACCAGGCAGGCGACCCCACAGCCCCGCTTGGTCCAGGCCCCCCGCGCCCCCCCGGCTCGGCCACCACCAGCTGCACCACCGCCGTCGCCAGCGTCTGAGGGGGCAGGGGGGAATGAGGACACCCCCCCGACTCCCCCAGGACCCCATAAACCCCATAACCCCCCCCAGACCCCATAACCCCTCCCAGTCCCCCTTTACCCCCCAACACCCCTTTAACCCCCCCAGGACCCCCATAACCCCCATGTCCCCCCATCCCCCCACGACCCCCACGACCCCCATCATCCCCCTCATTGCCCCCATTCCCCCCACGACCCCCCCATGCCCCCTCCAAACCCCCTCACCCCCCACCCCACCCCCATTCTCATCCCATCCCCCCCATCAGCCCCCACGACCCCCTCACCCCCATGACCCCCCATGCCCCTCCCGCCCCCCTTTTTGCCCCCCCCTCACCACACATTTCCGGCCCAGCAGCTCGAAGAGCCGCAGGTTCTCCTGCTGCTGCAGCAGCCCTGAGGGGACGTTCTCCGCCCCCCCAGCCCCCCCCCGGCGCAGTTTGTGTCCCCACCAAAAAAAAACGATCCCGGGGTACCAGCTGCGGCGGGGTGCCCCCCCCCCCCCCCTGGGTGCTGCCCCCCAGCACCCAGGGCCCTCCTCGAGGCCCCTTCCGCCCGGAAGCGCCCAGGGCCCCTGGGGGGGACGTCACCTCCGGGCTGGGAGGGGGAACTGGGGCAACTGGGAGGAACTGGGAGGGGGAACTGGGTGGGCTGGGGAGGCTGGGAGGGACTGGGACCATCTGGGAGCAACTGGGAGCAACTGGGAGACACTGGGAGAGGCCTGTCTGCAAGCGCAGGCGGAAACAGGGATGGAACTGGGAGGAACTGGGAGGGACTGGGGGAACTGGGAGGGGGAACTGGGGGGACTGGGAGGGCTGGGAGGCTCCTGGGAGGGATTGGGACCAACTGGGACAGACTGGGACCAACTGGAAACAACTGGGAGAGGCTTGTCTGCAAGCACAGGCAGACACGGGGCTGGAACTAGGAGGAACTGGGAGGGACTGGGAGGAACTGGGAGGAGGAACTGGGGGAGCTGGGAGGGACTGGGGCCAGCTGGGAGCAACCGGGAGAGACTGGGCCCAACTGGGCGCAACTGGGAGCAGCCTGTCTGCAAGCACAGGCAGACACAGGGACAGAACTGGGAGGAACTGGGAGGGACTGGGGGAATTGGGAGGAGGAAATGGGGGAGCTGGGGGGACTGGGAGACTCTTTGGAGGGACTGGCGCCAACTGGGAGCGACTGGGAGCAACAGGGAGCAACTGGAAGAGGCCTGTCTGCAAGCGCAGGCAGACACAGGGACGGAACTGGGAGGAGCTGGGAGGAATTGGGAGGGACTGGGAGAACTGGGAGGGGGAACTGGGGGGACTGGGAGGGCTGGGAGGCTCCTGGGAGGGATTGGGACCAACTGGGACAGACTGGGACCAACTGGAAACAACTCTCCCCTTCCAGTACAGGCTGTGATCTCCGTACCCGCTCCCAGTCTATACTGGGAGATGACCAGTGCAAACTGGGAGCCCCACACCCCTTCCCAGTAGGAACTGGGAGGCTGATCCCAAGCCCCAGTCCCACTGGAACCCTCCCAGTCCATACTGGGAGGCTGCAGACTGGTCGTGGGCATCGGGTTTATTCGCGGCCTCGTGCGCCCGGGGGGGGAGGGCAATAAATAAGAGGGGGGGGAGGGAGAGGTCTGTACTGGTCTGTACTGGGAGGACCCATTTGTGCAATGAGATCCCAGCTGGGGCACCCTACTGGTCCATACTGGTCCATACTGGGAGGACAAGGCCACGCGGGTGAAGAAATAAATCCTGGGCATGATGCTGTACTGGTCCATACTGGTCTGTACTGGTCCATACTGGGAGGACGCAAGGCCACGTGGGTGAAGAGTCCCCAGTTGAGTGCTGTACTGGTCCATACTGGTTGGCACTGGGGTAGTTCTGGCTGTGCCGACGCAGCGATCCCAGTTGGGATCTCATACTGGTCCATACTGGTCCATACTGGTCCAACTCCGGGCGCAGCGTGTGCGGGGCTCCCAGTTGGGTCCTGGCCCCTTTCCCAGTCCAAACTGGTCCGGCCCAGGGTGATGGAGGCGCAGGAGTTCCCAGCTGGGCTGCTATAGTGCTTCGTACTGGTTTATACTGGGGTGTCCGCGGGGGAGGCACTGGGTCATACTGGGCTGTACTGGGCCATACTGGGCTGTACTGGGCCATATTGTGCCATACAGGGCCGCACTGGGCTATACTGGGTCATACTGGGCTGTACTGGGCCATATTGGGCTATACAGGACTACACTGGGCCATATTGGACTATACTGGGCCGTACTGGGCTGTATTAGGTTACACTGGGCTGTGTTGGCCATACTGGGCCATATTGAGCCATACTGGGCCATACTGGGCCGTACTGGGCTGTACTGGGCCATACAGCCCCCTACCAAGCACTCGCCCACCCCCCTGTGCCACACTGGGCCCTGCTGGGCCATACTGGGTGTTCACCCCCATAATCCCCCCACCCCCAGCCCCCTGGGGACCCCTCCCCACCCCCCAAACCGCTGGCCCCAGGCGGCTCCTCCCCTAGAGCCTTTTCTCCCCCTCTGGGGTTCCCCCTCGAGTTCCGGGACCCCCCCCCAGAGCATTGGGCCCCCTCAGAGCATCAGGCCCCCCATAGATTTTCGGGGCCCCCAGACTTTCAGGGCCCCCCTAGAGCATCAGGCCCCCCCCCTTGGAGCATCAGGCCCCCCCTTAGAGCGTCGGGACACCCCCCCAGAGTGTCAGGCCCCCCCCCTCGAGTTCCAGGCCCCCCCCTCTGGTTCCAGGCACCCCCTCTGGTTCCAGGCCCCCCTCTGGTTCCAGGCCCCCCTCGAGTTCCAGGCCCCCCTAGAGCGTCGGGGCCCCCCAGCCCTTCGGCCCCCCCCATGCTCTCCGCCCCCCCCCAGCCCTCGAGGTACCTGGCGAACAGCCCCTTGGCGCGGCGCAGGACGCGGGGCAGGTGGTGGCGGCGCACGAGGCGGTGGAAGTGCATGGCCACCTCGTTGTAGTCGCCGCCGCGCGCCATGAGCGCCCCGCGCTGCTCCAGCAGCATGGCCAGGCACACGAACAGCAGGAACGGGTTGCCCTGGCCCAGCTCCGCCGGGGGGGGCAGCGGGGCGCCGTCGTCCTCCACGCCCAGCTCGTCCTCCTCCGATGAGGAGGACGAGGAGGACGAGGAGGAGGAGGAGGAGGAGGAAGGCTCCCAGGCCCAGCCGCCCGCCCACGGGTCCTCCAAGGCGGCGGCGGGGTCGTCGCGGGGAGCGCCGGGGGCGTCCGGAGGGGCTGGGGGAGCTTCGTCGGCCTGCGGGGGGGGGTTGGGGGCCTCCGTGGTGGTGCGGGGGGTGTCGGGATCCTCCTCGATGGCAGCGGGGGGGTCGGGAGGCTCGGGGAGGTCAGCGGAGGGTTTGGGGTTTTCCTGGACGTTACTGGAGGGTTTGGGATCTTCCTTGACGTCACCAGACATTTTGGGAGCCCTATTGACATCAACGGAGGGTTTGGGGCTTTCCTTGACATTAATGGAGGTTTGGGGATCTTGGCTGACATCACTGGAGATTTTGGGACCTTCCTTGATGTTAGTGGAGGTTTTGGGATCTTTGTTGGCGTCACTGGGCATTTTGGGAGCCCTACTGACATCAACAGAGGTTTTGGGACCTTCCTCGCCGTCACTGGAGGTTTGGGGAATTTCCTTGGTGTTGCTGGAGGTTTCAGGACCCCCTCGGATGGCACTGGAGATTTTGGGACCTTTGTTGACGTCAGTGGACGTTTTGGGATCCTCGTCGACATCACTGGAGGTTTTGGGGCTTTCCTTGATGTCACCGGAGTTTTTGGGATCTTCGTTGACATTGACGGAGATTTTGGGATCCTTGTTGACATCGCTGGAGATTTTGGGACCTTCCTGGATGCTGATGGAGGTTTTGGGACCCTCGTTGACACTGGGGGAGGTTTGGGGACCTTCCTTGACGTTGGGGGAGATTTTGGGGTCCTCCTGGACCTCGCTGGAGCTCTTGGGACCCTCCTTGACATCGCTGGAGATTTTGGGGTCCTTCCGGACGTCGCCGGAGATCTTGGGACCCCCGCTGACGTCGCTGCAGCCGTCGTTGGCGTCGCCGCCCCCTCCCCTCCTCCTCCTCCTCCGGGGGGGCCTCGGCCTCATCCCCCTCCTCTCCCCGCCCCCCCTCCCGGCCCTCCGAGCCCTTAGGGGAGCCCCCAGGAGCGGCACCCCCCCGGGAGGGGGCGGCGGGGCGGGGGGCAGCGAGCTCCAGGTGATCTCCAGCACCCTCAGCGCGTCCTCGAAGGCGAACTCGCGCTTCAGCTCCAGCAGCAGCCAGCGGTAGCAGAACAGCAAATCGTGGGCTCCGCGGGCGGCCAAAAAGCCCCAGAACTGCGGGTCGGCGCGGCGCACCAGCCGGCGGAGGTGGGCGAAGGCTCGGGCCAGCCCCCGGCCCCCCGGGCGGAAGCGGGGCGCCAGCCTCCTCATCAGGGAGCAGAAGCAGAGGAAGGCCTGGGCCTCGTCGTCCAGCACGGCCAGCAGCGGCGCCGCCACGTCCGACATGCCCTGGCAGTAGGAGAGGCGCGGGTGGCCCAGGGCGAAGGTGGTGAGCAGGGCCTGCAGGGCGGCCAGGTGGGGGTGCCCCTCCTCGGGCCCCCCGAAATAGGGGTGCCCCCGGTCGGTGCGCACCACGTCCTTCCGCACCGCCGCCCCCACCAGCGCCAGCTCGGCCGGGGGGGCGCGGGCGGCCAGCAGGGACTTGAGGGTGTTGTACTGCGAGGCCTTCAGGCGGAGGTGGGCCAAGCGCTCCTGGCCAGACAGCCCGGCCGGGAAGACGTTGAGGAGGTAACGCCACACCACCTGGGGGGGGAGAATAACGGGGGCGCTGAGGGGGAGAGAGAGGTGCTGGGGGGATTTGGGGGCGCCGGGGGAGCCGGGGGTTGATGTGGTTCTGGGCGTGATTTGGGGACAAATAGCAGTGTGGGGGGGAAATAATGTCATGTGAGAGGGGGAATAGTAACGTGGGGGGGTCACCAAGGGGAGCTGGGGGGGGTTACAGAGGTGCTGGGGGGGATTTGGGGGCGCCAGGGGGGGAGCCAGGGGGATTGATGTGGTTCTGGGGGTGATTTGGGGTCACCGAGGGTCTCGGGGGGAAAATAACATCATGGGGGGTGTCAAGAGAGGAAATAACACCATGGGAAGGGAAATAATAACGTGGGGGGGGATAATAACGTGGGGAGTCACCAGGGGGCTCTGGGGGGATTAGCGAGGTCCTGGGGGTGACTTGGGGTCACCAGGTGGGTACAATAACCCCGTGGGGGTCACCAGAGGGAAAAGGTCTCAGGAGGGAAATAAAATGGTGGGGGGCCCAGGGGTCTCGGGGGGTCCTGGGGGTTTTGGGGCCCCACCTTGCGCAGCCCGGGCTCGACGCCGCCGTGGTAGACGTGGAGCCGCAGCTCGTGGGGGCGCAGGAGGTGCCCCCCCGGGCCCAGGTAGCTGCGCAGGTCGGCGTCGCTCAGCGGGGCGCAGGGGGGGCGCCAGGGGGCGAGGAGGAGGAGGAAGGCGAGGAAGAGGAGGAGGAGGAAGCCGGGGGGTTTCGGGCCACTGCAGGGCTGCCTGGGCGCGGGCCAGGGTCCGGCCGACCTGGGGGGGGAGAGAGGTTGGTGGGGGGGTTGGGGGGAACTGGGAGGGGACTGGGAGCACTGGGAGGGGACTGGGAGAGTCTGAAAGGAAACTGGGGGCACTGGGAGGGGACTGGGAGACTCTGAAAGGGGACTGGGGGCACTGGGAGGGGGCTAGGGGGGGTTGGGGGGAGCTGGGAGTGGGCTAGGGAGATTGGGAGGCACTGGGGGGTAACTGGGAGTAACTGGGGATGAACGGGGGAATAACTGGGGGGTACCTGGGGGTGTCTAAGGGTACCTGGGGCTAACTGGGAGGTACTACAGGTGCAGTGGGGGATAAGTGGGGGTAACTGGGGAACACTGGGGATAACTGGGGTTAATTGGGAGGCATTGGGGAATAGCTGGGGGTACCTAGGGGGCACTGGGGATGAACTGGGGGTAACTGGGGGTAACTGGAGCTAACTTGGAGGCACCAGGGGAGCACTAGAGATAACTGGGGGTAACTGGGTCTAACTGGGGGGGGAGTGGTGAATAGCTGGGGGTACCTGGGGGGGCCCTGGGGATGAACTGGGGGCAACTGGGGCAAACTGGGAGGCGCTGGGAGGCCGCCCTCACCTGTGCCAGCAGCGCCTGCGTGAAGGGCAGCGCGGCCGCCAGCAGCGAGCGGCGCTCGGGGGCCGGGGGGGGCTCGGCCGCCGCCACCTCGCGGGGGCTGATGATGTCCCAGTCCTCCAGCAGCGGGCCTGGGGGGGGACACAGGGGTCGGGGGTGCCGGGGGGTCGGGACCCCTCGGAACCCCCGGAACCCCCCAAAAAGAGGCCTCACTGTCAGCGGGGGCGCACGTCGAGGCGCAGGCGCAGCGCGGGGCGGGCGCGGGCGAAGGCGGCCGCCAGGTCCCCGTCGCTCAGCAGGGGCACGAAGCTCTCCTGGCCCTGGGCGTCGCGCACCGCGAAGCTCAGCGAGAAGCTCTTCTTCCTGGGGGGGACACAAATTAATAGGGACCCCCCCAAGCCCCCCAGCTCCCCTCTCCCATTTAGAGGCTGCCCCAGGCCCCTCCAAGCCCGCCCAGCCCCCCTTAAAGTCCCCCCCAGCCTCAAGAACCCCCCCAAGCACCAGGACCCCCCACACGGCCCCCAAGCACCCAGAACCCCCCTTTAATCCTCCCAACCTCCAAAGGACCCCCCAGGACCCGTCCAGCTTCCCCAAGACCCCCCCAACCCCCCCCCCAAGACTCCCCCAACCCCCCAGGACCCCCCCCGGTCCCCCCCTCACCCCTGCAGGTCGAAGGCGCGGGCCAGGATGTGCTGCAGGACGTCCAGCGAGGTGATCTGCGGGTCCACGGCGAACGAGCGGAACTCGGCGGGCAGCAGCCCCTCGTGCTTCTGCGGGCAGCGTCAGAAAAGTCCCCCAGAAAGTCCCAAAAGCCCCCGAAATCCCCCCAAAACCGCCAGCCCCCCCCATCTCCCCTTACAGACCCCGTTCAAAATGGCGGCGGCGGCGCGTTGCCACGGCAACCGTGCGCGCCCCCTCCCTCCGCCTGACGCCGAAGCCACGCCCACCACGCGTTGCCAAGGCAACCGACCACGCCCCCGCCCAACACCGAAGCCACGCCCACCCTCGTTGCCATGGCAACCGCGCGTGCCCCCTCCCTCCGCCTAATGCCCAAGCCCCGCCCACTTCACGCGACCACGCCCCCACGAAACCCCACCCAGCCCCTAAAGCCCGCCCACCCCGCGTTGCCACGGCAACCGCCCGCCTTCCACCAACGCCCCGCCCACCAAGCCCCGCCCACTCCCGAAACCCCGCCCCTCACCTTGACGCGCACGCGCACCACCTCGCACTCCTCCTCCAGCGCAGCCCCGCCTCCCGGGCAAGCCCCGCCCCCGGGCTGGCCCCGCCCCCGCGGCCGCCATGGGTGGGGGAGTGCCGGGGCGGCTCCGCGCAGGCGCAGAACGGGCGGGGCCCGAGAGGGGAGGAGAGGGGAGGGGGAAGGGGGAGGCGAGGGGGCGCGAGGGGGAGCGTTACGTCACCGCGATGACGTCACGGCGCGGCCCGGAGCAGAGCTGATGGGGGGGGGAGGGCGAGGGGGGGGCGCGGAGCGGAGCCGCGATCGTCCCCGTCCGGCGGCCGCAGCCGCGGCGGCAACAACATCCGGGTCACCGGGCGGATGTGACGTCACGGGGCGGGGCCGAGTCGCCGTGGAGACGGCGGGCGGGCGGCGCGTGACGTCAGCGCGCAGGCCGGGCCTCTCCCCGAGCTCCGCCTCCCTCCCCGGGCCCCGCCCACAAATGACGCAAGCGGCAGCAGTTTCCAAATGGGTTTATTGAGGGGGGCGGGACGCATGCGGGCCCCGCCCTCTTAAAGGGGCAACGCCCTCTTAAAGGGGCAACGCCCCAGCAGCAGCGGTCTGTACAGCAGAGGAGGGAAGGGAAAAGGGGAGGGGCCTCCTCTGGCCCCGCCCCCCTCGGATGGAGGCCCCGCCCCTTCAGGGGGGGCCCGGGGGGGCCGCGCGCTCCTTGCTGAGGCGGACGAGCTCCTGGGATAGCGCCTCCAGGTCCTGGGGGGGAGAAACATAGGGTCAGGAGTCAAAGGTTAAAGGTCAGGGTCAAAGATCAAAGGATAGGGTCAGGGTCAAAGATCAAGAGTTAAGGTTCAGAGTGGACCCCACCCCCTTAACCAGACCCTGACCCCCTAGGGAAAGCCCCTCACCTTCCTCCAAGCCCCACCCCCAGCCTCCCTCACCCCCCCCCCGGCTGCCCCCCCCCCAGCCGCCCCGCCCACCTGCCCCAGGTGCAGGTTCTTGGGGAGCTGCTCCTCCCGCATGTTCTGCAGCTTCTTGTTCATCTCCCGCAGCCCCTCCTCGCCCGGCCCGGCCCCACGCCGCTGCTGGGGAAGGCCCGGGGGCCGGCGGCCTCTGGGGGGGCAGGGAACGGAGGGGAGGGTCAGGGGGCAGCTGGGGGGTTTGAGGGGGTCAGGGGCAGCTGGGGGGTCTTGGGGGCATCAGGGGTAGCTGGGGGGATCATGGGGTAAGCTGGGAGAGGGCTTTGGGGTGTCAGGGGGCAGCTGGGGGTATCTGGGGGGGCTGAGGGGGTCTGGGGGTTTTGGGAGGGGGTCAGAGAGCGGCTGGGGGTCTGGGGGGTCCAGGGGGCTCACCCAGACGGCTGTCACGCACGAAGCTCTGGATAATGGCGCTCTTGCGGCAGAGATCCTCAGCCATGGAGGCGCTGCTGACCTCCAGGTGGCGCACCTGGGGGGGGGCAGATTAAAGACCCCCCCCAACCCTCCTGTGTGCCCCCCACAGTTTTTATGCCCCCCCAGTCCCCCCGGTACCTTCTCCTCCAGCAGCCAGCGCTCCTGCTGGCTCTGGGCCAGGCGCTGGAACAGCTCCGCCACCTCCGCCGGGCTCAGCCCCCCCCCGCTGGGCACTCCCCCGCCGCTGCCGCTGCCCCCCCCAGGGCTGCCGGAGCCAGACTGGGAGGGGGGAGAAAGGGGAGGAGTCATAGAAAGCCCCGCCCACCGATAGGACACGCCCCCATCGAGGCCACACCCACTGCAGGCCCCCACCCCACTGGGAGCCCCCCCAGTCTACTGCAGCCCCACCCGTAACAGGGCAGGGTATAGAAAAGGGGTGGGGCTGGACATGACCACGCCCCCCAAACATGAACCCACACCCCCGCCACTTAGCCACGCCCCTTCCAGAATGACCCCGCTCCTCCACCATAGCCCCGCCCCCATGACCTCCAGCTCCCCCTTGCTCCACCCACCCCAGAGCATGAAGGCACGCCCCCTCTGAAGCCACACCCCCTCCAAGGCCACGCCCCACACCATAACCACGCCCCTTAACAAGCCACGCCCCCTTTCCAAAGAAACCACACCCCCTGCAGCATAGCCCCGCCCCCAGCACCCCCAGCTCCACCTTTCTCTACCTTGCTTGAAGCCCCTCCCCTCCCATAGACCACGCCCCCTCCCAAATTGGCCCCACCCTTCTCCCCGGCCCCGCCCCCTTCCCCAGGCCCCGCCCACCTTGGTGCTGCCAGGGGCGGAGCCATCGCGGCCCAGCGAGGACAGGCTGCTGCTGTCCCCCCGGCCCCCGCCCCGGGGCGCCGCCCACCACCCCCCCCCCCTCCAGCCCTGGGGGGGGAGGGACAAAAATAAAAAGGGGGGGGGGGGAAACATCAGCGGGGGGGTCCCCAAATTCCCCCCCCCGCGCCTGGAATGGGGGGGGGGTATTAAATTACAACCTGTGGGGGTCCAGACACCCCCAAAGTGACCAATTTCCCCCGAAATTGCCCCAAATCCCCCCCCACACTCCGTTCCTGGGGGGGTCCCCAACCTCTTGAGGCCCCCCCCCAGAAAAAAATTCCTCACCGGGTCGGCCGCGGGCGGGGGCCAGCAGCTCCTGCAGCCGCTCCTGCAGGCGGTCGGCACGGCGCCGCTCCAGCTGCAGCTGCCTCTTGAGGTCCTTCAGCTGGGGGGGGGCAAAATTGAGGCACGGGGGGGGGCGAGTACATTGGGAGAGGCGCAAGGACACCCCCCGCCCCCTTTTTTAGGTTATTTTTGTCCATTTTCTGCTCACCGCAGCACTGCCTTTCTTCTCCAGGATGCGCTGCCCGTCCCGGACGTCCTTCAGCTCCTGGGGGGGGGGAAAAAAAGGGGTTGGGCGTCCTGGGAGGGTGAATTTTAAGGTCCAGGGGGAGGATTTAAAGTCATGGGGGGGGATTTTGGGGGTACCTGGCGCAGAACCTGCCCCTCGGCCTCCTGCAGCTCCCGCTGCCGCTCGGCGTCGCCCAGCGCCGCCCGCAGCTCTGCCACGCGGCCCTGGTGATGGGGGGGGGCTGTGGGGTCCTGCGGGGGGGGCCCAGCTCCCCAAGACCCTACAGACCCTAAAAGGTTTTTTTTTGGGGGGGGCGGGGGCCAGGACCCAAAATTTCCCATCATTAAATTTCAGTATCTGCATCTCATTTGGCACCCGTATTTCTTTCATATGGGCGTGAAAACCTTCGTAAATTGCCCAAAAACCTCAAATAAACCCCAAAAACGATTAAAAAAAATGCTGCCCCCCCCCTTCGTAAAACCCCATAAAGGGATTTTAGGGCCCCCCCCCAGCACCCACCTCCAGCTCAGCCCGGTGCTGCTCCCGGTGGGCGCGTGCGGCCGCCTCGTGCTCCTGTGCCTGCAGCTCCAGCAGCTCCTGGGGGGGGAATTTGGGGTCGGGGGGGGGGATTTAGGGTCTGGGGGGGGGATTTAGGGCCGGGGGGGCTGACCTGCGCCTGCTGCAGCCGCTGCTCCGTGTCCCTGCGGGAATCCTCGGCCGCCGCCAGGCGCTGCCGCAGTTCCTCCCGCTCCCGGGTGCACGTCTGGGGGGGGGGGGCCCGGGAATTAGGGTCAGGGTGCCCCCGTGGACCCCAAACGACCCCCCCCAGACCCCAAAATTCCCCCCAAGGTGTCCCCAAAACCTGGGGACCCCAAAACGTCCCTGGGAATAGGACAGGGAGGCTTCAAGGACCCCAAACATCCCTTGGGGTGGAAGCGGGGCCCTCTAGGAGACCCCAAGTGCCCCCCCCCCAAAATAAAATATGGACTTTTGGGGACCCCAAATCCCCCCCAAAACAGCATCACGACGTTTTAGGGACCCCAAATCCCCCCCCAAATATAACTGGGACATTTTAGGGCCCCCAACCCCCCCCGGGGTCTCGCCCCCCCCACCAGCAGCCGCCCGTCCAGCTCCTGGTGCCGGCTCCGCGCCTCCTGCAGCTCCTGGGCCAGGGCCCCGCTCCGCTCCCGCAGCCCCCCCGCGGCCTGCGACCCCCCCCCCACATAAAAAAACAATAAATTATGGGGGGAGGGCACCCTCAGCGCCCCCCCCATCCCAAGAAGGGGGCGCTGAGCACCCCCAAAAACCCATTCCCAGCCCAATTCTCCCCTTCTCCAGCCCAATTTTACCCCCAAACAACCCCTAAAAAGCCCCAAAATGGAGGAGGAAGGTTCAGGGCCGCCCCCCCCCCAGGACCCCCGGGCTCCCCCCAGCCCCCCCACCTGGGTTGCAGCCTCCAGGTCCCGCTGCAGGCGCCGGTTCTGCTCCCGCAGCTCCTCCGCCTCCGCCCTGCGGGGTCACCGGGGGGGGGAGGTCATGGGGCCCGGAGACCCCCCCCCCAAAAATAGTTAGGACCCCCTCCCAAAATTTGGGACCCCCTGAAATATTTGGAGCTCTCCAGCCAGGATTTTGGAGCCCCCTCCCCAATTCTGGAGCCCCCTCCTTTGATTTTGGATCCCCCCCAAATTTTGGAGACCCCCCCAGCCCCCTGTACCTGTGCTCATCCAGCAAGGTTTCTTTTTCTGCTTGGAGCTGCTGAAAACTGAGTGAAATAAATAAAAAACAAACAAAAGTAGTTAAAAAGCGTGCAAAAAATAAAAACTAAACAAGTTTTGGGGAGAAAAACACCAATTTTGGGTGCTTCCGAGGACTCCTCACCTCTCCCGTTGCTTTTTCAGCTCCTCTGCGAGCTAAAAAAGGGACAAAAATGGGTTGGGGGGAGGGAATGAAGCCCCCAGCCCCCAAATCCCCCTGAGACGCCCCCCAGGTCCCCCCCCAGCCCTCCTAAGATGCCCCAAATTGTACTAAAAACACCCCTAAATGCTCCAAAACCACCCAAAACGATCCTAAAATCACCCTCGGGGACACCAAAAACCTTTTGGGACCCCAAAACCCCACGGGACACCCCCACAACCACCCCAAATCCCCCCAAATCCCCCCAAAACCCCACAACCCCCCCAAAGACCCCAAATCCCCCCAAAGACCCCAAATCCCCCCCAAAGACCCCAAATCCCCCCGACCCCTTGGGACCCCCCAAATTCCCCCCAAACACCCTCAGGAACCCCCAAATCCCCCCAGAGCCCATCCAAAACCCCCCAATCCCCCCCCAAACCCCTCAAGAGCCCCCAAATCCCCCCAACCCCCCCCAAACCCCTCAGGACCCCCCAACCCCCCGCCGTGCCCCCCTCACCTCAGCCACCTCCGCCTGCAGCCGGGCCACCTCCACCTGGGGGAGACCCCGTGAGACCCCCCCAAATCCTTCATCCCCCCTCCCCCAGCCCCTTTTCCACCCCCCTCCCAGTTTTTCCCCTTTTTACCCCAAAAACCACCCCCACGACACCGAAACCCCCCCCAACACCCCTCATGCACCCCCTGTAAAAAAAAAAAAAAGTCCCACCCCTTCCCCAAAATCTCCCCTGCCCTCCCCAAATCCCCCCAACTCCATCCTCCCCCCCAAAATAAATTTCCCCAATTTTCTTGTTTCTTCCCCCAGTTTCAACCTCCCTCCCCCCCAAAAAAAATACCTCAGTGTTTGGGGCCGGGGGGGCCCATTAGGAGCCCCCCCAGCCCCCTCCTCTGCCGCTCGCGGCTCCTTCTGGGGGCTCCTGGGGGCTACAGGGAGGGAGAGGGGCTCAGACCCAGGACCCCCCCAAAAGTCCCCCTCCCCAAAATACCCCCAGCCCCCCCCGAGCCCCCCCTCACCATCTTTGGGGGCCGGGGGGGCCCCGGGGCTGCCGGCGGGGTCGTCCTTGGGGGGTCCTGAGGGGTCCTGGGGGGGTCCGGGGGGGTCCTGGGGGGGTCCCGGCCCCCGTCGCGTAGGCGCCGGTTCTCCTCCTCCCGGGCCTCGATTTGGGCGCACAGCAGGGACCCCCCCCCAAAGAAAAAACATTTTAGTGGCACGCACGTACCCCCAGGGCCCCCCCAAAGACCTCCCCCAAGCCCCCTGTGCCCCCCCCCGAAAAAAAAAACATCTCAGGGGGAGAAAAAAGACCCCAACCCCCACCCCCAAAAAAACCCTCACCCCCCAACCCCCCCCCGAAACCTGCCCGGGCTCCCCCCAGGACCCTGGGGGAAGGTGTTGGTGACCTGAGGGGGTCGGGGGGAGATTTCTTTCGGGCCCCCCCACCTTGGCCAGCTCTCGCAGCAGGGTGCTGTTCTGCAGCCGGAAGTCGTCCTCCTGGCTCTGCAGCTTCCCCTGCAGCATCCGCGTCTCCCCCAGCAGCGCCTCCACCTCCTGGGGGGGGCATCGTGCTCACACCCCCCCCAAACCCCCCCATAACCCCCCATAAACACCCCCATAACCCCTCCATAACCCCCCATAACCCCCCCATCCCCAATTACCCCCCCTCATAGCCCCCGACCCAAAATTACCCCCTAACGCCACCCCCACGACCCCCAAGAGGTCCCCAGGACGCCCAAAAGCCCCCCCAAGCACCCCAGGACCCCTCTTGAGACCCCCAGGACCCCCCGGACCTCCTGGACCCTCCCCAGACCCCCAAGACCCCTCCATGACCCACCCAAGACCCCTTCAGCTCCCCAGGACCCCCCCAGCCCCCCCAGCAGACCCCCATGACCCCCCCAAGACCCCCCTACCTCCCAGGACCCCCCAGGGCCCCCCCCAAATACTCTCAGAAGCCCCCCACGCCCCCCCACTCCCCCTAAAGCCCCCCAGCCCCCCGCACCCACCTGCGCCTTCTTACTCTTGCTGAGCGCCTAAAAAAAAAAAACCACCAAAACCCTAAATACCCCCCCAAAACACCCCCCCTTTAAAGGAGGGGGGGGTCCCAGGCCTGGGTCAAAGGTCACGGGATCAAAGGCCACGGAGGTCAAAGGTCACGGGGGTCAAAGGTCACACCTTATTGGCCTTGCCCAGCTCCTTCTCCAGCACCTGCACGCGCTGCCGCAGCCCGGAGAGCTCTAAAAAGGAGGGGGGATAAATAAAAAAGGTCGGGGGGGGTCCCGGGGGGTGGGGGGGGTTTAAGACCCTCTGGGGGGGGCTCCCGGCCCTTACCGGCACCGCTGCGGCGCAGTTGGTCGGCCAGGCGGTAATTGTCGGTGCGCAGCTCCAGCAGCTGGGCCTGGGGGAGAGTTGGGGGAGGTTTTGGGGGATTTGGGGGCGTTTTGGGGTATGGGGGGGGTCGCGGAACCCCCGACCCCCCGGCCCCCACCTGCATCCGCTCGAACTCCTCGGCCGACAGCGCCTCCGCCATCTTGGATCCTCGGCGGAAGTGACGCACGCAGCGAGTCGCCCCTCCCACCCCACGCTTCATAGAGCGTCGCTTGCCATAACCATAGAGACGCCCGCCCCGTGGAGGATTCGTCGGTTTTTACCGTTTTGCCCCGTTTTTTCCCCGTCCCTCCCGCCTCAGAATAAATATTTCAATGCTTCTCTCGTTAAGAAATGTTTATTTCCGCAGCGCGGCTTTTTTTTTTCTATTTTTTCTGAGTGTTTTCGTACAAAATGTAATCCGGGGAAAGGCCCCTTTAAGAGAGGGCGGGGCCAGAGGTGGGAGGTGGGCGGGGCTATGCGCCTGAGGGCCCAGCCCCCAGGGGAGAGGGGCGGGGTCACGGCGGAGTGGGGCGGGGCTAAAGGGAGGATTTAAAAGGGCAACGCGCGGGTGGGGCCCCACAGCCGCGCCTTAAAAGGGCGACGCCGCCGGCGCGTCCTCACAGGGCCACGCCCCCTTAGAAGGGCCACGCCCCCCTTAAAAGGGCAACACCACAGAAAACGGCCAAAACCGCCCCAAAAGGCCACTGGGTGGGGCCCACCTGCAAAATTTTGATCCCGCTGGGGCATTGGAGGGGGGGCCAAGGTGGGGCCACCCCCCCCCGAGGGTCCTTAAAGGGGCAGCGCTCAGGGCTCGTCCTCCATGCTGAGGCTGCTGCGGGGGGAGGAGGCCCGGGAGGGGCCGGGCGAGGCCAGGAGGGGACCAGGGGGTGAGGGGGAGAGCCCCCCCCCCTCGTCCATCAGGATGTCGTCCAGGGCCCCCGGCCCCCCCCCCAGCCCCAGCGGCAGCCCCAGGTCGTCGGCCAGGGCCAGGTCCAGGAGGCACTGGGGGTGGGCGGCCCCCGGGGGAAGGGGGGCGCCGAGGGGCTCCTTGCTGCCCCCCTCCTTCATCGGGCGCCGCTGGGGGTCAGGGGAGGCCGTGCAGCTGGGCCTGCAGCTCCAGCTCCTGGGGGGGCATTGGGGGGGGGAGGGTCAGCGATTGACTGGGTCCCCCCCAGCCTGAGAACACCATTAGAGCCCCCCAAAGACCCCCAACCCCCCATAACCCCCCAAATCCCCTCAAACCCCCACCAACCCCTCCCCAGCCCCCCCAAGCCCCCCCATATAAAAAGGACCAGAAATAAAAAAAGCCCCCAAAAATAAAAAAAAAACAACTCTTCTATCCCCTTTCCCCCTCCCTAAGCTCTCCATAACCCCTTAAGTCCCCCCAAGCCCCTCCCAGTCCCCCCAAAAGCCCCCCCTTTAAAAACAAAGCCCCCCAGTTAAAATAAAGCCCCCCTCCGTAAATGCGGACCTGGACGCGCAGCTGCAGGCTGCGGTTGGCCTGCTCCAGGCGCTGCTGGTGCAGCTCCAGCTCGCGGGCGCGCTGCGTCTCCTTCTGCAGGCGCCGGATGTAATCCACCGACGCCTTCAGGATGGTGCCCTTGTTCCACCGCACCTCCCTAAAGAAAAGGGGGGCACACACCGGGACGCCCCCCCCCGGGGAGTTTAGGGGCTGGGGGAGGTGGCTGGGGGGGTCGGGGGTTCAGGGGGGGCACTCACGGGTCGGGGGATTTGGGGATGAGGGTGCCCAGCTCCTTGATGCGGTCGTTGATGTTGAAGCGGCGGCGGCGTTCGACTTTTTTTGGGGGGGGGCACAACGGGGTGACCCCCCTGTCCCCAGAAATATCCCCTTTCCTCCCAAATAACCCCCCGCAAAGAGGGGATCTTCCCCAGTCCCCAAATAACCCCTCCGGGCCCAAAATACCGCTGCCAAACCTTCCACCCCCCCCAAAATAATCCCTTTTTCCAAAATAATTCCCCCCCCCAATAATCTCCCTCCCCAGAATAACATCTCCATTCCCAAAATGACCCCCCAGTCCCAAAATGACCTCAGATGTCCCCAAAATAATCCCCTGACCCCAAAATAACCCCCCACAACCAAAATAACCCCCCAATAACTCTCCCAGTCCCCAAATAACCCCCCCACCCCCAAAACACCCCTCCCACAAAAAATAACCCCCCCATTTTCCCAAAATAAGCTCTCCCCACCTCCAAAATAATCCCCCGCCCCTACCATACCCCCCCAGTACCTGCCCCAGAAAATTTGCCCCCCAAAAAATAAAAATACCCCCCCCAAAAGTACCCCAAACCCCACAAATAAGCCCCCTCCCCCCAAAAAATTTGCCCCCCCCGCCAGGTGGGGGTGGTTGTCTTTCTTCTGCCGCTCCTTCAGCAGCGCCTTCGCCTCCGTTTCTGGGGGGGGGGGGGGCAAAAAATCAGGACCCAAAGGAGCCCCCCCTTGCCCTATAGGACCTATAGGAACCCTCTCAACCCGTAAGGACCCCCCCCGACTCCATAGGAGCTCCCCACAGGCTCCCAACCCCATAAAGACCCCCCCAGCCCCACAGGGACCCCCCCAATCCCATAAGAACCCCGCTCTGGTCCTCCCACACCCCATAGGGACACCCCCAGCCCCATAGGGACCCCCACCCAGCCCCCCAGGGTCCCCCCTGACCCCCCATGGAAAGCCCCTGGCCCTTCAGGGACCCCCCCAGCCCCAAAGAACCTCTCCTCTCACCCTATAGGAGCACCCCCAAACCCATAACGACCCCCCAACCCCCCAGGACCTCCTCTGACCCTGCAACGACCCCCTCCAGCCCCCCAGGCCCCCCAGCCCCACAAAGACCCCCGACCCCATAACGACCCCCCCGTGCCCCCACCTGAGATCTCGTCCTTGACGCGGGGCAGCTCGGGGGGGCAGGAGCTGCTCCCCGCCGGGGGGGGGCTGAACACCTCCAGCAGGGGCGCGGGGGCGGGGAGCTGTGGGCAGAGGGGGCGTGGTCATCGTGGCCCCGCCCCCCGCGGAGGGCACGCCCACCCCAAGCCACGCCCACCGCCCAAGGAGCAAAGGGGGGCCCACGTGGAAGCCCCGCCCACAATAGGGACATGCCCTCCGATGCCCCCCAGCCACCAAGCCCCGCCCCCTCCAAACCCCACCCACCCTTCTAAACCCCGCCCCCTCCACAAAGTCCTGCCCACCCCTCCAACCCTTGTTCCTGCCCTTATATGGAAATGGGGGTGTGGCCACCACCCAGACCTGCCCTTTTAATAAAAGGGGCGTGGCTTCTGCTCGCCCCCGCCCCCCGGCCGTGGGGGCGTGGCCTCCATACCGTGCTGGGCAGCTGGGCCCCGCCCTCCCCGAAGCTCAGCAGCTCCTCGTAGCTGGACTCCAGGCTGATGATCTCATCGATGACGTCATCAATCTGCTCGGGGGGGGGAATGACATCACGGCCCCCCCGCAGTGACATCACGGCCCCTCGTTTGCACCCAAAAACCACAAAAAAAGGCCCCAAATCCACACGAAAACACCCAAATAGGCCCCAAGAAGCCCCAAAAGGACCCAAATCCCATCCAAAACCCCCAAAAAGGGCCCAAGTCCACCCTAACCTCCCCAATAGGCCCTGAAAAGCCCCAAAAGGAGCAAAAGCCCCCCCAAAATCCCCAAAACTGACCCAAATCTGTCCCAAAGCTCTCAAATTTAGCCCCAAATCCCCCTCCCCCCATAAAAATCCCCCTCCCAAATCCCCCCTCCATATAAAATCCCCCCTCTCACCTCCTTCTCGCCGCCCCCTCCCCGCCGTGCAGCAGATTCGGGGGGCGCCCGGTGTCCGTGGGGGGGGGCGGTGCCGTGGGGGGGGGCTGGGGGCCGCGGCCCCGCGCCGAGCTGAGGAACTGCCGCAGCTGCTGGCGCTGCGCCGCACGGATGTGGTAGCGGGTGGGGTTCTCCAGGTGGGTCTGCACCTGGGGGGGCAAAATTATATTTGGGGGGGGTCCAGAGCCAGCAGGACCCCCCCCGAGGTTAAAATCTCCCCCCCGGCCACAAAATCCCGCCCCGAAAGCTGGAAACCCCCCAGGTTGTGACCTGGTTCTTGTCATGTTCCAGCCCCCCCCCCCAAAATTTAGCCCCCCCCCAAATATTCATCCCCCCTCAAGTATTCAGGACCCCCCTCAAAATATTTAGAACCCCCCAAAACCCTTAGGACCCCCCAATTTTTTTCCCTTCCCCCAATAAAAATTTTGCCACCCCCTCAATTTGTCCCCCCCCCCCCAAATGTCCTCACCTTGAGCACTTCGGGGGGACGTGGGGGGCGCGGGCCGGGGGGGCCCCCACGGCGATAGCGGGGGAGGGGCCGGGGGCCGGGGGCGCAGGGGGCCGGGGGCGCCCCCCCTCCTCTGCCCTCCCCCCTCTCCCTGCGCTCCTGCTCCTGGGCCTGGGCCCGCATCAGCTGCTGCCGCTGGAGGCCCCGCGCCGTGGGGGGGGCCGGGGGGGGCGCCCCCCCGCTGCAAAAGAAAGAGGAGAATAATCAGGATTTTGGGGAAAAAAAAAGAGATTTTGGAAATTTATAAAAAAAAAATGGAGTTTGGGGAATTTGGGGAAATTGGGGAATGGGAGGGGGATGGGGGGGTCCTAAATGGGAGGGGGAATGGGAGGGGTCTTAAGGGGGGAATAATTCAAATTTAAGGAAAAAAAGTCTGGTTTTGGAATTTTTAAATTTTAAAGATTTAAATTTTTAAAGATTTTATGAAAAATTGTTGTTTTTTTTTTTTTTTAAGGATTGGGAAATGGGGGGCAAATGGGAGGGGCAAACGGGGGGGGTAAATGGGGTCCTGAAAGTGGAGAAAAAATAACAAGAATTTAAGATAAAAAGTGTGTTTTTTTGTTTGTTTTTTTTTTAAATTTGATACATTTTTTTTTAAATATTACGTAAAAATTTTGGAGTTTTTTGAAATTTTAGGGAATGGGAAAATGGGGGGGCAATGGGGGGATCCTAAAAGGAGGAGAGGGAATTGGGGGGGTCCTAAAGGGGGGGGTAAATGGGGAGTTCCTAAAGGGAGGGGGGAAAAGGATTAAGTTTAAGGAAAAAAAGTGGATTTTTATTATTTTTATTAAAAACACATTTAAAAAAAATGTTATTAAAAATTTAAACAAATTTTTGAAGTTTTGGGAAACTGGGGGGGCAAAAGAGGTTTCCTAAATGGGGGGGTGGGTAGGAGTTCTAAAGAGGGATAAGAACTTAAATTTAATGGGAAAAATTGATTTTTAATCACTTTTAAAAATTAATTAAAAAAAATAATCATAAATTCTTGATTTTTTTGTGAGATTTTGGGAAATGGGGGGGGAGTAAAAGGGAGGGGGTCACACCTGGTCGGCAGCGGCTGGCTCTTGAGGCTGTAGACGGTCCCGGGGGGGGCCGCGGGGGGGTCCCCGGGGGGGGCCGGGGCTCCGCGGGGGGTCCCGCTGTCAGCGCCCCCGCCGCTGCCCCCCCCCGCCGCTTCCCACTCGATGTCGGCCACGATCCCGGACTCGGGGAGCAGCGAGCTGACGCTGGGGGCACGGAAATAACGGGGGGCAGAAAAATAAATGGGGGGAATGGGGGTCCCAAGTGCCCCCCAATTTTGCCCCCACCCCCTCACCTGAGCAGCCGGAGGCTGTCGGGGCTCGGGGCCCCCCTCGAGGAGGACGTAAACCGTGGGGGGGGGCCGGCGGGGGGGGCGCCGGGGGGTCGCCCCGCGGGACATCGCCCCCGCGCCCCACGGCGCCGCTCGGTTGGGGGGCGGTTATGGGGTGTGGGGGGGATGGGGGGATTTTTGGGGTGGGGGGTTACGGGGGGGTTACGGGGGTTACAGGGGGGCTATGGGGCGATCTATGGGGTTGGGGGGCCCTTTGGGGCCGGGGGGGGCTGTATAGGGCCCTATGGGGCCGGGGGGCTCTATAGGGCCAGGGGGTCCCTATAGGTCCGGGGGCTCCTATGGGGCCCTACAGGGCCGGGGGTCCCTTTGGGGCCGGGGGTCCCAAGGCCCCGCGCGGAGCCGCTGCAGGAAGCGCTGAGGGGGGGGGGGGGGCGCTACGGGAAGTGACGTCACGGGGGAGGAAATGGGGGGGACACCGGGGGGGCTCCGACGGCCGCTGGGAAGGTCTCGAACCCCTCCGCGCCCCCCCCCCGGGCTCTTAAGGCCCCCGCCAAAAAAAGAAATTAAAATTGGGGGGGGGCCTCGGGGAATTGTGGGAGTTTTTTTTGAAGGGAGGGGGCACAAACGGGACCCGGAACCTTTGCACCCCGGAACCTTTGCACTTCGGAACCATTTCCCTCCCCGGACAGCATTTACGCCGCGACGCCCGGAAGCCAGCCGCGTGGGCGTGGCCTCGCAGCCGGAAGCGGGCGGCGGAGCCGGAAGCGGGGACCGGGAGGCGGCGAGGGGGAAGCGGGCGCCGACCCCTCCCCCTCCCCCCCCGTTCCCCCCCCGCCCCTTCCCGGTGCCCCCCCCGCTTTCCGGCGCCCCCCCCCGCGCCGCATGGAGGTGCGGGGGGGCCACATCCTCCCGCCGGGCTCCCACAGCCCCCCAGGTAGGCCGCGGCGCGCGCCCGTTGCCCCTTGCCCTTTGACCTTCGCGGTGCCCTTTGACCTTCCCGGTGCCCCCCTCCCGGTACCGCAGGGCCCCCCCCGGGGCGGCTGCAGGAGCTCCGGGAGCGGCAGCGGGGCCTGAGGCAGGCGCTGGGGCTGCGGCTGCGGGAGCTGCGCCGGGTGTGCCTGCAGGAGGCCGTGAGTCGCCCCCTGACCTCTCACCTTTGACCCCTGACCCCTCTGACCCTAATCCCCTCCCCCCCCCGACCCGAAATAACCCGGGACCTGAGGGGGCCCCCCCGCGAGAGGGAGCCCCCATGGTGCTCCTCCCCTCCCCCTTGGTGCCCCTCCCCCCTCGGTGCCCCCCCCCCACGTAGACACCCCCAGGAGCCCCCCCTCAATTTAAGCTCCCCCCATTTACAGACCCCCCCCCCCGGAGCCCCTCCCCCACCCCCTCATTGCCCCCCTTTTTGTACCCCCCCAGAGCCCCCGCCTTTACAGAACCCCACACACCCCTCCCCCACCCCCGTCAGACCCCCCCGGGTGCCCCTCCCATTTACAACCCCCTTGGAGCCCCCCTTTTAACACTCTCCTCCAAGCCCCCATTCCCCCTCCCCCGGTGCCCCCCATTTAAAGACCCCTTCAGAGCCCCTCCCCAACCCTCTCGGTGCCCCCCCATCCCCCCCCCGGTGCCCCCCCCCCATTTCGAGCCCCCACCTTTGCCCCCCTACCCCCCCACCCTCGTTTTACCCCCCAGGACCCCCTCAAATCCCCTCCCCCTCCCCCGTGCCCCCCTCGCCCCCCTCTTGCCCCCCACCCCCTCTGACGCCCCCGTGCCCCCCCCCGTGCCCCCCCGTGCCCCCCGCAGGAGCTGACGGGGCAGCTGCCCCCGAGTACCCCCTGGAGCCCGGAGAGAGACCCCAGGCCCCCCCGGCGCCGAACCGCCCCCCCGCGGGGACCCCTCACCGAGGTAGGTGGGGGGCAATTAGGGGTTGGGGGGCTTTTAGGGGTGATGGGGGGACACGTGGCAGGGTGTTTAGGGGCGTGGGGGGACTTTTAGGGGTGAAGGGGGGCTTTAGGGCTGGGGGGCATTTGGGGGGGGGGGGGCAAAAAAGGCTCCTAAATGTACTTGGGGGGGGCTCTATGACCCCTCTGTCCCTCTTTAAACCTCCAAATCTCTCCTGAAGGCCCCCCAAAGCCCTGTAATTGCCCCCCAGCCCCTAATTGCCCCCCAGCCCCTAATTGCCCCTCCCCGGCCCTAATTGCCCCCCAGGCAGCCCAAACAGCCCCCCAGGAGCTCCTGATGCACCAGCAGGGGGCAGAATCTCCCCTTTACCCCCTTTATCCCCCGTATCCCCCCAACCCCCGATACCCCCCAAACCCCTCTAATTGCCCCCCAGCCCCTAATTGCCCCCCCCCCGGCGCTAATTGCCCCCCCAGGCAGCGCGTGCGGCCCGGCGGGAGGTGGCGGTGCAGCTGCAGGTGGTGGAAGCCGCCCGACGCCTGGCGGCTGCCCCCGGGCTCCCCCCCGAGCAGCGGCGGCGCCGGCAGCGGCTGCAGGCGGAGGCGGCCCAGAGGCTGCGGCAGCTCCGGGCACAGCTGGGTGCGTACCGGGGGGGGGCTTTTTTTATTGGGGGGGGCTTTTTGGGGGGTGGGGGGCTGGGGGAAGTTTGGGGGGGGTAGAGGGGGATGAGAGGCACGTGGGGGGCTGCAGGGGGTGGGAAAGGGGATGGGGAGGAAGGTTTGGGGGGATTTTTGGGGTGGGGGGATTTTTTGTTTGGGGGGGCATTTTTTCATGGGGGGCTTTCTTGGGGTGTGGGGGCCTTGGGAAATTCTGGGGGGCTGGGGGGTTGCAGGGGGTGGGGGTGGGAGCTTTGGGGGGATTTTTTTTTTTTTGTGGGGAGAGGAATTGGGTCTGGGGGGGTCTAATATTTGGCGGGGGGGCCCTAAGGTTGTGGGCGTTAAGCCTGCGCCCCCCCCAGTCCGCGATTTATTTTTTTTTTGACCCCCTCGGATGAGAACGGGTCCCTCTGCGAGCTGCCCAGCTTGGAGAACGGTGAGTGCCCCCCCCTTTAAAAAAAAAAAAAATTCCCCCCCCAAAGATATTAAGGGCGTTTCGGAGAGGGGGGACCACCCACGCTGGGATTTTCTCCCCTTTTAGGGGTGCCCCCCCCTGCCCCAAAACCCCCCCGGGCCGGAGCCGCCAGCCCCGACCGCCGGCACCTCTGGGCCCCCGACCCCCCCGCGGGGGGGCCCAGTCGCCGAAATTCACTCGCCAGCCCCGCCAGGTGAGTGCTGCGCCCCCCAAAAAAAAAAAAATCCCCGGGGGGGCCCAAACCCCCCAAATCCCCCCCCAATAACCCCAACCCCCCAACCCCTCCTAATGGGGCCCCACGTGCTTTTCCTCCCCCATTTCTCTCTTCCCCCCCCAATTTTTATTTTACCCCCCCATCCAAAATTCCCTTCCTGTATTCTGCAGAGCAGCAAAACTCCCCCAAACTCCCCATTTTCCACCCATTTTCTCCCTATTTCCCTCCCCATTCCCCTTTGTTTGCCCCCCCCGATTTTTTCTGCCCCCCCCGATAATTTTCCCCGTTGTGCCCCCCAGCCCCGCCCGGACCCTGCCCCGCAGCGCCTCCAGCTTCGAGGGCCGCAGCGTCCCGGCCACCCCCGTGCTGGCCCGGAGCCCCCACGGGCCCCCCCTCTGCCGGTGAGCCCCCCCCAATTTATTTTTGGGTGGGGGGGGCCATAAATTGGGTGGGGGGAGTGAAATGGGGCTGGGGGGCAATAACGGGGTGCTGGGGGCTGCTAGGAGGGGACTGGGGGGCAGAAAGGGGGCTCCGAGGGGGTAAAAATGTCGGGGGGGCAATAAATGGGGTTGGGGGGCAAAAAGGGGGATAAAAAAGTTTGGGGGGCACTAAGGGGGTCGGGGGTACAAAGGGGTCTGGGGGCACTGGGCTCCCCCTGACCCCACTTTTTTTGCCCCCAGCCCCGAGGCCCCTCTGCTGCCCCCGGCCGTGGTCGGGCAGCCAGGACTCCCAGCTGGGGGGGGGGGCCAGGTGGGGGGGCCGGGCCCCCTCCCCCCCCACAGCCCCCCCCCATTCCCCTTTCCCCCCCGGCCCCCCCGCACCCGCCGCAGCAACAGCTCCGAGGCTCTGATCGACTGGGGGGCAGCGGCGGTGGGGGGGGCTCCCGGATCCCGCCCCCGGCTCCAAATTACGGCCCCCCCGAAAAAACCTGCGCGCCCCCGTCGGCCGAGCAGCGCCGCAGCCAGAAGTGGCTGGCGCTGGAGGGGCTGCGGGACTGGTACCTGCGGCACACGGGGGGACGCCTCTGGGACCCCCGGCAAAAACCTTTGGCTTGGGCCCCCCGCCGGCCGCCTGGCCCCCTCGCGCCGCTGCCCCCCCCCGCGGGGCTGCCCCACTCGCTCAGCTACGCCGGGGCGCTGGCCCCCAGGTACGGGGGCGGGGGGCGCGCGGCCCTCTTTTAATTTGCGGGGGGGCATGAATTATTTTTTTTGGGGGGGGGGTCCTGGGGTTTTTTTGGGAGGGTCCTGAGGTTTTTGGGGGGCTTCTGAGGTTTTGGGGGAGGTTCTGAGGCTTTTGGGGGAGTCCTGAGTTTTTTTGGGGGGGTCCTGAGTTTTTTGGGGGGCGTTGATTTGTTTTGGGGGGGATCACTAAGGTTTTGGGGGGGTTGATTTATTTTCGGGGGGCAGAAATTTATTATGAGAGGTGCTGTTTTTTTTTGGGGGGGTTGATTTTCTGGGAGGGATTATGGAGGTTTATTTTGGGGGGGTTATGAGGTTTTTGTTCTTTTTGAGTTTTGGGGGCTGCGGGTTGTGGGGTGCCCCCCCCGTCCCATAACGACCCCCCCCATTTCCAGGAATCCCCCCCAATAATATTCCCCCCCCATCCCATGAGGGTCCCCCCTATTTCCAGGGCCCCCCACCCCATAAGGTGCCCCCCACTTCCAGGGGTGCCCCCACATCCATTCAGGCCCCCCCAGTCCATAATTTCCCCCCAAGCTGCCGCCCCAACCCCATAAAGGCCCCCCTGCCCCCCCCATTTCCAGGTGCCCCACCCGGGGCTTCCGTCCCCTGGACACCCCCAAACGACCCCAAATCCCCCCCCCCAGGCCCCAAATCCCCCCAGGCCCCAAAACTTGGGATTTTTGACCCCCCCGGTGCCCCCCACTCCCTTTTTTATTTTTTTCCTTTTTTTCCTTTTTTATTTCTTTGGGGGCGGGGGAATGGGTTGGCGGGGGTCACAGGCTCTCTTTGGGGGAGCTAACTCCTTTTTTCTCTTTTCTCTCTCTTTTTGTTTTTTCATATTTTTTTTAACCATTTTTTCTCCATTTCGCCCCATTTCATTCGCCCCCTCCCCCCCCGCAGGGCTTCAGGGGACCCCCGCAGCCACGACCCCCCGGCACCGACCCCCAGCCCCCCGGCACCTTGGTGTGACCCCAAAATTCGAGGGGGGACACCCCAAAAATGGGGGGGGCAGGACCCCAAAATTGTGGGATTGGACCCCAAAATGGGGGGGCACGCAAAATTGGGGGGGGGCACCCAAATTGGGGTGGGGCAGATATTTTATGGAGAAAATCTCTCCCCCAAAAAAGGGGGGGAACCCAAGAGCACCCCCCCAGCTGCTCCTGGCGAGCGCCCCCCAATTTGGGCCCCCTCCCCCAAAAAAAAAGGGCGGGGGGGGGCTCTGGGAGAAGGGGGCTGTTTTTTGGGGGGAAACGTGGCCGTTTTGGGGCTGTGCGGCCGGGTTTGTACAATACACGGGACCTGCTGCCACCTGCCTGGCGTCTTTTTGGGGGGAAATCGGGAAAATTCCGGTTTTTTTGGGGGTGGGGGGGGGCAAAAAAAAGCCCCTTGGTAGGGGGGAGAGGGTGGGCGCTAGGACCCTGCGGCCCCCGCATGGGAATCAATGGAGCTTCCTAATATGGGCATCGCCACGCGCACCTGCACGGAGCCACGCCCCTCGAGCCGTGCATCTAAGCAAAGCATGGCACCAAGCCACGCCCCCCAGCGTGAGGCCACGCCCTAGTGCGAGGCTACGCCCCCTTCCTAGTCCCGCCAACGCCACGCCCTCCCGGGGGTGGAGCGCCCTTTGCCCCGCCCCGCCCCCTGGCCCCACATCACCTCAGCAGCCGCGCCGGCCAATCAGCGGGCGGGCGGTGGCGCGAGTCGTGATCCCATTGGCTAGTGGCGGGCGTCGGGGGCGGGGCCTCCGGGGACAGGCCAAGCGCGGGCCGGCGGCGGGCGGCAGAGCGGCTGAGGTGAGGCGGGCGGCGGACGGGGGGATGCACCGGGGGGTCCCGAGGGGGGTTCGGGGGTACCGGGGGGTTCCCGGGGGATTTTGGGGGCCCGATCGGTGCGGGGGGAGGGGAAAGGGGGGCGCCCGGTTGCTACGGGCAACGGTGGTGATGGGGGGGGAGAGGGGGATGTCCGCTCCCCTCACGCCGCTTCCGCCTTTCTTCCCTAGCAACCCGCTAGGCCGCGTTGCCATGGAGACAGCGCCGGCGCACCCCTATTGGCCGCGCTCGCTGTCGTTGCCGGGCTACGTGAGCAGCGCGCGGCCCGGCTGGCAGTGCGCAGGCGCGGTGGCGGCCGCCTTCGCGGGGCTGCTGGCGTTGGGCTGGGCGCTGGGCGGGGCCGGGGGCGGGGCGAGGGGCGGGGCCCGGCGGAGCCCCGCCCAGCGTCTGGCCGCCGCCTGGTTCCTGCTGTGCGCCGCCGTGCACGGGGGGCTCGAGGGGTACTTCAGCATCCGGCACCGGCACCTGGCCGCCGACACCGGGCTGCTGGCTGACATCTGTGAGCGGGGGGATAATGGGGGGAATGGGGGCTGGGGGGAAATGAGGGCTGGTTGGGGGTTATTGGGGGCTGGGGGGGTAATGGGGGTTATTGGGGTTAATGGGGGCTGGGGGGAGCTAGTGGGGGCTGGGGGTCTTGGGGGGGTTAATGGGGGCGTTGGGGGAGATAATGGGGGGTTGGGGGGGTAATGGGGGCCTGGAGAGGTTAACGGGGGGGTTACCCGGATTCCATGGGGGTCTCATGTTGCCTTGGGGGGGGGTGTCAACCAGGGAGGGTCACCCAGCCCCCTCGATCCTTCCTGAGGATTCAAAAAACCTGAGAACCCCCCCCCAAAAAAAAAAAACAAATTCCCACAAAACCCCCGTTAACTCTCTCCTGCCCACAGGGAAAGAATACGCCAAAGCCGACAGCCGCTACATGACGTGAGTTGGGGGAGAGGGGCCTAATTGGGGAGGGGGGGGCACACAGCACCCCGTGCCCCCCCCCTCACCCCCCCCTGCCCTCCCCAGGAGTGATGACTTCACGGTCGTCATGGAAACGGTGACGGCGTGGGCCTGGGGGCCCCTCAGCGTCCTCACCTTCCTGGCCCTGCTGCGGGACCACCCCTCCCGCTACATCCTGCAGCTCATCGGCTCCCTCGGTACGGCCCCAAAACCCCCCAAAAAACCCCCAAGCCCCCTCCCGAAAAAAAAAAAAAAAAAAACTAAAACCCCTCGAAAAACTCCCAAACTCCCCCAAAAAGAACAAAAGCCCCCCAACCCCTCCCCAAACCCCCCCAAATCCCCTCCAAACACCCCTCAAAAGCCCCCAACCCCCCAAACCCTCCTGAAACCCCCAAAACTCCCTGAACCCCCCAAAAGCCCCCCAATCCCCCCAACTCCCTCCCCAAACCCCCTTAAACCGCCCCAATCCCCCCAAACCACCCGAAAACCCCAACAACTCTCCCCCCAAACACCCCCAACCCCCCTGAAACCCCCAAACCCCCCGAATCCCCTCCGGTTGCCCCCTGTCCTCCTAACCTCCTGTTTCCCCCCCCAGGGCAGCTGTACGGGGACGTGCTGTACTTTGGCACGGAGTGGCGGGCGGGGTGGGCTCACTCGGACCCCCACCCCCTGTATTTTTGGGGCTATTTCGTGGCTATCAACGCGCTCTGGCTGCTGCTCCCCGGTGTCCTCCTGCTCCAGGCCGGCTTCCGCCTCGCCGCCGCGCAGACAGCCCTCGACCGGCCCCCCCACAAGGCGCACTGAGCCCCCCGGAACCCCCCTGGGACCACCGGGACCCCCCAGGAACACTGGGACATGCCCCCCCAGGACCCCCAGGGCAGCACTGGGGCAATTACTGGGAGTCCTGGGGTTGTACTGGGAGCCCCAGGACCACTCGGACTGTACTGGGACTACCGGGAGACCCCCGGGGGAGCACCGGGACCCCCCCCTGGGACCCCCAGGGCAGCCCCAGGGCTGTACTGGGAGCCACAGGGCTGTTACTGGGAGCTCTGGGGTTGTATTAGGACCCCCAGCACTACTGGGACTGTACTGGGACTACTGGGAGACCCCTGGGGGAGCACTGAGAGCCCCCCCAGGAGCATCGGGACCCCCCCACGGGACGCCCAGGTCAACCCCAGGGTTCTTACTGGGAGCCCCAGTAAGGCTGTACTGGGAGCACTGGGCCCCCCCTGGGGCTGTTACTGGGAGCCCCCCAGTGCTGTTTGTGGCGGGGGGGGGGGGGGGAATATTTTAATAAAAAAAAAAGGTGAAAATGGAAATGTGGGAGTGTGGTGGGGGCTGGGGGGGGGGGGGTCAAAAATTGGGGGAGTGGCAACATGAGGGGGGCAATGGGGGGTCCCCAGGAAGGGGGGTGAAGTGGGGGGCTCAGGGGGTGGGGAGAGGTGGGGGGCCCTAAATATGGGAGGGAGGCAAAAATTGGGGGGTTGCCAAAAATGGGGGGTGTGTGGAAGGAGTGAGGGGGTCACTAAAATGTGGGGGGGGGGGGCAAAAATTTGGGGGGTCGCCAAAAATGGGGGGGGGTCCCAGAAATTGGGGGGGAGTAACGGCGGCGGCGCTAGGACCCAGCGCAGGGAGTGGGCGGGGAAGGGGGCGTGGCCAACCGCTGAGTGACACTCCGGGGCGTGGCTTGCCGTTGAGTGACAGCTGGGGGTGTGGCCTGCCGCGGAGTGACAGCCGGGGCAGCGCTAACCCGCCGGGCTCCCGGCCTGCCGCCCCGCTCAGCCAATGGGAAATTAGGTCGCCCGCCGCGGCCAATGGGAGGTCGATCCCGCCTCAAGTTCAGCCTCCTTCCCCCTCCTCGCCCAATCGGCGCCCTCCCGCCCCTCCCCACCCGCCGCCCAATGGCAGCGCGCTCCTTCCCGAAGCCCCACCCCCTCCCCCTCTCACCCAATCAGCGCCCCGCCGCTCCGTCTCCGAGGCGACCCCAGTCCCGCCTCCCGCCGTCTCCCCACCGCGGGCGGAACTTCCGGTCCCCGCCTCACCCACTCCCCGCTCCCCTTTCCCCGCTCCCACCAATCCCCGCGCGGCTCGCCGCCCCCTCCGCCCAATCACCTCCCCGCCGCCGGGGCGAGCCGGAAGCGCGGCGGCGGGGTCAGAGGTCACCGCTGTTGATGTTGACACTGGGCCCGGCGGCGGCGGCGGCGGCGGCGCCCCCCGCGCCCGCCCCTCCCCCCCCCCGGCCCCGCAGCCCCTCCCGAGCCGCCGCCAGCCCGGGGGGCCTCTCCGGGCCCCCCCGGTGCCCCGGGGCCGCCCCCCGCCGCCCTCCACCGCCCCCCGGCCGCCCCCGGCCCATGCTGGGCCCGGCGCCCTGACGATCCTGCCGAAGAAGAAGCCGGGGCCGGCCCCCGACGCCGACCCCGACTCCGGCCCCGACTCCGGGCCCGAGCGCGGCCCCGACGCCGGCCCCGAGCGCGGCCCCGGTGGCGTCGGGGACCCGGGGGGGCCCGGCGGGGGGGGGCAGCGGCCCCGGGCCTCCCCCCCGCCCCCCTTGCGGGGCTGGCCCGGGCTCCCCTCCGCCGCCTCCCCTCCCCCGGCGGGGCCCGGCGGGCCCGGTAGCGGCGGCCCCGGGGGCGGGGACGGCCCCGGGGCGCTGCTGGGGCTGGAGGCGGCCGCGCTCGGGCTCCCGGAGCCGCGGGGGCGGCGGAGGAGGAGGGGGCGGCCCCGGCCACAGCAAGCGGAGGAGGCGCGGGGGGCCGGGCCCAGCGGCGGCGGCGGCGGCGGAGGAGGAGGAGGAGGAGGAGGAGGCGGCGGGGGCGGCGGCGGGGCCGGGGGCGGCTGCGGAGGGCCCGGGGCCGTGGGGCTGGGGCTGGGGCTGGGGCTGGGCCCCGCCGGGAGCCCCGGGCACGAGGAGGGCGGCGGCTGCAACAGCGAGGACGAGTACGAGGCCGCCAGGGTGGAGATGGACCCCGCCACCGCAGAGCAGGTGGGGGCGGGGGGTGGGGGGCACTGGGGGTAATGGGAGGGGACTGGGGGGGGAACTGGGGGGTAATGGGGGCGCTGGGAGGGATACGGGGGGTAATGCGGGAACTGGGGGGTACTGGGGGCCCTGGGAGGGAACTGGGGGGTGCTGGGGGCACTGGGAGGGAACTGGGGGAGTACTGGGGGGCACTGGGAGGGAACTGGGAGGTTACTGGGGGCACTGGGGGGCAACTGGGGGGTAGTGGGGGCACTGGGAGGGAACTGGGGGAGTACTGGGGGAACTGGGAAGGCCCTGGGGGGTCAGGGAGGTTATGGGGGGTCTGGAGGGGTTCGTGGGGGGATATGGGGGCCATCAGGAGCTGGGGGGGCACTGGGAGGAACCGGGGGTAACTGGGGTGGCATTGAGAGCCCTAAGAGGGAACTGGGAGGGCACTGGGAGAACTGGGATGGCCCCGGGGGGGCACGGTGGGTTACGGGGGTCCCGGGGGTGGGGGCTGCGCTGAGCGCGGCTGTGTCTCCAGCAGGAGCACCGGTTCGAGAAGGCGCTGCGGGAGAAGAAAGGCTTCCTCATCAAGCGCATGAAGGAGGACGGCGCCTGCCTCTTCCGCGCCGTCGGTCAGCCCCCCGGCCCCCCCCGGGACGTTGGGTCCCCCCCCTGTAATGTCTGACCCCCCCGGTGATGTTTCCCCCCCTCCTTGCAGCCGATCAGGTGTACGGAGACCAGGACATGCACGAGGTGGTGCGGACGCACGTCATGGATTATCGGGTGCTGGACTGGGGGGCACTGGGTGGCACTGGGAGGGGTTTGGGGGGGCCAAAAGGGGTCTGGGGGATACTGGGAGGGGTCTGGGGGAACACTGGGAGCTACTGGGGGCTGCTGGGAAGCATCTGGGGGGGGTCTGGGGGTTACTGGGAGGGGTCTGGGGAGCACTTTGGTATTTTGGGAGCCAACTGGAAAGGGTGACGGGCTGTCAGGAGCTACTGGGGGCTACTGGGAGTGGCATGGAGTCTGCTGGGGGGTCTGGGCAGATCTGGGGGGTGTTGTGTTTTTTTTGTGGGTGGTCTGGGATTTTTTTGGGGGGGTCTGGGGGGCACTTTAGTATTTTAGGAACCATCTGGGGTTATTGTGATCTACTGGAAACCCACTGGAACTTATGGGTGGCTACTGGGAGTGGCATGGAGTCCACTGGGGGGGGGTCTGGGTGGATTTTGGGGGGGGGTCTGGGATCTTTTTTGGGGGGCCTGGGTGGCCCTTTAATATTTTAGGAGCCCCCTGGGGTTATGGGGATCTCCTGGAAGCCCACTGGAACTTACTGGTGGCTACTGGGAGGCGCCAAGGGGCGCCCTGGGGGGGTCGGCCATGTATTTCCTGACCCCCCCGGCCCCCCCCCAGATGAAGAACGCCGATTACTTCTCCAATTACGTGACCGAGGACTTCGCCACCTACATCAACCGCAAGCGCAAGAGCACGTGCCACGGCAACCACATCGAGATGCAGGCCATGGCCGAGATGTACAACCGGCCCGTCGAGGTCTACCAGTACGGCACTGGTGCGTACTGGGAGGGCTGTGGGGGGCGGCCAGAGGGCTACAGATGCTTCCCAGTAGCTCCCAGTGTTCCCCCAAACCCTTTCCACTATCCCCCAACCCAATCCCAGACCCCTTTTGGGCCCCCCACTCCCCTCCCAGTTCCTCCCAGTGCCCCCAAGTATTCCCCAGAACCCCACCCAGATGCCCCCAGACCCCTCTTGGGGGGGGTCTTTAGTTCCCCAAATGCTGTTTTGGGTGTCCCTATATACCCCCGAGGTACCTAGAGAGTCTCTATAGGTCCCTATAAACACTTTTGGGGTTCCCCACGTATCCTCGGGGTTTTAGGGGGAGCCTTTTGGGGTCCCAGAGCCCACTTTGGGGGTGTCCCCGCAGAGCCCATCAACACGTTCCACGGGATCCAGCACCACGAGGACGAGCCCATCCGGGTCAGCTACCACCGCAACATCCACTACAACTCCGTCGTCAACCCCAACAAGGCCACCATCGGCGTGGGGCTGGGGCTGCCCTCCTTCAAGCCGGGGGTCAGTGGGGCCGGGGGCTGGGGGGGGGCTGGGGAGGGGCCCTGGGGGTCCCTGAGCTGCCCCGTGGGGTCTCGTGCCCGAGCTGGGGGCTCTGGGGGTCCCCAAGGTGGTCCTGGGGGTGTCCCCTGACCCAGCTGGGGGGCTTTGGGGGCTGGGGGGGACCCTGCCCAAATTGGGGGTCCTGGGGGGGGGTTCTGGGGGTCCCCAGGGGTCCCTATGGGGGCTGGGAGCTGCCCCTGCCCCTTCCTGCCTGGGGGTGTGGCCAAAGAGAGGGGGCGTGGTCACATTCTGTACATGCTCCCATATATGGCAGGTGGGTGTGCCCATGCATGGACACACCCCTTTATGTATGTAGGGGCGTGGCCTGCTTGGAGGGGGGCGTGGCCAAGAATGGCAGCTGGGGGCACTCTGCTGCCTTAGAGGGGTGGGTGGGGCATGGGGGGCGTGGCTCGACAGGGTGTGGCCAATCGGAGGCGTGGCCTTTCTGAGGTGGGCGTGGCCTATCCAGAGGGGGCGTGTCCTCCCCCTGACCCCTCCCCCTGCCCCCCAGCTGGCGGAGCAGTCCCTGATGAAGAGCGCCATCAAGACGTCGGAGGAGTCGTGGATCGAGCAGCAGATGCTGGAGGACAAGAAGCGCGCCACCGACTGGGAGGCCACCAACGAGGCCATCGAGGAGCAGGTGGCCCGCGAGTCCTACCTGCAGTGGCTGCGCGACCAGGAGAAGCAGGCGCGCCAGGTCGGGACCCCCGGGACCCCCCCGGGACCCCCAGCTCCCCTCACCCGCCCCCAGAGACATTTGGGGTCCTCATGTTGCTCTCTGCGGGGTTTCGTTCCCTTAATGGGGCTCGCTCCGCTTCCTGCTCCACTTCTTGCTCTCCTACTCCACTTTGTGCTCCACTTCTTGGTCTTCTGCTCCGCTTTCTGCTGTGCTTTCTGCTCCACTTCTTATTCTGCTCCGCTTCATGCTCCCCCTACAGAATTTTTGCTCCCCCCCCCGCCAGCTCCGTGTCTCTCCATATCCCCCCTCCCCTCCCCATCCCCTCCGCCCCCTCCCCACCCCCTCCCCCCAATTTTTGGGGTCCCCCTAACACCCCCCTTGTGCCCCCCCAGCCCCGCAAGGCCAGCGCCACGTGCAGCTCGGCCACGGCGGCGGCGGCGGCCAGCGGGCTGGAGGAGTGGAGCGGGCGCTCCCCCGCCCCCGCAGCGCCGCCCCCTCCCCCGAGCACCCCGGGCTGCACCCCGAGACCACCGGCCACAAACCCCCCTCGCCCGGAACCCCCCAAGCCGGAAAACCCCCCTCGCCTTGCGCCCCAGGTGGGTCGGGGGGGGAGCCGGGGGTTGATTGGAGGGTCTGGGGGGGGATTGAAGGGGAATTGGGGGGCTGTGGGGGGCCTGGGGGGTCTGGGAGGGGATTGGGGGGATTGGGGAGGTCTATGGGAGAAATGGGGGGTCTGGGGGAGATTGGGGGGATTGGGGGGGTCTGGGGGGATTGGGGAGGTCTATGGGGGAATGGGGGAGATTGGGGGGTCTGGAGGGGATTGGGTTCGGGGGGGCAAACGGGGCTCTACCCCCCCAACACCCCAAATTTGCTGCCCCAAGATGGGCGAGCCCCCCAAAAAAATCCCAAAATTTTTGGGGTGGGGGGAGTGACCCCTGACCCCACCCTCTCAAATTCCTTTGCCCCCCCCCAGGGACCAGCAGCCAGCTGGGGGCGGGGGGGGGCCGGGCGACCCCCCCGCTGGTGTCCCTGTACCCCGCGCTCGAGTGCCGCGCCATCATGCAGCAGATGTCCCCCACCGCCTTCGGTGAGCCGGGGGGGGGCTTTTAGGGTCGGGGGGGGGTTGTTTTTTTTGGGGGAAGGGGCGTTTTGGGGTTATTTTGGGGGATTTTGGGTGTGCTTTAACGCTTTATCGGTATGCCATTGTGCAGATGTCCCCCACCTTCAGTGAGTTTTGGGGGGGGCTTTTACGGTCTGGGGGGGGCTTTTAGGGTTGGGGGGAACAATTTAGGGTCGGGGGGCCTATTTTTAAAAGGGTGGGGTACTCGGGGATTTATTTCGGGGGGTTTCACTTCTCCCAGCAGCCCCAGCTGACTGTAAACCCACAGCGCCGCTACCCCCGAACCCCAATTCCTCCCTTTCCAACCCATTTTTTTTGCCTCCCCCTAAACTTTACCCCCCCAAAAACAATTTTTCTGACATCTCTGTATTTTTTTTGCCCCCCCCCAGGCCTCAACGACTGGGAGGACGACGAGATCCTGGCGTCGGTGCTGGCCGTGTCGCAGCAGGAGTACCTGGAGACCATGAAGTCCGCCCGCCACAGAGACCCCCCCGCCGACAAGAGTTGATATTGAACCCCCGGACTGCGCCCGGACCCCCCCCTTTTACCCCCCCCCAAAAAAAAAAAAACAACCTCCGCGACACCCCCAGAGGGACCTCGTAGTGGGGGGGGGGGCCCGTTTGATTTTCGGGGACCCCCCCGGCCCCGTTCGGAGGGGAGGGGGACTCAGCGCTGGACGCCGCGGGACGAAAAACCTCGGCTTTAATTATATTTTTTTTTTTTGGGGGGGGACACTTTATTTTGGGTGGGGGGCTTTATTTTTGGGGTGGGGGCTTTATTTTTTTTGACGGGGGCTTTATTTTTTGTGGGGGGACTTTATTTTGGGGGGTGTCTTTATTTTTTGGGGGCATCTTTATTTGGGGGCGTCCTTTAATTTTGGGGGCTTTAATTTTTGGGGGGTCCCTGTTTTTTTGAGGGGCAGCCTTTAATTTGGGGGGGGCTTAATTTTTTGGGGGGCTTTATCTTTTGGGGGGCGTTATTTTTGTTGGCAGGGGGCTTTATTTTTCGGGGGGGTCATTTTTTGGGGGGGGTGGATTTACAGCTTGAAGGACTGGGGGGAGAAAACGGGGGGGGAGTGGCACGGGGGGGGGGCCCTATTTTTTATAGGGTCTCCCCGGAGGGAGTTTGGGGAGGGGGCCCCCCCTTTCTGCCCCTCCCCCCCCCAAAAAAAAAATAAAATAAAATATTTTGCATCCTGCCCCCCCCCCCTCTAGGAAGGGGGGGGTCGGGGAGGGGGATGCCCCCCTGCCCCCCCCCCCCCCAAAAAAAAAAAAAAAAATTCCTCTCTGCACCCCGTTATTAAACTGATGCCCTGCACCCGCTGGCCCCTGCTTTTAATGGGGGGGGGGCACCCCCTTGACCTCCCCCCCAGCCACCAGAGAAGGCCCTCCAGGATTTGGGGGGGCGCAGCGCCGTTTGGGGGAAAAAACGAGGTGTTTTGGGGCTCTTTGGGGTCAGGGTTGGCGGCGTTTTTGGGGGGAAAATGGGGCCCTTTTGGGGGTGAAACTTTGCAGCGCTTTGGGGGGGCTCCGTGTCCTTTTGGGGTTGTTTTGGGGGGGTCCGCTTTGTCCCCCCGTTTTGGGGGGCTTTGTGTTCTTTTGGGGGTCTTTGGGCCGTTTTGGGGGTCCCGGGGCCGGGTTCAGGCTTTAGGGTCCTAGCAGGCCCCGGTAGCGCCCGGCGGTTGCCATGGCAACGAGTCGCGGGCTGATGACGGCGGCGGGTCACGCGGGGACGCGATGGGCGGTGCCGTCTCCGTAGCAACGGGGCGCTCGTGGGCGTGGCTACACTGCGTGGGCGGGGCCTGCGGCTCATAGGCGGGGCCTTACGCCTTGTGGGCGGGGTTTAAAGCCCGGAGGGCGTGGCTTGAGGTTCGTGGGCGTGGCTGCGACTAGAGGGCGGGAACGGGCTTCGAGCGGAGCTCCCCCATTGGTCCGCGGCCGCGTGTGGCCCCGCCCCTTTGGCGAGGGGAGGGGGGCGCGGCGCATGCGCAGAGCGGCGGCGGGCGGCATGGAGCTGGGGGGGGGGGCGGTGGCGGGAGCGGGGAGCGGTGAGGGGGGCGGGGGGAGAAGGGGGGTTTGGGGGGGGATTTGGGGCTGGGGGGGTCTTGGGGGGGTCATGGGGGGGTCGTGAGGGGAATTTGGGGGGGTCCTGGGGGGTTTGGGGGTGGTTTGGGGGCTAGGGGGTCTGGGGGGTCCTGAGGGGGATTTGGGGGGGTCTTGGGGGGTTTTGGGGCCGGGGGGGCCTGGGAGGGGGTTGGGGGATCCTGTGGGGGTTTTGGGGCTGGGGGTCCTGGGGGGTCTTGAGGAAAATTTGGGGGTCGTGGGGGTCGTGGGGGCGGTCCCGGGACTGGAGGGGGCCCGGGGGGCGCTGTGAGGATCCTGGGGTCGGGGGGGGGGGGGAGTGGGGGGGTGCCCTGAGGAGGCTCCTGGGGGGGGGCTGGGGAGGTTATGGGGGGGGGCTTTGACTCTGCCCCCCGTGCCCCCCCCCCCAGACAGCACCAAGAAGAAAAACGGCGCAAAAAGGACAAAAGCGGGCACCCCCCCACGGTGAGGGTGAGGGGGGCATCGAGGGGGCATTTTTGGGCCCCCCTTTTTTTTTTTTCTTCCCGGGGGGGAATTCCCTGCCCTCCCCTCCCCCCTGGGGCTATTTTTAACCCCGCGCTGCCCAGGGTGAGGTCAGGGCTATTTTTGAGGGGGGGGCATTTTTTCCCTTTTTAAGAGGGGGGCACAATTTGAGGCCCTAAAATCCCTAAAGATGGCGGGGGGGGCAAATTATTTTTTTTTGGGGGGGGGGGGGCAAAAATGGATTGGAAAGGGGATAAAAGGGGGGGATAAAAGGGAGGGTGGGGGGCACAGAAAGGATGGGGGGGTAAATGGGGTGCGGGGGTTCAATGTGTGCCCCCTCCCCAAAAAGCCCCCCAGCCCCCCCCCCAGGAGGATGCGGCCCCCCCCTTGCTGCTGGATGAGGGCGAGCAGGAGGACCCCCGGGATTACTGCCAAGGTAAAAAGGGGGGGGGAAAAAACAAGGGGGGGGTAAAAAACACTTGGGGGGGGGCAGATAAAGGTGTAGGGGGGGTCTGACCCCCCCCCCAAAAAAAAAATCTCCCCCCCCCAGGGGGTTATTACCCCGTGCGCATCGGGGACCTCTTCCACGGGCGCTACCACGTCGTGCGCAAGCTGGGCTGGGGGCACTTCTCCACCGTCTGGCTCAGCTGGGACCTGCGGTGGGTGTCGATTTGGGGGGGGGGCACCCGGGGGGGGCTCTCAGGGACCCCCCTGTGTTAAAATTTTTTGTCCCCCTCCAAAAGGAAGAAGCGATTCGTGGCGCTGAAGGTGGTGAAGAGCGCGCCGCAGTACACCGAGACGGCGCTGGATGAGATCAAGCTGCTGAAATGCGTGGGTTTGGCACCCAAAAATTAAAACACGGCCCCCCCCCCCGTTTATTACACCCCCCCATCCCCTAATGACCCCCCCGGGTTAATTTTTCCCCCCCCCAGGTGAGGGATTCGGACCCCAGCGACCCCAAGCGGGAGAACATCGTGCAGCTCATCGATGACTTCAGGATCTCGGGGGTCAACGGCGTCCGTATCCTTTTTGGGGGAGTCCCAAAAGTGTCCCCCCCCCCTCCAAAAACTCCCCGGGGGTGTCCTGTGCTCCTTGACCCCCCCCCCCCGAAGACGTCTGCATGGTGCTGGAGGTGCTGGGCCAGCAGCTGCTGCGCTGGATCGTGGGCTCCAACTACCAGGGGCTGCCCCTGCCCTGCGTCAAGAGCATCGTCAGACAGGTCCGGGGGGGCAGGACCCCCCCCAAACATCCCCCGACCCCCCCCCAACATTTTCAGACCCCCTCTAAAAAAATTTTCCACCCCCGCCCCTAAAATTTTCTGTTCTCGCCCCAAAATTCTCTGCCTCTGCGGCAAGAGCAGTGTCAGAGAGGTCTGGGGGGGGCAAAAAACCCTGGGTCTCGTGCCCCCCACCCCTGTTTTTTGGGGCGCCCCCCCTAATTTTAGGGATGCCCCCATAATTTTAGGGACCCCCCCAATTTTAGGATGCCCCCCCCCTTGGGTCTTGGTTCACCCCCTATGGCTCTGGGCTCCCTCCCCTGCCCCTTGCACCACTCGCCCTGGCTTTTAGGACCCCTCCTTTAATTTTGCCCCCCCCCCCGTTAATTTTTGCCACCCCCCCTAATTTCGGGGTGCCCCCCCAGGTGCTGGAGGGCCTGGACTACCTGCACACCAAGTGCAAGATCATCCACACCGACATCAAGCCCGAGAACGTGCTCCTGCGCCTGGGCGACGCCTGCGTGCGGCGCCTGGCGGCCGAGGCCTCTGCTTGGACCCGGGGGGGCGCCCCCCCCCGCAGCGCAGGTACCCCAAAACCCCCCCCCCGGAACCCCCAGACTCTCCCCTATCACCCTGACCCCCTCCCGTCCCCGTAACCCCCCCCTTGGATATTTTAGGGGGGCTTTTGTAACCCCCCCTCCCCGCAGTCTGCTCGGCGCCCCAGGACGGCCCCGTGAGTGCGCCCCCCTCCTCACCCGGCTCCTGCGCCCCCCATGGGTGCGTGACCCCCCCGGCACCCCGCAGGGCTTTAGGGACCCCCGGGGTGATCCCAGTGCCCCCCATTGAAGGAGCTGAGCCGGGCCCAGCGGCGGCGGCGGCGGCGGAGGCAGCGGCGGCTCCTGGCACAGCGCCTGCGGGACCTGGAGGGGCTGCGGGGGGGCGCGGGGACGCCCCCAGGGCACGGTCAGAGCCCCCGGGAGGCTGGGGGGAGGGTTAGGGGGCTTGGGGGGCTTTGGGGAGCAAATGGGGGGCTTGGGGGGCTCTGGGGGAAATCGGGGTGGTTGGGGGGATTTAGGGGGATTGGGGGGAGTTTGGGGGGCTCGGGGGGGTTAATGGGGAGGGTTGGGGGGATTTGGGGAGACTTTGGAGGAGATTGGGGGCTTTTGGGGGGCTCTGGGGAGATTTGGGGGCTTTTGGGAGGGGAAATGGGGGGATTGGGGGGTCAGGGGGTGGGGGGTAGTGGGGAAGAGCCCCCGGGGGGTTGGGGGCAATGAGGGGGGATTGGGGGGATTTAGGGGGATTTGGAGGGAAATTTGGGAGGTTTGGGGGGACTTGGGGGATTTAAGGGGAACTTTGAGGGGGTCTGGGGGAATTTGGGGGATTTGGGGGCATTTTTAGGGGGGTTGGGGGGAATTGGGGGTGTGGGGGGGGGGGTCAGGGGGTTTCTGGGGGTCTCTGAGAGAATTTGGGGCAATTTGGGGGGGCTCCTGGGGGAGTCTGGGGGGATTTTGGGGAGCAACAGGGCAGATTTGGGATGGGAGAGGGTATTTTTTTTAGGGGGGGGTCATATGGGGGTCTCACGAGCCCCTCCTCCTGCAGAGACCCCCCCAGAGGCTGAGGAGGGGGGGCAGCCCCCCCAGCGGCGCCTCCTCCTCGGGGGTGCACACCCTGCCCGCGGGGGGGTCGGGGGGGTCCTCGTCCTCCTCGGGGGGCGGTGGCGGCGGGGCCCCCCCCTCTCCCGGCGCCCCCCAGCCCCAGCTCGGCCTCGGACTCGCTGCTCACCCCCACCTCCAGCTCCCTCATCTCGGGGGTCGGAGGGGGCCCCCGCCCCTCGGTGAGTTTGGGTGGGGCAATTTTGGGGGGATGGGGGGTAAATGGGGGTGCTGGGGGGCAGTTTGAGGTGCTGGGGGGCAATTAAGGTGTGTGAGGGCAATTGGGGGTGCTTGGGGAGGCAATTGAGGTGCTGGGGGGCAATTTGGGGCCTGGGGGGTGCGTTGGGGGGGGGCCCGGAGTCTTAATGGGGGGTTTTGGGGGGTGCTGGGGCCAGTTTAGTGTCTGGGGGGAGGGTGTGAAGGTTTTGGGGTGCCCCCCCAGACACCCCCCTGCTATGTCCCCCCCCCCAGGTGAGGAGGTGCCGGGGGGGGCCGAGAACCCCCTGGACCCCCGCTGCGCCCCCCGGCTGCGCGTGAAGATCGCCGACCTGGGCAACGGCTGCTGGGTGGTGAGCGAGGGGGGGGGTGTGGGTGGCTTTTTGGGGTGAAAAAGGGCGGATTTGGGGTCGCCGGGGGGGTGACATCCAGCATCCCCCCCCCCAGCACCGGCACTTCACCGAGGACATCCAAACGCGGCAGTACCGGGCCCTGGAGGTGCTGCTGGGGGCGGGGTACGGCCCCCCCGCCGACATCTGGAGCACGGCCTGCATGGTGAGCGCTGCCCCACTGCTGCCCCACTGCTGCCCTATAGAGTGCCCCACAGCCTGCCCCACACCCCTGCCCCACAGCCCTGCCCCATAGCGCAGCCCCCACCCCAATTCCCCCCCCCAGGCCTTCGAGCTGGCGACGGGCGATTACCTGTTCGAGCCCCACTCCGGGGAGGACTACAGCCGGGACGAGGGTAGGCGGGGCCTCGGGGAGGGGGCGGGGCTTTGGGGACAGGGGGCGTGGCCTCGGGGAGGAGGAGTGGCTGTGGTGGGAGGGGCGTGGCCTAAGGGGGGTGGGGCTTTGGAAGGGGGTGGGAGGAGAGGGGTGGGAGGGAGGAGCAGGGTTAGGAGGTGGTGGGCAGGGGAAAAAGGTAGGCGTGGCTTGGAGGGGTGGGAGGGGCTTGGAGGGGGGCGTGTCCTCATTGGCCCCGCCCCCCAGACCACATCGCCCACGTGATCGAGCTGCTGGGGGAGATCCCGCGCCACGTGGCGCTGGGGGGGCGCTACTCCAGGGAGTTCTTCAACCGCCGCGGTGAGGGCGGGGCCTGAGGGGGCGGGGCATAAAGGGGGAGGAGCCAAGGGAGGGGCTACAGGGTTAAGAACGTTGGGGGCGGGGCTAAGGACAAGGGGAGGGGGTGAAAGGGAGGGGCTGGGGGTGGAGGGAAAGGGCTGGGGGTGGGGCTAAAGATGGGTGAAGCTAATGGGGGCGGGGCTTAAACGGTGGGTGGGGCTGTAAAGGGGGAGGGGCTATAGAGAGTGGGAGGGGCTGCAGAGGGGTGTAAATGGCCTGGGGGTGGGGCTAAAGGGGAGGTGGGCTAGTGGGGTGGAGCTTAAATGGGCAGGGCCACAGGGTGGGCGGAGCTTAAGTGATGGATGGGGCTACAGGGTGGGCGGGGCTTAAACAGTGGGTGGAGATTAAATAGTGGGCGGGGCCACCGGGTGGGTGGGGCTACGGGGTGGGCAGGGCCACAGAGGCCTGGGGTGGGCGGGGCTACACAGGGCAGAACCACAGGGGCGGGCTCTGGGTAACCACATGCACGGGGGGGCGGAGCTCCGGGCGGGAGGGGGCGTGGCTAACGGGGGCGTGACCCCTCGGTGCCCCCTCGGTGACCCCCGGGTGCCCCCCCCGTGCCCCCAGGGGAGCTGCGTCACATCCGGCGGCTGCGGCCGTGGGGGCTGCGTGCGGTGCTGCAGGAGAAGTACGAGTGGCCCCGCGGCGCCGCCGCCGCCTTCGCGCGCTTCCTGCGCCCGATGCTGGCCTTCGAGCCCGCCCGGCGCGCCACCGCCGCGCAGTGCCTGCAGCACCCCTGGCTCCGCCCATAGCCACGCCCACCACCGGGCTCCTCCCACCAGCCGGCTCCGCCCCCAGCCCGTCCACCCCTATGGCCTCTCTAGGGGTGTCAGTGGAATGGAGGGGGCGGGGCTTGCTGGGGGTGGGGCTTGGAGCGCCTCCGGCACGCCCACCCCAATTGGCCACGCCCCCTCCGGGACACGCCCACAAATGGGCTGTTCCCCTACCCAGAACCATGGGAGTGAATGGAGGAGTGGTGAGGCAGGGGGCGGGGCTTATCGGGGTGGGTTGTAAAGGGGCGGGGCTTAAAGCTCTTCCTCCTGTAGGCTATGCCCCAATAGGCCACGTCCCTCGGGGACACGCCCATTACGGGGCTCCACCCCCACCCTCTGTGTGTGTGTGTGTGTGAATGAAGGTGTGGCATGGCTGGGGGCGGGGCTTATTGGGGTGGGTGAAGTGGCTCCTCCCCCTCCTTGAGGCCCCGCCCCCAATAGGCCCCGCCCCCTTTTTATTCTCTGTGTGTAAATAAAGGCATGGAACAGCTGGAGGTGGGGTTTATTGGGGATAATTTATTATTGAATGGCCCCTCCCACTCCAGGAGGCCACGCCTACTGGAGGCCATGGCCTCGGTGGCCCCTCCCACCGGAGGCCACGCCCCTAGGCGCGGCCGAGGTGGGACAGGATGCTCTGCACCGCCCCTGAGGTTGTGCCCTGTCCCCCGATGTCGGGCGTGTGTGTCTGGGGGTGGGGCCAGTCAGAGGGCGTGGCCTCCGTGGGCGGGGCTTGCCCTCGAGGCCACGCCCAGGCCGTGAAAGGGGAAAGGGGGCGGGGCTTACCCGGGGGTCATCCAATGAGGCGAGGACGGCCTGACGGATGGTGGAGGCGTGGTTGTGCAGCCTGGGGGAGGGGCAGCGGGAGGCCACGCCCACATTGAGTAAGTCACGCCCATCAGGAATAAGCCCCTCCCCTTGGCTCCCTCCCAGTGCTCTTGGACCCTCCCCAGGGCTGAGGCCCCACCCACCTCAGACCACACCCACTTCTTGCCTTTGCCCCACCCCTTCCCTAGGCCCCTCCCCTCTCCTGTAGCCCCGCCCCCCATTTAGCCCCGCCCACCTCAGGTGATCCAGCATCATGCACGCCGCCAGCAGCGCAGCCGTGGGGTTGGCGACGTTGCGGTTGGCGATGCTCTTCCCCGTGTTGCGCGTGGCCTGCGGGGACGGCCCCAAATGACCCAAAATCCCCCGAAATCACCCCAAAACCCCCTCTCCAGCCACTCACGGTCTCGAAGACGGCGTAGTCGTGGCCGTAGTTGGCCCCCGGGACCAGGCCGGGGCCGCCCACCAGCCCGGCGCAGACGTTGTTGACGATGTTGCCGTAGAGGTTGGGCATCACCATCACGTCGAACTGCTGCGGCCGCGACACCAGCTGCGGGGGGGCGCCGGGGTTACTGGGAGGGACTGGGAGGCACTGGGAGGGACTGGGAGGGGGGCAGGGGGGTACCTGCATGGTGGTGTTGTCCACGATCATGCTGCTGAAGGAGATCTCCGGGTACTCGGCCGCCACCTCCCGGCAGCACTGCAGGAACAGCCCGTCCCCCAGCTTCCTGCGGGGGGGGGCACGTTGGGGAGTGGCTCCCCCCCAAAAAAACACCCCCCCACCCCATAGACACCCCCCCGACTCCTCAGACACCCCCTCAATTGATTTGGGTTCAGCCCCCCAGATTTTGAGCCCCCCCCTTGATGTTTTGGACCCCCCTTCTCCCTTTGTTTTCCCCCCAGCATATGTTTGAGCCCCCTCACTATATTTAAAGCCCCCACTGTATTTTTATACAGCCCCCCAACCTCATTTTGAAGCCCCCATCCCCATTTCGAGACCCCCTCCTCCCTTCATGGAACCCCCAGCCATCTTAGCCCCCCCAAACATTTTACCCCCTCCCCATACAATTTAACCTCCCCCGTATATTTTAACCCCCCCAGCCCTTTCAAGCCCCCAATCCCAATTTTGAGACCCCCTTCTCCCATCATGGAACCCCCCAGCCATCTTAGGACTCCTCCCCTGTATATTTTACCCCCCCCTTGTATTTTTTAACCCCCCCCCGGTATAATTTAACCCTCCCATGTAATTTAACCCCCCCCCGGTATAATTTAACCCCCCCACATGATGTTGGCCTTGTGCACGGCGGTGACGGAGCGGCGGCCGGCGGCGCGGGCGAGGCGGAAGGCGTAGTGCGCGATGCGGCGCGAGCGGCCGGCCGTGATGATCTTCAGGCTCTCCACCACCCCCGCCACGCTCTGGGGGGGGCAGATAACGCACAGGGGGCGGGGCTAAAGGCTCGGGGGGCGGGGTTTAGGGCTGGGGGCGGGGCCTGACCTCGTGCTCCAGGCTGCTGTACTCGCCCTCGGTGTTCTCGCGCACGATCAGGATGTCGACGTCGCGGTGCCGCGTCTCCACCCCCGGCAGGCTCCGGCAGTGGATGACGTTGGCGTAGAGATCCAGGCTGGTGCTAAGCCCCGCCCACAAAGGGGACACGCCCCGTTAGGCCACGCCCCCGAAGGGTCACGCCCCATCAGGCCCCACCCCTTTTGGCCCCAACTTACAGGATGAGGTTGTTGCAGGATTCGGAGCTTAAAGGTCTGGGTTGGCCCTAAGCCCCGCCCCCAAGAAGCCCCGCCCCGTTAGGCCACGCCCTATTAAGCCCCCCCCTTTGGACCACGCCCTTTAGGACACTTCCTCTTTTGGCCACGCCCTCTTAGGCCCCACCCCTTTGGGCCCCAACTTACAGAATGAAGTATAAAGTTCCATGTTGGCTCTAAGGCCCGCCCCCAAGGGGACACGCCCCGTTAGGCCCCACCCCTCTTTGACCACACCCTGTTAGGCCCCGCCCCCTTTAGGCCCCGCCCTACCGGATGAGGTTGTTGCGGGACTTGTGGCTGGGCGGCAGGTTGTGGTTGGTCTCGATGTTACCTGGGGGGGGGTCCCAAATTATTGGGGGGGGTCCCCAATTTTTCCAGGAGGGTCTCAATTTTTCCAGGGGGGCCCCTTTTCTCGGGGGGGGCCCCCAGCTCACCCTTGATGGCGACGCCGTTGCGGCGGATGGCCATGATGGCGTTGTGCACGTCGTCCTCGGGCGCCTCAGCGCTCACCCGCACCTCTTCGAAGTCCACGGGGACGCAGGCGTGCCTGGGGGGGGCAAAAACTCATCAGCCCCCTCCCTTAAAAAAAATCAACAAATAACCCCTCCCCGGTGGGGGGCACCACCCACCTGAAGACCTCCTTGACGTGCAGCATGAGCTCGGGGCCGATGCCATCGCCCGGGATCAGCGTCACCGTGTGGCGGCCCCCGTATTTAGCCGGGGGGGGCTGCGAGGGGTGGGCAAAAAACAGTATTTTTAGGCCGGGGGGGCAATTTGGGGGGGTGAGAACCCACAGAGCCCCCCCCCGCCCCCCTTTTCCCCCTTCCTCGCAGCCTCATGCAGCCCCCCTTCCAGCTCTGTTTTTGGGTGCCCCCACCAAATTTTGTGCCCCCCTCTTATATTTTATGACCCCCCCATGCATATTTTGGGCCCCCCAGGCATATTTCGGGCCCCCCACCCCCAAACCCCCCGTTTTTGGCCATACTCACGATGCTGGGTTGCTGCGGGGGCGGCCGTGGAGCAGGGGAGAAATTAAGGGGGGGGGCGAGGGGGGTTAGTCACAGCGGGGGGGCAGGAAGAGATGGGGACCCCCACACACAAACAGCCCCCCCAAATCAATGTGACCCGCCAAAAACGTGCCCCCTCCCCCCCCAGATGCACCCCCATTAAGGAGCCCCCCCCAAAAAAAACATGCCCCCCAAATTAACGTGCCCCACCCAATTAATGACCCACCCCTAATTAACGTGCACCCCCCATTAACACCAAACTAGGGGGCACTGGGAGCCCCCTCACGCCCCCCCCAAATTTCCACCCCCTTCCCCCAAATTCCACCCCCTCAATAAAAATAAAGGGGGGGCACCGGGAGACCCCCCCAAAAAAAAATATGATGGATTTTGCCCCCCAGCCCCAAAATGGGGGGGTCAAAGGGGGGGGGCATTTCCCCAAATGTCAAAAGGGGTTTTATTTGGGGGGGGAGGGGTCTTTTCTGCCCCCTCCCCCAATTTTTGGGGTACTCACGGGGGGAGGTGGCGCCGCTCGTCGTGGGAAAACCAGGCCTGGGGGGGGAGGGGGGTCACGGGGGGTCCATTTTGGGGACCCCCCCAAAAAAAACAACCCCCCTCCATCCCCCCCCCTCAGGCGCTAGCCCCGCCTCCCTTAGAAATAGCAGCCAATCAGCGAGCGTAGCCGCTGAACATTCCCGCCCTCTCCGCAGCGCTCCACCAATCGCCGCCCAGCTCCTCCAGCGGCAGCCAATCAGGGCGCAAGATACCTCACCGCAGCTCCCGCCCCCACGCCGCGGCGACGGCCAATCAGCGCGCGGCGCTGCGCTCTCGCCTCACGGCGCCGCCGCCCGGTTCCCCCCCGGGGCCCGGCAGGGCCGAGGCCGTTCCGGGACCCCCTTGGGGCCCCCCCCCGAGACTCACCGGGCGCTGCCCGAGCACGGCCGGGGCCCAGAGGCGCCTCCCCGCCCTCAGCGCCGCCGCCATGGCTGCCTCCCTGAAGCGCCGCCCAACTCTCGCGAGACTTCAGCCCCAAGAGGTGAGGCGGGGCGGAGCTCTCGCGAGATTTCGGCCCCGCGCCCTTTTTGGCGCTGCTGAAGTGCGCGGCCGCCATTTTGTGCCCCCGAGGCACGGCGCATGCGCGCTGCGGCGCGGGGCCTGGCTGGGGTGAGGCGACGCCGGCCGCCATTTTGTGCCGGGCCCCTCGCTTTGTCCCCGCGCTTTGGGGCTAAAAGTCTAAAATTGGAGACTTTGGGCCTCACCCACAATGCCTCGGGAGCGGCCGAGGCCAAGCAGCGGGGCCGACCGCGACGCGCATGCGCCGGGGGCGCGGCCGCGACTTTTCTCGCGCCGCCGCCAAATAAGTCGCGGCCGCCATTTTGTCAGGCGGGCGGCGGCACTGCGCAGGCGCGCGGCTGGGCCCCGCCCCCTTTGAGCGGCTTGGGCCACGTCTCGCGCAAAGAAACCGCCCACCCGGCGGCGCTCGCGCTTCCCATTGGCCGCCGCGCTGAGCGTTGCCCCGCTTCCTCGTTCTGATTGGTCTCCGCGCGGCACAGCCCGGCGCGGATTGGTTGTTTCGGGTGTCTGTCGGCTGAGGGAGAAGTGGCGGCGGCAAAGATGGCGGCGCTGGGGCTGCTGCTGGGGCTGCTGGCGGCCGCGCTGGGCGCGAGGGGTACGGGGGGGCCGGGGGGATTTGAGGGGGTCTCGAGAGAGCTCTGGGGGGTCTTGAGGGGGTCTGCGGGGGTCCTGGGGGGCTCTGGGGGGGGGCTAGGTTGGTCTTGGGGGGATTTGGGGGTCTGGGGGCCTTGGGGGGGTCGTGTGGGGCCTGGGGGGACTTTGGGGGGGTTTTGGAGGGGGTCTGGGGGGCCTTGGGGGATTTGGGGGGATCTTGGGGAGATTTGGGGGGTCTGGGGGTCTTGGGGGGTTCTGGGGGCTTTGCGAGGGACTGGCGGGGGGTCGTGGGGGGTCAGGGTGGGCTTTGGGGGTGTCCTGGGGGGCCTTGAGGGATCTGAGGGGGTCCTGGGGGCTTTGGGAGGCATTTTGGGGGCTCTGGGGGTCTTAGAGGGGGTCGTAGGGCGACACCAAGATTCAGGGGTGCAAATGGGATCTGAGGGGGGGCAAACGATGTCTGAGGGGGTGTCTCAGCACAGGGGGCTCCTCCCCGTGCCTCCCCCATTTAACCCCCCTGCCCCCCCCCCAGGCGAGCCGTGCCCCGAGCCCACCATTGCCCCCTCCTACTACACCACGGCCGACGCCGTCATCGCCTCCGAGAGCGTCTTCGTGGTGGAGCTGTCCCTGGCCTGCAAGAACGGCGCCCAGGTGTGTGTGTGGGGGGCTTTTTAACCCTGGGGGGGCTCCTCTTGAACCCCTGGACCCCCCCCTTTTTAAACTTATTTAATTAACCCCCCCAGAACGTGGCTCTCTACGCCGACGTCAATGGCAAGCAGTTCCCGGTGACGCGGGGCCAGGACGTGGGGCGCTACCAGGTAAAAAAACTGGGGGTGGGGGCCAAATTTCACCCTGGGGGGGGCAAAATAAAATCTGGGGGGTCTTCATTCCCCGGGGGGGTCATGGAAATTGTTTTTTTCCCCCCCCCAAAGGTGTCGTGGAGCCTGGAGCACCGCAGCGCCCAGTCGGGCACCTACGAGGTGAAGTTCTTCGACGAGGAGTCCTACAGCGCCCTGCGCAAGGTGGGGGGGGGAATTTGGGGCCCTCCCACTTTGTTCAGGACCCCCCCCACTTTATTCAGACCCCCTCCCACTTGACTTAGCCTCTCCCTTTTTATTTAACCCCCCCCTTTAATTTAATCCCCTCCCTTTTCCATTTAATCCTTGGATTTTATTTTGCCCCGCCCCATTTTATTTAGCCCTCCCCGTTTAATTTATCCCCACCCCATTTTATTTTTGCACCCCCCCATTTCATTTATTTAATCCATTAATTAATTATTAATTAATTACTTGTCTTTTCTACCCCCCCATTTATTTTTCTACCCTCCCCTCATTATTTTGCCCCCCCATCCCCAGTTTTTTTGTGCCCCCCCAATTTCTTACTCCACCTAATTTTATTTATTTAATTATTTAACTATTGATTAATTAATTATTTTTTCCCCCCCCCCTTTTTATTTTTTGCCCCCCCCCCCATTATTGTGCCCCCCCCCAGGCGCCGCGCCACCCCCAGGACGTGTCCCGCATCCGCCCGCTCTTCACCGTCAACGTCGACCATCGGGTGAGGGGGGGGGGCACCTTTTTGGGGCGTTTTAGGCCTTTTTGCCCATTTTCACAGTTTTTATTGTTCAGTTTTCCTATTCTGGAATTTTTTTGGGGGTCATTTTGAGGGATTTCCTTTAAAATTTGGTGGGGGGGGGGGCTCAGGTTGGGGGGTTTGTCCTGGTGCTTACAGGGTCCATTCTTTGGGGCTGTTTTTTGGGGTGGTTTAGGGTGTTTTGGCCATTTTTATATATGTGTTAGTGTTTATTTTCCTGTTTTAGGGTCTTTTTTGGGTTCGTTTTAGGGGATTTCCTTTAAACTTTGGAGGGGAGGGGCTCAGTTTTTTTGGGGGGATTTGGGGTGCAGGGGGGATTTGGGGTACGGGGGGAGATTTGTTATTTTGGGGGAGGATTTGGGGTCTGGGGGGATTTGGGGTTGGGGGGATTTGGGTGTTTTTTGGGGGGAATTTGTTTTTTTGGGGGGGGGCACCATAGGGATGGCTTTTAACGGTCTGTGCTTACACCAAGAACCCCGTTTTCTTTTCGGGGGGGGGGGGGTCCTTTCCACTTAAGCTCTTTTTGGGTTAAAACCCTGAGCTTTTAGGCTTTCTTGGGGGGGGTTCTCCCCGTGCTGACCCCCCCCCCCGATGATTTTTTTTGGCAGGGGGCCTGGAACGGGCCCTGGGTGTCCACGGAGGTGGTGGCGGCCGCCGTGGGGCTCCTGGTCTATTACCTGGCCTTCAGCACCAAGAGCAGCATCCAGGCATAGGGGGGGGTTATTTGGGGGGGGGGCACCCCAAAATCCCCTGGACCCCCCCCCGAAAAAATCCTGTTTATTTTGGGGGGCCCCGAAATGGAAATAGGGGGATGGAGGGGGGTTAAGGGGGAAGAGAGACCCTGAATTGAGCCCCCCCCAAAAAATAAACTAAAAAGGGGGTTCCAAAAATGGGGGGGGGGGCCCAAGAATTAAGGGGGTTCACTAAGAAATGGGGGGGGTCGGAAATGGGGTCTGGGGGGCCCAAAAATTGTGGGGGGGCCCCAAAAATTGTGTGGGGGGGGTTGGGGGTGTCCCAGCCCCCCCCCCCGTTGGTGTTTTGGGGGAAAAACCGCTGAAAATAAAAGGAGGGAAAGGGGGGGGTCCCCAAAATGCCCCCCCTCAAATGGTCTCTGTTTTATTTCGGGGGAGGGGGGCGGGTTCCTCACCCCCCCCCACGATGACATCACGCCGGTGATGATGTCATCAGTGACACAGCACGGGGGGGGGGGCATTTTTTTTTGGGGGGTGGTCACAAGGAGGGGGGCACCCGGGGGGGTTATTGGGGGGGGGCGGGGCTGGGAGTGGCCCCCCCAAAGAGGGGTCCCCGGGGACACCCCGGCCCCCCCAAAAAAAAAGGGGAGGGGGAAATCCCCCCACCCCCGGGCTGGGATCCCCCCAGGGTGGGGTTGGGGGCGTGGCCAATGCCCCGGTGGGCGTGGTCAGAGCCCTGATGGGCGTGGCGAAGGCCCCCAGGGGGCGTGGCAGGGTGGGGTAGGGGGTGGGGTGGGGTCTCCCCGGGAGTGGGCGTGGCCCTCGGTGGGACTGGGCGTGGCCTCCGCCCCCGGTTGGGCGCGGTGGGGCGGGGCCTGCGGTTGAAGGGGGCGTGGTCGGGCGGGGCTGGGGGCGGGGCCTGTCGGGGGCGGGGCTTGCAGGCGGATTATGTCAGCCCCGCGGCAGCCGCAGCCCCGAGCAGGGAGCGGTGCGAGCAGGTAGGGGCGGGGGGCTACAGGGGGATCTGGGGGAGATGGGGCGGTTGGGGGCAGGGGGGCCTTGGGGGCCGTGGGGCAGGCTGTGGGGGGGCTATGGGGTGGATGTGGGGTGGATATGTGGTGGTTATGGGGGGCTATGGGGCAGTAATGGGGTGATTGTGGGGTGGTTGTGGGGCGGTTATGGGGGGCTATGGGGCGGTTATAGGGCAGGGGTCTATGGGGCAGGCTGTGGGGCAGCCATGGGGTGGATATGGGGGTCTATGGGGTGGCTATGGGGCAGTAATGGGGTGATTAGGGGGTGGCTGTGGGGCAGAGAGGCCATGGGGCAGCTACGGGGCAGTAATGGGGTGGTTGTGGGGCGGTTATGGGGCAGGGAGGCTATGGGGCAGGCTATGGGGTGGTTATGGGGCAGGGAGGTTATGGGGCAATTATGGGGTGGGTATAGGGCAGGCAAGCTATGGGGGAGTCTATGGGGCAGAACAGCTATGGGGCAGGCTCAGGGGTGGCTATGGGGCAGGCTATAGGGTGCGTATGGGGTAGGGTGGCTATGGGGCTGGGCGCTGTGGGGCCGGGGGAAGCGGCCCTATAGGGGCAAGGGAATTGGGGGGGGCTCTATAGGGGAGGGGCTGGGTGCCCTGTGGGGCCGGGGGATCTATGGGGCGCCTATGGGGTCTCTATAGGGCCAGGGGTCTGGGGGGCTCTGTGGGGCTGAAATGGGGCTGGGGGGCTTTAGGGGGTCTCTATAGGGCCGGGGGTCTGTGGGGAGGGGTCTGGGGGAGGTTCGGGGGATCCCAGGCGTCCCTATAGGGCCGGGAGCCTCCGCGTCGGGGTTTTGGGGGGCTCGGGGGGTCCAGGGGTGCCGGGGGGCAGCGAGCTCGGGGGGGTCCCTGTGGGGCTGGGGGGGCTTGGGGGTTTTTTTGGGGGTCTGGGGGGCTTTTGGGGGTTTTTATGGGGCCGGGCCCCTGCGTCCAACAGATGGGTGGGGCCGGGGGGGGCTGGGGAGGGGAGGGGTCTGTGTGGATGGGGGGGCTGTTTGTGGGGGGGGGGGGCTGTGTATCGTGGGGAGGGTCTCTATGTCGTGGGGGGGTCAATCTGTCGTGGGGGGGCTGTTTGTCGTGGGGGAGGGGCGACAAAACCATTCCCGACACCCCCCCCCGCGGTGATGATGGATCAGGGCCCGGGGGGGCAAATTGAAACAGGGGAGGGGGGGAAGGGGGGACACCCCTGGGTGCCCCCCCCAGGGAAAATTCCCCTCCCCCCACCTGCAGCTCTTTTTATTTTGGGGGGGCAGGGGAGGGGCCCGGATGCTTCAATCCGGGGGGGGGGATAAATTAAGGGGGGGGGGCTTAAATTAGGGAAGGGGGCGTTAAATGAAGGGGGGGCAATGCCCTCGCCCCCCCCCCCCAAGGAATTTGGGGCCAACAAGGGCTCCTTGTTCCCACGGGGCCGCCCCCGCTTCCGCCCCCCCCGCCCCCCCGGGGAATTTAATGGGGGGGGGCGCCTTAGGGCGCTGTCCAGGGGCTGGGATTAAAGAGGGGGGGGCAAAAAAAAACCCGCCCCCCTCCGGGAAAGGGCTGGGATTAAAGGGGGGGGGAGTGAAGGGGGGGCGCTGTCCGTGGTGCTGAAATTGGGGGGGGGGGCGCTGTCCGTGGTGCTGAAATGGGTCTGGGGGGCCCCCGAGCCCCCCCCCGCCCCCTTTTTTGGGTCTGGGGGGGTCCTGAGCCCCCCCCGACCCCCTCCGTAAATCTGGGGGGGTCCCCGAGCCCCCCCCCGCCCCCCTTTATGGCCCTGGGGGGGTCCTGAGCCCCCCCCCGCCCCAGGGACCCCCAGAGTGGGGGGAGGGGATGGAGCCGTTTATGTGGGGGGGGTCTCGGGGTGGGGGGGCAGGGGGTCCCTTGCCAAGGTGACAGGTTCCTCATTAGCGGTTGTCATGGCAACGGGGGGGCACAAGGAGGGGGGGGAAGGGGAGGCGGTGGCGGCCACACAATGGAGCCCTTGGAGGGGGCTCCGGGGGGGTCCTGGGGGGGTCCCTCGGCGTCAGGGGGTCCCTGGGGGGTCTTGGGGGGTCCTGGGGGGTCTAGGGGGTTCCTGGGTGGCGAGGGGGGTCCAGGGGGTCTCTGGGGGGTCATGAGGGGGGTTCCCACCCATGGAGGGTCCCTGGGGGGGCTCCTGGGGGGGTCCTTCGACATGGGGGTCCCTGGGGGGTTGTAAGGGGGTCTGGGGGGCTCGGGGGGGGATTGGGTGACAAGGGGGTCATGAGGGGGTTCCCATCCATGGGGGGTCCCTGGGGGTCTTGGGGGGGTCCCCGACATGGGGGGCCCTGGGGGTTCCCTCGATATGGGGGGTCCTGGGGGGCCCTGGGGGGTCCCTAGGGGGCTGCTCTAAATTGGGGGCCCATTTATTGCCCCCCCCCTAAAAAAAAAAAAAAAAAAACACCAGGCTTAACCTCTTGACCCCCCCACCGAAATAACACCCCCGCCCTCTGCCCCCCCCCCCCCTCGCGCCCCCGCCGCCGCCCCCCCCCGCCATGGCTCTGCCTGGGGGCTCGGCCTCGTCCTGCTGCTGGTGCTGGGGGCGCCGCCATCACCATCCCCCCGAGTGTGAGTTTTGGGGGGGGGGGGGGGGGCTTTTTACACCGGGGGGGCGATTTCCACCTCCCCTTGCACGCTCGCCCATTGCACGAGGGCTCCTTGCACGCCCCCTCCCTTTTTGCATGTTCTTAATGGGGGGGGCTGCTGCCACCCCCCTTGCTACTGCTGCCCCCCTTCCTTCAATTTTGTCCCCCCCCCCCTTTGCTGTCCGGGATGCAGATGGTGCACATGAGCGTGAGTTTGGGGGGCCGGGGGGCTCTGGGGGGGGTCCTGGGGGGTCTGGGTGTTGAGGGGGGTCCTGGGGGAGTCTGGGGGGGTTTTGGGGGGGTTGGGTGGTGAGGGGGTCCTGGGGGGCTGGGGGGCTCTGGGGGGTCCTGGGGAGCTCTGGGGGGGGCTCTTGGTTTTGAGGGGGGGCCCTAAATTAGGGGAGAGGTCCCAGCCCTCCTTTCTCTGGGATCCCCCCCCTCCCTCTGGGGCTTATCCCCAGCGGGTGGGGGCTGGGTGCTGACCCCCCCCGCATTCCCAAAATGTTGCCCCCCCAAAAAAAAAAAAACCTGTGCCCCCCCCCGCAGTTCTACAGCCCCCCGAGCTGACGGAGGAGCCCCCCGAGCAGCTGGTGGTCTTCCCCAGCGACGACGTCGTCCTCAAGTGCGCCGCCAGCGGAAACCCCCGTGCAGTGAGTGACCCCCCCAAAAAAATACACCCCCCGACCCCCCACCGCAATAAATGCCCCCAAACCCCTTCCCCAACCCCCAACCCCCCAATAACCCCCAGACCCAATAAGACCCCCAGACCCCCTCCCCTCCCATAAACTCCCCCATCTTCCCCAATAACCCCCCTGGATCCCCCCCAGACCCAATAAGACCCCCACAAAACCCCCAATAACCCCCCCAAGCCCCCTCCAAAACCCCCATCTCCCCCAGTAACCCCCAATAACTCCCCCAAGCCCCCTCCAAAACCCCAATAAGACCCCCCAGACCCCCCAATAACCCCCCTGGATCCCCCAGACCCAATAAGCCCCCCAGACCCCCTCCCCTCCCATAAACTCCCCGCATCTTCCCCAATAACCCCCCAGACCCCTCCCAACCCCAATAAGACCCCCCAGACCCCCCCAGGCCCCCCAAGCCCCCTCCCCAACCCCCATCTCCCCCATAACCCCCCATACCCCCCAATAACCCCCGTGCCCCCCGTGCCCCCCAGGTACCGCTGGACCCGCGAGGGGCGCCCCCTGCTCCCCGAGGAGCACCCGGGGGTGTCGCTGGCCCCCGGGGGGGGGACGCTGCTGATCAACGCCAGCCTGGCCGGGCGCCTGCAGGGCCGCTACCGCTGCTGGGCCTCCAACGCCCTGGGCACCGCCGTGTCCCCCGAGGCGCACGTCATCGCCGAGAGTGAGACCCCCCCCCGAAAAAAATTGGGACCCCCCCGGACCCAAACTGCCAGGAAATGAACCCAAAAAATCAGCCCCGAGGGGGATGGGTGCAGGGGGGAGAAGTTGGTCCCTTGGGGGGTGGGAAAGAACCGATGGGGGGGGCTAAAAGTGGGGTTATGGGGTAGAAGTGGCCCCCCCATACACAAAATTGGGGGTTAGTGTCCCAAAATGCCCTGAATTGTCCCCAAAAAGTGCCCTGGGATGCTCTAAAAGCCCCAAAATCTGCTCTGGGAGTCCCTAAATCCCCCAATTGTCCCCAAAATCAACCCTGGGAGCCCTAATACCCCTCATTTATGCCCCCCCCAATTCTTGCCCCCCCCCAATTTGTGCCCCCCCCGTGCCCCCCAGGCACCCCGCAGTGGCCGAAGGAGAAGGTGTCCCCGGTGGAGGTGGAGGAGGGGGACCCGGTGGTGCTGCCCTGCGACCCCCGAGAGCGCCGTGCCCCCCGCATCTACTGGCTCAACAGCCGTGAGCGGGGGGATTTGGGGCGGGGGGCGGGTTATGGGGTGGGGGGTGGTTATAGGGTATGGGCTGGGTTTGGGGTAGGGGGTGGTTATGGGGTGGGGGGGTTGGGTTTTGGGGTGGGGGGATTGGGTTTTGGGGGGGTGGTTTTGGGGTGGGAGGGGGGGCAGTGTCCTGGCCTGTTGTGTCCCATGACCCCCCCCAAATCCCATGACGCCCCCCAAAATCCTATTAACCCCCCCAACCCTATTAAACACCCCAAAACCCCATTAACCCCCCAACCCAGTTAAACACCCCCTGACCCTATTACTCTCCCCCAGTCCTATTAACCTGCCCCAACCCCATTTGACCCCCCGCGACCCCATTAACCCCCTAAAACCCCAAAACTCCATAAATCCCCCAAAACCCCATTCCCCCAAAGCCCCCTTTTCCCTCTCCCTGCTGCCTGTGCCATTCCTCAGACTGACTTCCCCCTGACCCCATTAACCCCCAAAACCCCATTAACCCCATTAATTCCCCAAAACCCCATTAATCCCCCAAAACCCCATTCCCCCAAACCCCCCTTTTCCCTCTCCCTGCTTCCTGTGCCATTCCTCAGACCGACTTCCCCCTGACCCCCTAACCCCCCGTGACCCCATATGACCCCGTACGACCCCATTAACCCCCACAGACCCCCCCAACCCCAAATAACCCCCTTCCCCCCAGGCATCGTGCACATCGCGCAGGACCAGCGCGTGAGCATGGGGCAGGACGGGTACCTGTACTTCGCCAACGCGCTGGCGGCCGACAGCCACCCCGACTACATCTGCCACGCGCACTACCTGGGGCCCCGCACCATCATCCAGAAGGAGCCCCTCGACCTGCGCGTCGCCCCCAGTGAGCCCCCCCCGGGAGACCCCCCCACGAGGAGACCCCCGCCATAAAGGAAATACCTCATTGCGAGACCCTAACCCTATAGGAAATCCCTGTTGAGACAAAAACCCCATAGAGACCACCAACCTTATAGGAAATCCCCATTGGGGCCCCCCCAACCCCACTGTTCATCCAGAAGGAGCCCCTCGACCTGCACGTCGCCCCCAGTGAGCGCCCCCCAGGAGACCCCCACCATAAAGGAAATGTCCATTGAGAGACAAAAACCCCACTGGGAGATCACCAGTTCTATAGGAAATCCCTATTGGAAGGCACCAACCCTATAAAAAATCCCCATTGGGACCCCCCCAACCCCGCTGTTCATCCAGAAGGAGCCCCTCGACCTGTGCGTCGCCCCCAGTGAGCGCCCCCGGGAGACCCCCCCACGAGGAGACCCCCACCCTACAGGAAATACCCCACTGAGAGACAAAAACCCCATAGAAAACACAAACCCTATAAGAAATCCCCCATTGCAAGACCCTAACCGTATAGGAAATACCCCTTCAGGAGACCCTAATCCTATAGGAAATCCCCATTGAGACAAAAACCCCATAGAGACCACCAACCCTATAGGAAATCCCCATTGGGGCCCCCCCAACCCCACTGTTCATCCAGAAGGAGCCCCTTGACCTGCGCGTCGCCCCCAGTGAGCGCCCCCGGGAGACCCCCCCCCACGAGGAGACCCCCACCATAAAGGAAATACCTCATTGAGAGACAAAAACCCTATAGAGACCACCAATCCTATACGAAATCCCCTTTGGGAGACCCCCGCCCTAAAGGAAATATCCCTTTGGGAGGCACCAACCCCACTGGGAGACCACCAATCCTAAAGGAAATCCCTATTGGGAGACACCAACCCTATAAGAAATCGCCTTTGGGAGACCCCCACCCTATAGGAAATACCCCATTGAGAGACAAAAACCCCATAGAAACCCCCACCCTATAAGAAATCCCCCATTGCAAGACCCTAACCCTACAGGAAGTACCCCTTTGGGAGGCACCAACCCCATTGGGAGACCACCAATTCTGTAGGAAATCCCCCTTTGGAGTCCTCCATCCCATAGGAAATCCCCTTTGGGAGGCACCAACCCTGTAGGAAATCCCTATTAGGAGCCTATCCCATTGGGAGACCCCAACCCTAAAGGAAATCCCCCTTTGGGAGACCCCAACCCTATAGGGAATCCCCCTTCAGAGACCCCCACCCTATAGGAAATACCCCTTCAGGAGACCCTAACCCTATAGGAAATACCCCTTTGGGAGGCACCAACCCTGTAGGAAATCCCCATTGAGACTAAAACCCCATAGAGACCCCTAATCCTATAGGAAATCCCTATTGGGAGACCCTAACCCTATAAGAAATCCCCCATTAGGAGACCACCCCATTGGGAGACCCCCGCCCCATAGGAAATCCCCCTTTGGGAGGCCCCAACCCTATAAGAAATCCCCATTGGGAGACCCCCCCCATGACCCCAATTCCCCCCCCAGGACCCCAATTCCCCCCCAGACCCCAATTCCCCCCGTGACCCCAAATCCCCCCAGGTAACTCGGTGCGGTTCCGCCCCCGGCTGCTGGTGCCCCGCGCCCCCAGGCCCCCATCGTGGCCCTGCGGGGGGAACCTGGTGCTCGAGTGCATCGCAGAGGGGCTGTGAGTGGGGGGGTCATGGGGGTCCTGGGGGTCGGGGGGGTCCTGGGGGGTTGGGGGGAAATGGGGGGTCCTGGGGGGTGTGTGGGGAAATTGGGGGGGTTGGGGAGGGGCTGGGGGTCCTGGGAGGGGAATGGGGGGGTCTTGGGGGGACTGGGGGGTTGGGGGGTCCTGGAGGGGGAAAGAGGGGTGCTGGGGGTGTCCTGGGGGTGGGGGGGTGTCTTTAGGGTCATGGGGTTGGGGTCCTTGGGGTCATGGGGTTGGGGTCTTTATGTTTGGGGTCATTAGGGTCATGGGGTTGGGTTTCCTTAGGGTCTGGGTGTCTTTAGGGTCATGGGGGGGGTTCCTAGGGGTCATGGGGTTGGGGTCCTTGGGGTCATGGGTTTGGGTTCCTTAGGGTTTAGGGTTGGAGTCCTTAGGGTCATGGGGTTGGGGTCCTTATGTCTGGGGTCATTTGGGTCATGGGGTTGGGGTCCTTAGGGTCTGGGTGTCCTTAGGGTGATTGGGGGGGCTTCTTGGGATCATAGCTTTGGGGTCCTTGGGGTCATGGGGTTGGGGTCCTTGGGGTCATGGGGTCAGGGTTCTTAGGGTCATGGTGGGCGACTCCTTGGGATCGTTGGCTTTGGGTGGTTCCTTGGGGCCCGGGGGTGTTTTTTGGGGTCCCTGACGGTGCCCCCCCAGCCCCACGCCCTGGGTGCGGTGGCAGCGGCTGAACGGGGCGGTGCCGGGGCGGGCGGCGCTGGAGAACTTCAACAAAACGCTGCGGCTGCCCGGCGTGAGGGACGGCGACGACGGCGACTACGAGTGCGTGGCCGAGAACGGGCAGGGACAGGCCCGGGGAGCGCACACCGTCACCGTCGAGGGTACTGGGGGCGCTGGGGGGCACTGGGAGGTGATGGGAGGGGAGCTGGGGATGCTGGGAGGCGGTGGGAGGGGAGCTGGGGGGCACTGGGAGGCACTGGGAGGTGATGGGAGGTGATGGGGAACACTGGGTGGCGATGGGAGGGCTGCTGGGAGGATTACTGGGGGCACTGGGGGGGGACTGGGAGGGGAGCTAGGGGTGCTGGGAGGCACTGGGAGTGGAGCTGGGGGCACTGGGAGGGGAACTGGGGGCACTGGGAGGGGAGCTAGGGGTGCTGGGAGGCAGTGGGAGGGGAGCTGGGGGCACTGGGAGGGGAATTGGGGGCACTGGGAGGTGATGGGAGGGGAGCTGGGGGTGCTGGGGGGCACTGGGGGGTGCTGGGAGGGGAGCTAGGGGTGCTGGGAGGGGAGCGGGGGGCACTGGGAGGGGAGCTAGGGGCACTGGGAGGGGAGCTGGGGGTGCTGGGAGGTGCTGGGAGGGGAATTGGGGGCCTGGGGGGTGAGGGGAGGGGAGCTGGGGGCACTGGGGGGGACGGGGAGGTGCTGGGAGGGGAGCTGGGGGCACTGGGAGGCACTGGGAGGGGAGCTGGGGGCACTGGGAGGGGAACTGGGGGCACTGGGAGGCACTGGGAGGCTTACTGGGTGCACTGGGAAGCACTGGGAAGGGCACTTGAGCACACCAGCTGCCTTCCTGGCCCTACTGGGAGCCCTCCTGGGGGCTCCGCATACATCTCGGAGGGGGGTCCCGGATTCCCTGACCCCCCCCCCCAATTTCCCCCCCCCAGCGGCCCCATACTGGGTGAAGCGCCCCCAGAGCGGGGTCTTTGGGCCGGGGGAGACGGCGCGGCTGGACTGCGTGGTGGGGGGCAAACCACGGCCACACCTGCGCTGGAGCATCAACGGGGTCCCCATCGAGGGTGGGGGCCGGGGGGGCCGGGGGGCAAGGGGGGCTTGGGGGGGGCTTGGGGGGATTTGGGGGGGCTGGGAAGGGGTTTGCAGGGGCTGGAAGGGGGTTTAGGGGAGGTTTGGGGAAGTTTTGGGGGTTTCAGGGGGTTTGGGGGGTTGGGGGGGATTTAGGGGACTGGAGGGGGGTTTGGGGTCCGGGGGGCAAAGGGGGTCTTTGGGGGGAGCTTGGGTGGTTATGGGGGGATTTGGGGGGGCTGGGAAGGGGGTTTGGGGGGCTGGAGGGGGTTCAATGGGGTCCTGGGGGAATTTTTGGTCCTGGGGGGCATTTGGGGTCCTGGGGGGGTATTTGGGGTCTGGGGGGGGGATTTGGGATCCCAGAGCTATTCTTAGGGTTTTTCTCCTTGGAATTGTGCATCCTTGGGGGGCATTTTGGGGCATTTTGGGGCATTTTGGGGCTGTTTGCTCAGTTCCCTGCCCCCCCCATATAATTTCTAACCCCCCCCCATCCCCAAATTCCCCCCCCAGAGGTACCGGGGGGGGAGCGGCGTGCGGAGCGTGACGGGGCGCTGGTGCTGGCGCGGCTGCAGCCCAACGACACGCTGGTGGCACAGTGCGAGGCCCGCAACCGCCACGGCCGCCTCCTGGCCAACGCCTACGTCTACGTCGTGGGTGCGTCGCCCCCCGGACCCCCCCGCCACGGGGACCCCCGGACCCCCCGGGACCCCCTTCCTCTGCCCGTCTATGGGGTCACAACAACCTGACCCGTCCCATGTCAGGGTCACAGCCCCCTGACCCCCCAGTAATAGGTCATGACCCCCCCCAGTGTGTGTGACCCCCCCATCTGTGGGTGACCCCCTAGACTCCCCCCCCGTGCTGGGGACCCCCCCCCGGGACCCCCTTCCTCTCCCCATCTATGGGGTCATGACCACCCGACCCGTCCCATGTCAGGGTCACAGCCCCCTGACACCCCCATAATAGGTCATGACCCCCCATTGTCTGGGTGACCCCCCATCTGTGGGTGACCTCCCCGGACTCCCCCGTGGCAGTGACCCCCCTTCCTCCCCACATGTATGGGGTCATGGCCCCCTGACCCCCCCATATAGAGGTCACGACCCCCATTGTCTGGGTGACCCCCCCATATGTGGGTGACCCCCCGAGGGTCACACCCCCCCGACCCCCTCCCCAAATAATGGCACATTTCCCCCGACCCCCCCCCAGCATCCTCAGTGGTACCCAGGGGCTGGCGTTGCCATGGCAACCGCGTCCCCATGGCAACCGTCTCCATGGCAACCGCCCCCCCTCCCTAGCAACCCCCTCGTTGCCATGGGCAGCAGGCCCCGCCCCCTCATCCCGCCATCACCATGGCAACCGCCGATCAATCGCCGTTACCATGGCAACGGGGGGGGTACCGGTTGCTATGGCAACGGGGGGGGGTACCGGTTGCTATGGCGACGCCTGAGCATCCCTGGAGGGCTTGGGGAGGGAATTGGGGTCCCGGGGAGGGAATTGGGGTCCCGGGGGGGCTTTTAGGGTCCCGGGGGGGCTTTTAGGGTCTCGGGGGGACTTTTGGGGTCCGGGGGTTCCCCATGACCCCCGCCCCCCCCAGAGCTGCCGGTGAAGATCCTGACTGCGGAGGGGGCTCGCTACGAGGTGGTGGAGGCGCAGGCGGCCTTCCTGCACTGCCAGGCCTTCGGGGCCCCCGCCCCACAAGTCGAGTGGTGAGACCCCCCGGGACCCCCCTCTAATCCCGGGACCCCCCTGTAACCCCGGGACCCCCTCCCGGGATCATCGTCACCCTCCCGGAGCCCCTGGGATGCTCCCAGCCCTCGCGTCCCCTCCAGGCATCCGTGGGACCCCCAATCCCCCCGGGACACCCCCCACACCCCGGGACCCCCCTCTAATCCCCGGACCCCCTCTCCAATCCCGGGACCCCCTCCTGGAGCCCCCGGGAGCCCTGGGATGCCCCCAACCCTCGTGTCCCCTCCGGGCATCCATGGGACCCTCCCCGGGACCCCCAATTCCCCCCTGGGACCCCTCAACCCCCCCAGTCCCCCAATCCCCCCTCCATCGCCCCCACCACCCCCTGCCCCCTCCCAAAGCCCCCCCACGACCCCCCCACGACCCCCTGGGCCCCCCCAGGCCCCCAGAATTCCCCCTCAGCCCCCCGTCCCCTCCCAAAGCCCCCCAAAGCCCCCCAAATCCCCCCACGACCCCCCCACGCCCCCCCCCACGACCCCCCACGACCCCCCCAGGCTGGCCCCGGGGCAGGAGCCCGCCCTGCAGGATGACCGAGCCTTCGTCTACACCAACGGGACCCTGCGGCTGGGCCCGGCCGGGAGGGGGACGGGGGGTCTTCACCTGCCGGGCCCACAACGCCCACAGCAATGCCAGCATCAGCGCACAGCTCGTCGTCAGAGGTAGCCGGGACCCCCCCGAAAATTGTGACCCCCCCGTGATCCTGACCCCCCCAGTGATCCTGACCCCCCCGGAGATCCTGACCCCCACAAACAATTATTCTGACCCTTCCCCAATTTTTCTGACGCCTCCCCAATGATCCTGACCCCCCCAATGATCCTGACCCCCTCCCCGTGATCCTGACCCCCCCAATTATTCTGACCCCCTCCCCAATTATCCTCACCCCTCCCCCAATTTTTCTGACCCCCTTCCTAATTATTCTGACCCCCCCCCATTATCCTGACCCCTCCCCAATTATCCTGACCCCCCAATGATCCTGACCCTCCCCCAATTATCCTGACCCCCCCAAGACCCCCAAGTCCCCCTGGGGCACCCAAGGGATTCCCCTTTGGGACCCCCAAGTGCCCCCCTCCCCTTTCCCTTCCCCCCGCTAACCCCCCGTATTTCCCCCCCCAGGGGCGACGCGGATCACGACCCCCCCCCGCAACACCACGGCCAAGAAGGGGGAGACGGTGACCTTCCGCTGCGGGGCCGCCTTCGACCCCGCGCTCGCCCCCCGGGGGCTGCAGTGGCTGCGGGGGGGGCGCCCCCTGCCCCAGGACCCCAAGTGAGCAGCGGGGACGGGACCCCCCCCCCCCCCGTCACCCCAGCGGGGGGCAAAAAAAATTCATAAACAGTTGATAAATAATTATTAATTATTAATTATTAATTATTAATTATTAATTATTAATTATTAATTATTAATTATTAATAATAATTAATAATAATGATGTCAATAATGACAATAATAATAATAAATAAATAATACATGATAATAAAAAATAATAATACACATAATAATTAATAATAACAATAGATAGTAATAATAGTGATAATGAAAGTAATAATAATATTAAATAATAATAATAAAAATAATAATAAAATTAATAATAAAAAATTAATAATAATAATGGTAATAACTGTAATGATAAATAAATAATGATAATAATGATAATGATAAATAATAACAATGATAATTACAAATAAATAATAATAGTGATAATGACAATGATAATATATAATATACAATATATAATATATAATTATAATATATAATATTAAAAAAATAAATAATAATAATAATTAATAATAATAGTAGTGGTAGTAATAATAATAATAGTAATAATAATGATTTTTCCCCCCCCCCAGGTACACGGTGGCCGGGGACACGCTGACGGTGGCCAACGTGGACTACGGGGACCAGGGGGGGGTCACGTGCCGGGCGTGGACCCCCCTGGATGCGGCCGAGGCCGAGGCGCAGCTCTGGGTTGTGGGTGAGGAGACCCCCCCGGGACCCCCCCCGGGACCCCCACCCCGGATCCTGACCCCTGGGACCCCCTGGGACCCCTCCACTGGAGTGTCTCCCTTGGGACCCTCCCATGATGGGTCCTGACCCCCAGGACCACCCTGGGACGCCCCCATGACCCCCCCTCGGATCCTGACCTCCAGTTCCCTGCAGTTTCCCCCAGTATGCCCCCAGTTCCCCCCAGTTCCCCCCAGTATGACCCCAGTTTCCCCCCAGTTCCCCCCAGTTCCCCCAGTTCCCCCCAGTATTCCCCATTCTCCCCCAGCAGCCCCCTCCAGCCCCACGCCCGCACCCCCCGGCCTCCCCTTGACCTCCCCCGACCCCCCCCGCCCCCCGTGCCCCCCTGACCCCCGTGCCCCCCCTGCCCCCCCAGGCCGGCCGGGCCCCGTGCGGGACCTGCAGCTCTGGGACGTGAGCGAGCGGCGAGCGAACCTCAGCTGGACCCCGGGGGACGACCACAACAGCCCCATTGAGAGTAGGGGGCGGGGGGCCGGGGGGGGCTTGGGGTCTTTGGGGGGGGGCTGGGGGGGACTTGGGGGTCTTTGGGGGGAGCCGGGGGGCTCTGAGCTGTTTTGGGGGGGCTGGAGGGGGTCTCTGTGCTGTTTTAGGGGGTCCGGGGGGGTCCTGGGGGCTATATGCTCTTTTGGGGGGGCTGGGGGGTCTCTGAGCTGTTTTGGGGGGTTCTGGGGTTTTGGGAGGGGTCTATGGGATTGGGAGGGGGGCTGTTTTTTTTTGGGGGGTGTCTATGGGTTTCTGGGGGGTCTATAGGGTTCTGGGGGGGTCAATGGGATTTTGGGGGTTCCGCATCATTCTGGGTTGCCTATGGGGTTGGGGGTCTATGGGGTTTTGGGGGGGTCTTTTTTTTGGGGGGGGGGTTCTATGGGTTTCTAGGGGTGTCTATAGGGTTCGGGGGGGTTCAATGGGATTTTTGGGAACTTCCACATCACTCTGGGGGTCTCTATGGGGTTGGGGGGGGGTCTACCTTTCTGGGGGTGTCCCAGGAGCACTTTGGGGGTGCCGTGTGTTCCCTGACCCCCCCTCATTATTTTTCCCCCCCCCCAGAGTTCGTGGTGGAGCAGGAGGAGGAGATTTTTGGGGCCGGGCGCTTCGTGGAGGTGCTGACGGTGCCGGGGGGGCAGCCCTGGGCCCCCCTCCAGCTCTCCCCCTACGGCCGCTACCGATTCCGCGTCCTGGCCGCCAACGCCTACGGCCGGGGGGAGCCCAGCCCCCCCAGCGACCCCGTCAGCACCCCCCCGGCAGGTGAGAGACCCCCCCCAAAAAAATACACCCCCCCTAAAAAAAAATAATCAACCCCAAAATCCCGATAATCGCCCCCAAAATCCCAGTAATCAGCCCCAAAATCCCAATAATCCTCCCCCAAGGGGTGGTATCATAACCCGTGGGGGGGCTGAAGACCCCATAACCCCTCCCCAAGCCCCATAACGCCCCCCCAAAAAAAACAACCCCCCCCAAAAAAATAATGAACCCCAAAATCCCAGTAATCACCCCCAAAATCCCAATAATCACCCCCCAAACCCCAATAACCCCCCCCAAGACCCCAATAACCCCCCCCAAAGGGATCCGGGGTCTTTGTGGGGTCCTTGAGCCCCCCCCAAATGGGACTTTTGGAGGGGGGGGCACGGGGAGGGTCATTCTGAGCCTCTTTGTGTGTCCCCCCCCCTCAGCTCCTGAGCTCAACCCAGGGGGGGTCAAGGGGGAGGGCAACGAGACCGACAACATGGTCATCACCTGGCAGGTGGGGGGCGCGGGGGGCACGGGGGGGCACGGGGGTCTTTGGGGGGCTGGGGGGTTTTGGGGGCTACTGGGGAGGTTATAGGGGGCTTTAGGGCTGGGGAGGGGTTGGGGGGGTGGAGGGGGCATGGGGCGGGGCTTGGGGGGTTATGGAGGGAGTCTTTTGGGGGGGTTTAGGAGGGTCTGGGGGGTTGGGGGGTTAAGGGGGGGGTTCTGGGGGGCTTTGGGGCTGGGGGGCACGGGGAGTCACGGGGGCATCCTGGGGGTCTTTGGGGTGGGTCATGGGGGGTGCAGATGGCTACGGGGGGGTCTCGGGCACTTTTAGGGGATTTTTTTAGGGCTTTTTGGCTCGGGGGGGGCTCTAAAAAAAAAAAGGGGGGGTCTCATCCATGTGCCCCCCCCCCAAAATAAAAATCCCCCCCCGCAGCCGCTGTCCCCCGGGGACTGGAACGCCCCCGAGGTCCGGTACCGGGTGCAGTGGAGACCCCTGGAGCCGGGGGGGGGGCCCTGGAGCGAAAAATTGGTGGGGGCCCCCCCCGTGGTGGTGGGGGGCGCCCCCCCCTTCAGCCCCTTCCAGATCCGCGTCCAGGCCCAGAACCAGGCGGGGAAGGGGCCCGAGCCCCCTCGTGGTGGGGTACTCGGGGGAGGACAGTGAGTGGGGGGATGGGGGGAATGGGGGGGGGGGTGGAAAAATTGGGGGTGAAAAAGAATGGGGGTGAAAAATTATTGGGGAATAAAAAAATGGGGTTAAAAAAATGGGGGGTAAAAAAAATTGGGAGGGTCAAAAAAATTTGGGGGGGGAAAATTGGGTGAAAAAAAAATTGGGGTGAAAAAATATTGGGGGGGGGAAATGGGGGGTGAAAAAAAAATGGGGGTGAAAAAAATTGGGGGTGAAAAAATATTGGGGGTAAAAAATTGGGTGGGAAATTGGGGGCTAAAAAAATGGGGGGGTAAAAGGGGGACAAAAAATATTGGGGGGTAAAACAGGGGGTGAAAGAGGGGGCCCTAAAGGGGGGGGCAAGGGGGGGGACCCCAAAAATGGGGAGAACCCAAAGGAGGGGATCCCAATAATTTTTTGTGGGTGTCCCAATTTTTTCGGGGGAGGTCCCAATTTTTTCGGGGGGGGTCCCAGTTTTTTCGGGGGGTCTCATCCTTGTGCCCCCCCCGCAGCCCCCCTGGCGTTCCCCGAGAACGTGGGGGTGGAGATCCTCAACAGCAGCAGCGTGCGGGTGCGATGGAGCCTGGGGGGGGGCCCCAAAATGCTGCGGGGGCACCTCCGGGGCTTCCGGGTAAGGGGGGGCACGGGGGGGTCGTGGGGGGTCATGGGGGTTGGGGGGGGCATGGGGGGTCATGGGGAGGGATCATGGGGGGCTTGGGGGCTCTGTGACCTTCTGGGGGGGGACTGGGGGGATCTAGGGGGCCTGGGGGGGCCTGGGGGCTTCTGGGGGGGGCTCGGGGGGGGTCTGGGGGGGTCTGGGGGCTTTTGGGGGGGGGGCTGGGGGGGCCTGGGGGCTTCTGGGGGGGTCAGAAGGGATCTGGGGGGATCTGGGGGGCTTGGGGGCTCTGTGGGCTTCTGGGGGGGGGGGGATCTGGGGGGACTGGGGGTGTCTGGAGGCTTCTGGGAGGGGCCTGGGGGGGGCTGGAGGGGTCTGGGGGGTCTGGGGGCTTCTGGGGGGGGTCCCTAGGGCTCTGGGGGGGTCCCCACGTCCTGCCCCCCCCCCCCGGTGCAGTACGGGCGCGAGGGCTGGGTGGGGGGGCGGGGCCCGGGCCCGGCCCCCCCCCCGGCCCCCCCCGGCCCCCCCCGGGGTGCTGACGGTGCTGGGCGACGCCGGGGGGGCCGTGCTGGGGGGGCTGCGGCCCTGGAGCCGCTACCGGCTGCAGGTGGTGGTCTTCAACGGGAGGGGGGACGGCCCCCCCAGCGAGCAGATCCGCTTCGAGACCCCCGAGGGAGGTGAGAGACCCCCCCCCCAAAAAAAAAAAAAATACCCCCCCCAAAAACAAACACCTCCCAAATAAAATAAAAAATAAAAAATAAAAAAATACATTAAAAAAAAAATTAAAGAAAAAGAAAAAAAAGCACCCCCCCAAAAAAAATCCCCCCCCCAAATAAATCAATTCCCCTCTTTGGGACCACCCGGAACCCCAAATCTGCCCCAAATCCCACCCCCGGACCCCCAAATCCCCCCGGGACCCCCAAATCCCCCTGAGACCCCCAAACCTGCCCCAAATTCCCCCAGGACCCCCTCAACCCCTCCTAGGACCCCCCAACCTGCCCCAAATCCCCCTGGGACCCCCGAATCCCCCTGGGACCCCCCAACCTGCCCCAAATCCCCTGGGACCCCCCAAATCCCCCTGGGACCCCCTCAGCCCCTTCCAGGACCCCCAAATCTTCCCCAAATCCCCCTGGGACCCCCAAATCCCCCTGAGACCCCTAAACCTGCCCCAAATTCCCCCCAGGACCCCCTCAACTCCTCCTAGGACCCCCCAACCTGCCCCAAATCCCCTGGGACCCCCAAATCCCCCTGAGACCCCTCAACCTTCCTCCAAATCCCCCAGCCCCCCCACCCCTCCCCGGGCTCCCCCTCCCCACTTCGGGGTCCCCCCCGGGGGTCCCTGACCCCCCCTGCCCCCCCCCAGTGCCGGGCCCCCCCGAGGAGCTGCGCGTGGAGCGGGTGGGGGACAGCGCCCTGGCCCTGGCCTGGAAGCGCCCCCGGCACCCCAACGGCGTCCTCACGGGCTACGTGCTCCAGTACCAGCAGGGTGAGGGCACTGGGAGCACTGGGGGCACGGGGAGGGGGCTGGGAGAGGGGAACGGGGGACTGGAGCGTGCTGGGAGGGGACTGGGGGGCACTGGGAGGGGGGAATTGGGGCTTGGGGAGGCACTGGGAAGAACTGGAGGGCACTGGAAGGAACTGGAGAGGCAACTGGAGGGCACTGGGAAGAACTGGGGGCTACTGGGAGGCCCCGGGAAGAACTGGTGGGGCAGCTGGAGGGCACTGGGAGGACCTGGGGAGGCACTGGGAAGAACTGGGGGCTACTGGGAGACACTGGGAAGAACTGGTGGGGCACTGGGAGGGCACTGGGAGGAGCTGGAGGGGCAACTGGAGGGCAGTGGGAGGAACTGGGGGCTACTGGAAGGAACTGGGAGCTACTGGGAGGCCCTGGGAAGAACCGGAGGGGCACTGGGAAGAACCGGACGCTTACCGGGGGGACCCGGGGGGGGGTCACCGGCTGACCCGTGTCCCCCCCCTCCCCCCAGAGAACGCCTCGGGGCCCCCCCTGGAGCTGGCGCTGCCCCCCGGGACCCTCAACGCGTCCCTGAGCCGCCTGCAGCCCCGCGCCCGGTACCGCCTGGCCCTGAGCGCCAGCACCCGAGCGGGGCACGGCCCCCCCCTGCTGAGAGTGGGCAGCCTGCGGCCAGAGCCCGGTGAGGGGGGGCACGGGGGGGCACGGGGGGGGCACGGGGGGCCTGGGGAGGGGCTGGGGAGGGGCTGGGGGTGGTACTGGGGGATTGGGGGTGATACTGGGGGATAGGGGGTGATACTGGGGGCTATGGGGTGATACTGGGATGCTACGGGGTGATACTGGGAGGATTGGGGGTGATACTGGGAGGATATGGGGTGATACTGGGGGCTGGGGACCCCCCCCTGCTGAGAATGGGCAGCCTGCGGCCAGAGCCCGGTGAGGGGGGCACGGGGGGCACGGGGGGCTGGGGGTGGTACTGGGGGGATAGGGGGTGATACTGGGAGGATTGGGGATGATACTGGGAGGATTGGGGGTGATACTGGGGGCTATGGGGTGATACTGGGGGGCTGGGGGGTGATACTGGGGGCTGGGGGCTGGGGGCTACCAAAAGGGGGTGGGGGGCTGGAAAGTGTCATTGGGGGGGGCTGGGGGGGGACAAGAGGGGGCAAGGGGGGCTGGGGAGGGGCTGGGGGGTGGTACTGGGGGGATAGGGGGTGATACTGGGAGGCTACGGGGTGATACTGGGATGCTACGGGGTGATACTGGGAGGCTATGGGGTGATACTGGGGGCTGGGGGCTACCAAAACGGGGTGGGGGGGCTGGAAAGTGTCATTGGGGGGGGAAACTGGGAGCACTGGGAAGCAACTGGGAGCACTGGGGAGGCAACTGGGTGCACTGGGAGGCAACTGGGAGCACTGGGGGGGGGAACTGGAAGCTAACTGGGAGCTAACTGGGAGCTGTGGGAGCTAACTGGGCGCACTGGGGGGAGGAACTGGGAGCTAACTGGAAGGAACTGGGCACACTGGGGGGGCTCTCTGGGACCCCTGGGGTCCCCCAGAGGCAGGACTCGCCCTGGGGGGGGGGATCCCAATTTTTGGGGCCCCCCCTCGGTGTGTGGCTGACCCCCCCCCCCTTCCCAGTGCTCCCAGTTCTGGGCAGCGTACTGGTGTCGGAGGTGGGGGAGGATTTCACCGTCCTGCTCTGGACCCTCGCCCACCCCCAGGACAACGTCGAGTTCGAGGTCCAGTACATGAACAAAACCAGTAAGAGCCCAAACTGGGGGCACTGGGGGCGGGGGGGGCGTTTTTATACTGGGGGGACTTTTTATATGGGGGGGAAATATTGGGGGGCACTGGGGTTAAATGGGGTCAAGGGGGCTTGGTGGTGCGGGGGGGTATATTTTTTTGGGGGGGGATTAATTTTATTTGGGGGGGTATTTGTATTTCGGAGGGAAGTATTTTAATTTTGGGGGGGGATTATTTTTATTTGGGGGGAGTATTTTTATTTCTGGGGGGCTATTTTAATTGGGGGGGGCATTATTTTTATTAAGGGGGGGATAATTTATGTTTCAGGAGAGGATTATTTTTATTTGGGGGGGTATTTTTATTTGGGGGGGGTATTTTTATTTGGGGGGGTATTTTTATTTGGGGGGAGGATTGTTTTTATTGGGGGGGGATTATTTTGGGGGGGGGAATATTGGGGGGTGAATATTGGGGGGTGAATATTGGGGACGGAGGCGGTTTGGGAGTCAATAACGGGGTTTAGGGCTAAAGGGGTGGCCCCAGGGGGGGGGTTATTTTTTTTTTGGTGACCCCCCCCGCCGTGCCCCCCCCCAGGAGCCCCGGAGGAGCCGTGGCTGGTTTCGGGGCGCGCCAACTCCTCGCTGCGGCAGTACCGCCTGGGGGGGCTGCGCCCCGGCACCTCCTACCGGGTGCAATTCGTGGGGCGCAACCGCTCGGGGGACAGCGTGGCCTTCTGGGAGAGCGAGGTGCAGACCAACGGGACACGTGAGTCCGCCCCCCCCCCAAAAAAAACCAAAAAATTTAAAAAAATCCCCCCCCGATTCGGTGTTTGGGAAGGCTGGAAATTGATGGGGATGCGCTGGGGGCACTTGAAACCGTCATTTGGGGTCGTGGGGGGAGCCCTGAAACCACCTCCTGAGGATTGGAGGAGAGTGAAACCCCCCCAAAAAAAAATAAATAGAAAAAATTCCCCCCCCGGCTTTTGGGAAGCCTTGAAACCGACACTGGTGTGCTGGGGGCACTCGAAACCGTCATTCGGGGTCCTGGGGGGGGAGCCCCGAAACCACCCCCTGAGGCCTGGAGGAGCTTGAACCCTGCCCCCCCCCAAATAAAAATAATTCTGGAGGAGATTGCCCCCCCCTCCTCCGTGGGGACCCTCGACACTGCTCCCAGCCTCACGGGGGGGCCTCGAAACTCTCTTTTTCCCCTGAAAACCTCCCCGCAGGTCGCTCAGGCTCCCAAAAAAATCGCATTTTCCCCACCGGGGTGCCACGAGGGGGGGTCCCCCAGGTTGGAGCCCCCCCCCCTAATTTTTTTCACCCCCCCCCCAGTGGTGCGCAGCCTGGCGGGGGGGTTCGCCACCGAGGGCTGGTTCATTGGCTTCGTCAGCGCCGTGGTGCTGCTGCTCCTCCTCCTCCTCATCCTCTGCTTCATCAAGCGCAGCAAGGGGGGCAAGTATTCGGGTGAGCCCCCCCAATCCCCACCCCGGGACCCCCCCCCAAAAAAAAAATGTAACTCAAGGCCCCTCAGGGTTGTAAATGGGGCTTGTTGGGGTCCTGAGTTTTGGGGGGGGGGTCCCCATGGAATTACAGGGTCCTAAGAAAGGGAGGGGGGTCCTGAAGGTTTGGGGGGGTCCTGAATTTGAGGGGGGTCCCCATGGATTTAAAAGGTTCTAAGAAATTGGGGGGGCTATAAGGTTTGGGGAGGTCAGGGGGAGGCACAAAGTCTTGGGGGGGTGCCCGGGATTTGGGGGGGGTTCCTGGGGGTCCCCAAGGCTCGGGGGTTCTCGGGGTCTGGGGGGGGCCTGGGGGGGTCCCCAACCCCCCCATTTGGCTGTGCCCCCAGTGAAGGACAAGGAGGACACGCAGGTGGACTCGGAGGCCCGGCCCATGAAGGATGAGACCTTCGGGGAGTACAGGTGAGGGGGCGTGGCCTAACGGAGGGGGCGTGGCCTAAAAGGGTGTGGTCCAAATATGGGCGTGGCCTAAAGGTGTGGGGGCGTGGTCTAAAGGGGGAGGGGCGTGGCCATGCAAAACAGGGCGGGCAAAGGGAGGAGCGTGAGGCTGAGAGTGAAGGGGCGGGGCTTAAAATTAAGGGGCGGGGCTGTCTGCAAAGTGGGCGTGGCTTGCTGAGGTGGGCGTGGCCAGAGCTTTGAGCGCCCTTCACTGCTGCCTGGCTAATTGACAGCTAATTGCCCCCCCAGTCATTAACTGCCCCCCCCCGGCTCATTGCCCTCCCCCCTAATTGCCCGAGGGGCGGAGCTTCCTGGCTTTGGCCCCGCCCTTTTTGCTTTGGCCCCGCCCTTTTTGCTTTGGCCCCGCCCCCTCCTGACGCTCTGTCTCCTCCCCCCCCGCTGTCGCTAACGCAGGTCCCTGGAGAGGTAAGGGGGGGTGGGGGGCACTTGGGGGGGGGGACTTGGGGGGAGAACTGGGGGGGCGGGGGCTGGGCAGGACACGTGGGGGGTCCCTGGGAGGGATAGTGGGGGGGCACCCCCAATTTGGGGAGGGGCAGCGGGTTCCCTCTGTGTCCCCTGGGGGGAGGGGGAACACCTTGGGGGGGGAGGGCTGTCCCCTGACCCCCCCCACCCCCCCGCATGTCCCCTGATGCCCGGGGTTGATGAGGATGAGGATGGGCGTGACCGCGGTAACGGCGACAATGACGATGACAATGACAATGACAATGACAATGGCGACAATGACCATGACCAAGACCATGGCCATGACAACAATGACTGTGACAATGACGGCCATGACAATGCCCATGACAATGCCCATGACAACGATAACAATGACGTGAGGATGACGCGCCGATGACCATGGCCATGGTGGCGATGACCATGACCATGACAATGACCATGACGATGACGATGATGCTCATGGCCATGATAACGATGACGATAACCATGACCATGATGACGATACCCATGATAACAATGACGATACCCATGACCATGACCATGATGCCAATGCCCATGATAACGATGATGATGCCCATGCCCATGACAACAATAACCATGACCAGATGACAATACCCATGATAACAATGACGATACCCATGCCCATGCCCATGAGGACAATGCCCATGATAACGATGCCAATGGCCATGACGACGATACCCATGATAACGATGACGATGCCCATCACCATGATGACGATACCCACACCCATGACGATAACCATGACCATGATGACGATACCCATGCTAACGATGACGATACCCATGACCATGACAACAATACCCATGACCATGATGACAATACCCATGATAACGATGACGATAACCATGCCCATGACCATAACGACGATCCCCATGCTAACGATGACGATCCCCATGCCCATGATGCCGATAACCATGCCCATGCCGCCCATACCCACACCCATGCCCATGCCCACACCCACCACAACCCCACCACCCACAACCACAACCGCGCCCCCTCCCCTAACACCCCTCTCCCCCCCCCGCAGCGAGGCGGAGGAGAAGGGCTCGGGCTCGGGCTCGGGCGGGGGCTCGGGCGCGGGGTCCCCGGGGCGGGGGCCGTGCGCGGCGGGCAGCGAGGACAGCCTGGCGGGCTACGGCGGCAGCGGGGACGTGCAGTTCAACGAGGACGGCTCCTTCATCGGACAGTACCGCGGGCCCGGCGCCGGCCCCGGCAGCTCGGGGCCCGCCAGCCCCTGCGCGGGGCCCCCCCTTGACTGAGGGGGGGGCACCTCGTGGCTGGGGGGGGCACCTCGTGGCTGGGGGGGGCACCTCGTGGTTGGGGGATCCCAGTTTTTGGGGGGAAATCCCATGGTTGGGGGCTTGGGGAGAGCGTCGTGGTAAAGGGGGGGCCCCCGTGGAGTAGTGCTGGTGTGGGGGGGGCACCGTGGCACTGGGGATTCCCCCCCCCCAAAAAAAAAACACAAACTGGGGGCATGGTAAAGTGGGGGGGCACGTTGTAGTGGGGGTGCTCCTTAACAAGGGGGCCCCCCCCATAATAAGGGGACACCCCCAGGACAAAGGGACAGCCCCACAACAATGGGACACCCCCCCAAAACAATGGGACACCCCCACAACAATGGGACCCCCCCACACACAACAAAGGGACACCCCCATAACACCCCCCCCAGCCTTTGACACCCCAAAGTCAAAGCCCCCCCCCACACCAGGGCTCCCTCCCCCCCCAGCAAAGGGCCCCCCCACATCCAAGCCCTCCCCCCAAATCCCCCCATCACTGCCAAAGGGGGGGGGGAACCCCTAAATGTCCCCCCAGCCCATGCAAGGGATGGGGAAGGAAGAGGCTGGGGGGGGGCGCCCCAAAATTCACCTCTTGGTGGGGGGGGGGGACAAGACACGACCCTCGTTGGATTTAGCCAAATATTGAGCCCCCCCCCCCAAAAAAAAACACAAAAAAAAAAACACAGACACCTGGGGGCTCCTTCAGACCAAATTTTGGGGGGGGGTCCCCAAGAATTCAGCCCCCCCCCCCATTTCTGAATGCATCTCACGGCGCGGCCTTGGCAACTCCCACCCGAGCCGAGCGGGGAGGGGGTGCCCCCCCCATGCCCCCCCCGTGTGCCCCCCTTTCTAAGACCCCCCCCAAATTCCTGCCCCCCCAATCCCAATTTTGCGCCCCCCCCCGTGTCGCCCTCGTGCTGGTGTCGTAGCTTTTGTAGCCCCCCCCCCCCGTGTTTGTGGTGCCCCCTTTGTGCCCCCCCGCCCCCTATACATATGTACAGCGCGGAATTGTACAAAACCAGAAAAAAAAAGAGAAAAAAAAAACATAAAAAATATACAAAAACGAAACCAAAAAAAGAAAGAAAGGAAAAAGAAATAAAGAATAAAAAAAATGGGGAAAAAAAGAGCGAAACGAAGCAAAATCGGGACGGAATGACGAATAAATGCCCCAAAACGGGGGAACGCCAGCAGCCTGTGCCTCTATAGGGGCTCTATAGGGGCGCCCGGGACACCGAGGGGGGTCTGGGGGGGCTACGAGGGTCTATAGGGGCTCGGGGGTCTGCGGGAGGGGTTGGGGGGGCTACAGAGGCTTAATGGGGGGCGGTGGGGCTCTATCGGGGCTCGGGGGGGCTATAGGGGGGCTATAGGGGGTCTGTGGGAGGCTCTGGGGCTCTATAGGGGCTCGGGGGGGCTCCTATGGGGGTCTGTGGGAGGCTCTGGGGCTCTATAGGGGCTCTGAGGGGTTCTGTAGGCATCTATGGGCTCTATAGGGGTCTATAGGGGTCTGTGGGGATTTATGGGGGTCTAAAGGGTTCTATAGGGATCTACAGGGGTCTATGGGAAGCTATAGGGCTATAGGATTCTACAGGATCTGTAGGGATCTACAGGATCTGTAGATGCCTATAGGACCTGTAGATGCCTATAGGGATCTACAGGCATCTATGGGATCTATAGGCATCTATAGGATGTATAGGGGTCTATAGGATCTATAGGGTCTATGGGGACCTCTAGGGGTCTGTAGGGATCTGCAGGTGTCTATGGGAATCTGTAGGGCTCTACAGGCATCCACAGGCATCTATGGGATCTATAGAATCTATACGGATCTAGAGGGGTCTCTAGGGTCTATAGGGATCTACAGAGGTGTATGGGAATCTATAAGAGTCTATAGGCATCTATAGGATGTATGGGGTCTATAAGATCTATAGGGGCCTATAGGGACCCATAGGATCTATAGGGACCCATAGGATCTATAGGGATCTATGGGATCTATAGGGACCCATAGGGATCGATAGGGATCTATAGGACCCATAGGATCTATAGGGATCTATGGGATCTATAGGGACCCATAGGGATCGATAGGGATCTATAGGACCCATAGGGACCCATAGGGATCTATAGGGCTCTATAGGACCCATAGGACCTATAGGATCTATAGGACCCATGGGATCCATCGGCTCTGTAGGGCTCTATGGGGTCCATAGGCTCACTCCATGGGTGGCTCCGGGGGTCCTCGGTCTCGGTGGGCGTGGCCAGGGGGTGGGCGTGTCCCTTTGGCCCCGCCCCCGCCGCCATCGCCCCTCTCCGCCTCCCGCCGCCGCCGCGCGCCGCGGCCGGCACCGGCGCGAACCGGCCCGAACCGGAACCGGAACCGGAACCGGAACCGGGCACCGGGAACCGGAACCGGAACCGGGCACCGGGAACCGGGGGGGAGGCCATGGAGGCCGGGGGGGCCGGGGCCGCCTCCGCCTCCCCCCGCAGCGCCCCGGGGGGGGCCGGGGCCGGGGGCCGGGGCTGAACCGGGACCGGGGGGCGGGGGGGGTGACCGGGGGTTACCGGGGGGGTCACCGGGGGGCGCCATGGGCTGCAACATGTGCGTGGTGCAGAAGGCGGAGGAGCAGCACCGGGGCCCGCTGCAGGTGAGGAGGGGGAGAAATGGGGGGGGGGGCGGCGGCATCACGGGCGTTGGCATGGAGACGGGGGGAGGACAATGGGGGGAGGGGGGATGGGAGGGGCCTGGGGGGTCCAGGGGGTGATGGGGGGGTCCTGGGGGGGTGATGGGGGGATGGGGAGGGGTCCCGGGGCGGTCCTGGGGGTGATGAGAGGGATGGGGGGAGGGGGGTGATGGGCGGGGTCCGGGGGGGGGTCATAGGGGGTGAGAGGGGGGTTACGGGGATGAGGGGGGATTGGGGGCGGGGAGGGGCAATGGGGGGATGCTTGGGGGTGATGGGGGGAATTAGGGGGCTGGAGGGGTAATTAGGGTCTGGGGGGTAATTTGGGACTTGGGGGGCGTGGGGGGATAATCGGGGGCTGGGGGGGCAGCTGAGGGTTGTCCCCCCCAAAAACAAAATCGACCCCCCAGGCGAGCAGCAAGGAGGGGCCGCGGCGGGGGCCGGAGGGGTCCCGGGGGGCAGCGGCCCCGCGGGGGGTCCCAAGGAGCCGCTGGTGCTGCAGGTGCTGCGCCGCAGCCCCGGGGCCGTGCCCCCCCGGGGGAGGGCCCCCCGGCTCCCTGCTGGGTCGGGGGGTGGGGGCAGGTCCCCCCCCTCCCTGGAAGCCGTTGGCCCCCCACAACCCCCCCGGAGGGCTGGTGGACAGCGGGACGCAGACGGACATCAGCTTCGAGAGCCGCCTGGGGGGGCGAGCCGTGAGTGACCCCCCCCCAAAAAAAAAAAAAACCCTCTGAGCACCCCCGCCCCATTTTTACCCCCTTTTTACCCCCCCCCCCATATAGGTCCCCCTTACCCCCCTCCCAGCCCTTTCCACCCCCACCACAACCCCCCAACCCCTCGGGGACCACCGAGCCCCCCCAATTCCCCCCTCACCCCCCCCCAAAATTAATTCTGCCCCCGCAGCCCCCAGCCCCCCATGACTACTATGACCCTGTGGACCTGGGGGAGCCCGAGCGCCCTGAGGAGCTGGAATATGAGGTGAGGGGGCGGGGGGGGCACGAGGGGAGTGGGGGGCCCGGGAGGTCCGTGCCCCCCATGACCGCCCCCGGTGGTAGGAGGTGGAGCTGTACAAGGCGAGCCACCGGGACAAGCTGGGGCTGACCGTCTGCTACCGCACCGACGGCGAGGAGGACGCTGGCATCTACGTGGGGGAGGTCCGGGGGTCGTGGGGGGGCCGGGGGGTCGTGGGGGGGCTGGGGGTTAAAGGGGGTCCTGGGGGGTCTTGGGGTGCTGGATGGGGGTTATTGGGGGATTAATGAGGGTTATAAGGGGATAATGGGTGTTCTGGGGGGCTGGGGGGGTCCTGGGGGGCTGGGGGAGGTCCGGAGGGGTCGTGGGGGGGGCCTGGGAGGGTCTTAGGGGGTCCTGGGGGTTAATGGGGGTCTTGGGGGGCTGGGGGTGAAATGGGGTCCCTGGGGGGATTAATGAGGGTCCCGGGGCCTTAATGAGGGCCCTGCCAGTCCCCAAATGCATCTGGGGGGGCTGCAGGAGGGGGATTTTTTTTGGGGGGGGGGTCTTTGCTGACCCCCCCATGGCCCCCCCCAGGTGAACCCCAACAGCATCGCGGCCAAGGATGGGCGCATCCGTGAGGGCGACCGCATCATCCAGGTGTGGGGGGGCTTTTTTTCACCTATGGGGGGGCTCATTCAGCCCTGCTGACCCCTCCCCTTTAATTCCTGCCCCCCCCCCACCCCAAATTTCCGTGTCCCCCCCCCAGATTAACGGGGTGGAGGTGCAGGACCGCGAGGAGGCCGTGGCCTTCCTCACCCGCGAGCAGCAAACCAACATCTCCCTCCTCCTCGCCCGCCCCGACAGCCAGGTGGGTGCCGGGGGGGGGGCGTTAATTTATCGGGGGGGGGGCCCCGAAGGTGCTGACCCCCCCCCTTTTATCCCCGTCCCCCCCCCCAGAGGTGGAAGGACAGCGACCGCGAGGATTTTCTGGATGATTTTGGGTCCGATGAGGAGGGGGAGCTGCAGCAGAGGGGGGGGGCTTGGACCCCCCCGGGGCAGGTAGAGTTGGGGGGGGGGCAAGGAAGGGGATGGGGGGGGAATAAAGGGAGATGGGGGGGGATAGAGGGTGCTGAGGGGGTAATAAAGGGGTTTGGGGGGGTAATTAGGGGGCTTGGGGGGTAATAGAAGGTGCTGGGGGGTAATAAAGGGGTGTGGGGGGTAATAAAGGGGACCGGGGGGGCAATAACGGGGCTTGGGGAGGCAATAAAGGGAGCTGGGTGGGCAATAAAGGGTCTGAGGGGGCCAATAAGGAGTCTTGGGGGGTAATAGAAGGTCCTGGGGGGTAATAAGGGGTCTTTGGGGGGCAATAAAGGGTCTTCGGGGACAATAGGGGATCCTGGGGGAGGCAATATGGGGTTTGGGGGCAATAAAAGGCCTGGGTGTCACTAAAAGGGTCTGGGGTGTCCCCCTGCCCCCCAGGCCCCCAGCCCGTCCCCTGCCCGCGGGGCGCGGAGCCGGACAGCGGCGTGGGGCGCACGGACGAGAGCACCCGCAACGAGGAGAGCTCGGAGCACGACCTCCTGGGCGACGACGCTGCCGATGCGCCCCCGCGCCCCCCGCGCCCCCACGGCCCCCCGGCCCCGCCACGCCCGGCCCGGAGCCGGATTCGGAGCGGGAACTGGATCCGGAGCCGGATTCGGATCAGGAGCCGCAGCTGGAGCTGGGTTTGGACCTGGAGCTGGATCCGGAGCTGGATCGCAAGGTGCAATGGGGGCAGCAGGAAGACCCGGAGCTGGAGCGGGATTTGGAGCAGGATCTGGAGCCGGATTCGGAGCTGGAGCTGGGTTTGGATCCGGACCCGGAGCTGGATTCGGATCTGGATCGCGGAGTGGAGCGGGAAGACCCGGAGCTGGATCGCAGGGCCCGGCCGGAGGGAGGCCCGGAGCGGGCTGTGCGTCCCTTGGAAGAGCTGGAGCTGGATCAGGATCCGGATCCACTCCGCCTAATGGAAGACACGGAGCTGGATTTGGGGCTGGATCCACGCTGCCCAGCGGAAAACACGGAGCTGGATCCATGCTGCCTAATGGAAGAGCTGGAGGTGGATCGGGATCCGGATCCACACTGCCTAATGGAAGAGCCGGAGCCGGATCAGGATCCGGATCCTCACCACCCACCACAAGACCCGGAGCTGGATCAGGATCCGGATCCACCCTGCCTAATGGAAGACCTGGAGCTGGATCGGGATCTGGATCCATGCTGCCTAATGGAAGACCTGGAGGTGGATCAGGATCCGGATCCACCCTGCCCAATGGAAAACCCGGAGCTGGATCAGGATCAGGATCCACGCTGCCCAATGGAAGACCCGGAGCTGGATCAGGATCAGGATCCACGCTGCCCAATGGAAAACCCGGAGCTGGATCCGGCTCCGGATCCACCCTGCCACCTGCAAAACCCGGCTCCGTCTCCAGCCCACCGCCCGGAGCGGGCTCGGGGCTGCCGGCAAAACCCGGAACCGGCTCGGGAGCCCCAGCGGGGCTGAGCCAGGCCGAGCTGCGGCGCTACCGGCAGCTCCGCGGGCGCCTGGGGCCGGCGGCGGGGGGGCGAGCGGAGCTGGCGCTGCTGGAGGAGGAGCTGCGGCACCTGGAGTTCAAGTGCCGCCACCTCCTGCGGGCACAGAAGATGGAGCGGCTGCGGGAGCGCTGCCTCCGCGCCTGGCTGGAGGCCGGGGGGGGCGACCCCCCCTTGGCCGACATCTCCGAAGCCCCCGAGCGGGACAGCAGCAGCGCCTACAACACCGGGGAGAGCTGCCGCAGCTCCCCGCTGCTCGCCCCGGTGCCACCAGTACAACCAGTAGGGCCTCCCAGTAAGACCCAGCGGGGCAAACGGCCCGGCCGGGACCGCCTGCTGAAGGCTCGGGCCATCAAGATCCTGGAGGAGCGCGGGGGGGGCTCGACCACCGACGACGACGCCCGCAGCGAGCTCAAACTGGGGCGCTACTGGAGCCGCGAGCAGCGCAAGCAGCACTTGGCCAGGGCCCGCGAGCAGCGCCGCCGCCGGGAGCTGCTCCTGCTCCAGGCCAGGGCCGACGACAGCAAAGGGAGCCCCCTGGGGGGGGCCGCCGAGGGGGGGGGTCCCCAGCCTGCCCCCCCGGTCCCCCCCCCGGGGCAAGGGGGGAGAGGGAGAAGCCTGAGGAAGAGGAGCCGGCGCATCCTGGACAACTGGGCGGCCATCCAGGGGATGCTGGCGCGGGGGGCGGACGGGGGGCGCGTCTACAACCCGCTGCTGTCGGTCACCACCGTCTGAGGGGGGGGTTTTGGGGTGGGGGGGGGTGTGGGAGACCCCTCCCGTAAAGGGGAGGGGGTCCCGGTGTTGTTACTGGGGACAGGGAGTGGGATAGCTGGGTTTTGGGGGGGTCCTGGTATCAATAGGGACCCCCCCCATCTGTTTTGGGGGTCCTAGTGTCAGCGGGGATCCCCCTCATCCATTTGGGGGGGGTCCTGGTGTCACTGGGACCCCCCCACACCCATTCTGGGGGTTCCTGCTATCAATGGGCACCCCCCCCATGAGTTTCAGGGGGTCTCAGTGTCACTGGGACCCCCTCCCGTCTGCTTTTTGGGTGGTTCCTGCTATCACCAGGACCCCCCCCTTTTATTTTAAGGGCTCCCAGCACCACCAGAGATCCCCCCCTTTCCCGTTCTGGGGGCCCCACCGCCAATTTTGGGGGGCTCCCAATATCACCAGCCCCCCCACCCATTTTTGGGGTTCCCGATACCCCTCTGGGACCCCCCCTAATTTTGGGGGTTCCTATGACATTTGGGAACCCCCCCGCCAAGTTTTGGGGGTCCCGTTATGACTGGGGACCCCCCCCCACATGCCCATGTTTGGGGGTCCCCACTTCCCTTGTGTTCCCCCCCCTCAAGCACAAAGGGGGGGGTTCATCCCCCCCCCACTCATCGTCATGTCTGTGAATGTGGCTGGTTTTGGGGTTTTTTGGGTCTTTTTTACATTTTTTTTATGATGGTGTCCCCCCCCCCGCTGTCCCCCCCATTGTCCTGCCCCCCACCCCCTCGCAGGGCTTGTCGGGGTGGGGGGTCCCCATTTGTGTGCCCCCCCCCAGGTGTCACCCGTCTGTTCTGGCCCCTTTGTGTTTTGGGTCTGGGGGGGGGGGTGGGTATTGTGGGGAAATAAAGCAAAAAAACTCGTTTTTACTCATTTCAACACCGGTTTGGAGCCTCATTTTTTCAACATCCCCACCCCCAAAAATAACCTTCAATACACCCCAAAAACCCCTCAACTCCCCCCAAAAAAAACCTCTTGAGACGCCCTCAAACCCCCTTAAGATCCCCAAACCCCCCCCTAAAACCCCTCAACCCCCCCAGAAAAATACAAGACCCCAAATCCCCCCCCGAATAAAACCAGGCAGGCAGCACGCTGTTGAAGGGGGGGGGGCAGCCCCCTAACACCTTTATTCCTTCCATCGCAGGGCCCCCCAAGCCCCAAAACCGGGCAGGGGCGACCCCAAGGGCCCTCCCTGTGGATTTTGGGGTCGGGGGGGTCCCGGGGGGGGTCAGGCGGCGTGCAGGGCGCGCCAGCGGTCGAGGGGGCCGCGGCTGGGGACGTATTTGACCCCGCAGCCGTCGGGGATGAGGCGCTTCTGGGCCACCATCTCCTCGAAGGCGTCGGCGTTGAACTTGGTGAAGCCCCACTTCTTGGAGATGTGGATCTGGGGGGGAGGGAAAGGGGTTGGTGACCCCCCCAGGGGGATCTGAGGGGGGTTTATGGGGGTTTTGGGGGGCTGAGAGGGGTTAATGGGGGCCTGATGGGGGTTAATGGGGGACTTGGAGGGTTCTTGGGGGACTAATGGAGGTCTTGGGGGGTTCTGGGGGGGTCTCATGGGGGTCATGGGGGTGTTAAAGGGGTTGGTGACCCCCCCGGGGGGTGCTGGGGGGGTTTTAAGGGGGTCTTGGGGGGCTGGGAGGGGTTAATGGGGGCCTGATGGGGGTTAATGGGGGTCTTGGGAGGCTAATTGGGGTCCCTAGGGGGCTTGAAGTGTGCTGGGGGCCTCAAATCTTTTTTAGGGGGGTCTAATTTTTTGGTAACCCCCCCGGGGGGGTCTGGGGGGGTCCCGGGTACCTTCTGCCTGCCGGGGAACTTGAACTTGGCCCTGCGCAGCGCCTCCACCACGTGCTCCTTGTTCTGCGCCTTGGTGCGGATGGACATGATCACCTGCCCGATGTGCACCCTCGCCACCGTCCCCTGCGGCTTCCCAAACGCCCCCCTCATCCCTGTCTGCAGCCTGGGGGGGCACAAAATGCACTGTCACCCCCCCCTTTTAACGTAGGAAGGGGTCTTTGTGCCCCCAGCCCCTTGGGACACCCGGCGGGGGGGTGCCACCGGGCGCCCTACACAGCCGGGGGGGTCGCTGTGCGCAGCCAGTGCACGCCGAGGCCCCACGGGGAAAAGGGACCCCGACCGGCTTAATTAGCTGCGGGGGGGGGGTTCGGGGGGGGTGTTTGGATTTGGGGAGGGGTCCCGACCTGTCGGCGCCGGCGCAGGAGAGCATCTTGTTGATGCGGATGACGTGGAAGGGGTGCAGGCGCACGCGGATGTGGAAGCCGTCCTTGCCGCAGCTCTTCACCATGTACTTGTTGGCGCAGATGCGGGCGGCTTCCAGGGCTGGGGGGGGTCAAAAATTAATTGGGGGGGTCAAAAATTAATTTTGGGGGGTTAAAAGTTAATTGGGGGCGGGTTAGAAGTTAATTGGGGGGGGTAGGGTAAGGGGTCAAGGAGCTGGAGGCGGCCCCAGCCCTCCTCCGGGCCTCCTGTCCCATAGAGGAGCCCGTTAATTAAGCCCTGCCCCCAGTAACTAAACCCCCTCCTTCATAACTAAAGCTTCCCCCCCAGGGTAATTAAAGCCCCCCCCACCCGATTAATTAAGCCCCTCCCAGGTCAATTAAGCCCCCCCCCCGGGTTAATTACCCCCCCACACACTCACCCTCGGAGCTGAGCTGCTCATACTCATCCGACACCATGTGGCCGCAGAGGGGGAACTCGTCCACCTTTGCCTTCTTGCGGCCCAGGTCAAAGATGCGGATTTTGGGGTCTGGGGGGGGGGCAGCAGTTAGCGGGGGGGGTCCTCAGTGCCCCCCCCCCAACCACCACCCACCCCAGGGCTGCTGGGAGCCCCCCCGAGCCTTACCGGGCACCCCCCTGCAGAAGCGGGACTTGGGGTAGGGCTTGTTCTTGCAGTATCTGTAACTGGGGGGGGGAATTAATTGGGGGAGGGGTTAATTAGTTGGGGGAGGGGAAAATAATAAAGAGGGGGAGTAAAAATAAAAAGGGGGGTGGGTAGGAAATGAAAAGGGGGGGTAGGAAATGAAAGGAGGGGGCAATAAGGTAAAGGACGGGATCAGAAATTGAAAGGGGGGGTCAGAAAAAAAGGGGAAGGAAATTAATTAAAGAGGGGAGAAATTAATGAAAGGAGGGGCGAAATAATTAAAGGGAGGGCAGATTAATTAAAGGGGGGGCAGATTAATTAAAGGGGGGAGGAATCAGGGGAAATTTGGGACAAATTAATAAAGGGGGGAGGCACACAAATCGACCCCTTCCCCCCCCCAAACCCTTCAGCGCCCCCCCTGACAGCCCCGTGACGTCACGCCCCGCGCAGTGACGTCACGCCCGCCGCGGTGACGTCACGCCGCTCACCATCGCGCCGGGCGGCGGCCCATGGCGGCTCCGCGCCGGGGGGGACCTGGAAAAGAGGAGGGGGCGCGGGTGGGTGCCACGGCAACGGGGTTGCCATGGTAACCGGGTTATCACGGCCACCGCGTTGCTATGGTAACGGGGGAGGCCTAGCAACGCTCCCCGCCACGCGGCGCCGCGGCCCTGCTCTCACCTCGCCGAGCGCTAAAGAGAAGGCGGCGGCGCCTGCGCGCTGCTTATATACCCCGCCCCGCCCCTGGCTTCCGGTCACCGCCCCTCAGCTTCCGGCGGCGCTCTAGCCGCACTTGGAGGACCGGCTTGCGGCAAGGGCAGCGCTCGTCGGCGGAGGCGGCCGGTGGCGGGGAAACGGCGCGCCCCGCCCGGGGCACGGGGGGGGTTGGAGGGGTCGCGGTGGCGACGGGATGCGCAGCGGCGGCTCCGGGAGCCGTTTCCCGACCATAGAGGTGAAGGGCGGCGTTCTAGCACGCGCCTGGAGCATAGAGAGGAGAGCGAGCCAATCAGAGAGCAGGACCGGGGAGGTGGGCGGGGAGAAGGGTGGGGAGTGCGCAGGCGCGGTTTCTCGCGACGCTCTAGCGAGCGCGTTCCACCATAGAGAGCTGCGCATGCGCAGACGCAAGCCTCGCCGCCATCTTGTGCTTTCGGCGGCGATTATGCGCATGCGCACCCCACGCGTCTCCGGCGTGACCGCCGAGCGGACAGCGCCTGCGCTTTAATTTACATAGCCCCGCCCATCCTCACCGAGCCGAAAAAAAGAGGGCGGTCTCGGGCGTATTTGCATATAATTTGCGTAAATAGGGGCGGAAATACGTGGGGAAAGTGGAGAGGAGGCGTGGTGTGGGGCATGGGGGCGGGGAGGGGTCGGCACCCTCACCTAAGGGGCAACCCCGCGGCGTGGGGGTTTCAGGGAGAGGAGTTTTGTTGTCCCCGTTTTGGGGGGGGGAGGGGGGGGCTGAGGGGGTGTGCCTTTGTCCCACTTCCTGTTGTGTTGGTGGGGCTTTGTTGCTCTCAAGGTGTTGTCGTAAGTTGTGTGTTTGTGGTCCCGAAGCTGAGGTTTTTGGCCTCATTTTCTCTACGGCGGTGGGGTCTATGCCTCCAGTACAGGGTTAATGGGGGGGGCTGTGACCCCATGCCCTATAGGGTTCATCGTGTAGGGTCACGTGTCTCACACCCTGTCCTGTGGAGCCCCCCCCATCTTCGTGTGTCACCCTTGTATAGGTGCCCCCCCCCCGGCCCCCCTTTTTGGCACTGCTCGACCCCCCCAGGACCTCCCTCACCCTAACATCCCCACTACCCCACCCCAAAAACCCCCCCATAGCCCACAATCCCCCAGTACCCCCCAGTACCCCCCATCCTCCCCAATACCCCCCATGCCCCCCAACCACCCCCAGTAACCCCCGACCCCACTATCCACCCCCAATTCCCCCCAAACGCCACTATCCCCCCCACGACCCCCAATCCCCCCCCACGACCCCCAATCCCCCCACTACCCCCAATCCCCCCCAGCCCCCAATCCCTCCCCCAGCACACTCAGAGCCGCCTGGAAGCAGAACAAGTTTTTATTGGGGTTCCTCGTCCCACCCCTCACCCCCCCACGAGGGGAGGCTGAGAGGAAGGGGGCAAGGAGGGGGGGCAGCGCGAGCCCCCACACACGCCCCTATTACAAAAAAAAAAAAAAAAAGAATAAAATAAAGAGAAAAAAATAAAAAAAATTGGCGTGGGGCGGGGGGAGCATAAAATGTGAAGGGGGTGCGGCGGTGGGGGTTTTGGGGTGGGGGGTCCGGGGGTGCTCAGGGCACGGAGAGGTGGAAGGGGCTGTGGGGGACGTGCTGGTCGCCCCACTTGAGCACCAGGACGTAGTCGCCGCGCTCGCGCAGGAGGTAGCCCACGCTGTAGAGTTGGTGGCCCAGGTGCTTCACCACCAGCTCCTCGCACGGCGCCCGCGGGCCCTGCACCCCCACCAGCAGCATGTTGTTCCCTGCGGGGGGGGGAAAAGAGGGTGAGGGGGGGTCCTGAAATATCAGGAGGGGTCCCTGAAAGAAGGGGGGGTCCTGAATGAAGGGGGGTAGCCCCCAGGGGTTGGCCCTGCTGGGAGGGAGGGCAGAAGCCAAAGAGGGGAAGGGGCACAAAGCAGCCCCCCCCCCAGCCATTTAACCCCCCCCAGAATTATTTAACCCCCCCTCCCGAATCATTCACCCCCCCAAAGTGAAATAACCCCACCCCAAAATCATTTAACCCTCCCCCCAAGTCAATTAAACCCACCCCAAATAATTTAATGTCCCCACAAAGTCAATTAACCCCCCCCCACGAAGCCATTTACCCCAAACCAAAAAACCCTGAAATCTGGGAGGGACCCCAAAATGGGGGGAGACCCCAAAATATGAAGAGGACCCCGAAAGTGGGGGAGACCCCGAAACAGGGGAGGGACCCCAAAACGGGGGGGGGCACCCCAAAATGGGGGGGCACCCCAAAATCGTGCCGTACCCGCCTTGCTGCAGTCGACGGTGAAGGAATTCTTCTGGCCCACGAAGGCTTTGCTGAGCCCCAGCCCCTTGGCCACCACCTTGGAGGCATCTGAAAATTTGGGGGAGGCCCCGGGGGGGGCTGCTCCCCCTGCCACCGCCGCCGCCGGGGGGGCCGCAGCCATCAGAGGCACCGGGGCCCCCCCCGCGTCCACCAGCACCGAGGAGCTCTCGCGAAGGCTGTGGCTGCTCACTAAGCGGGGACCTGCAGGGGTAAAAATGGGTAAAAATTAGGAAAAATTGGTAAAAATTGGGAAATCAGCTCCAGAACGGGCCCTGAAAGGGGAGCGGCGCCCCCCAGAAAACACCTCAAATGTTCCTGCCCCCCCCCAGGCTCAGCACAGCCCCCCCAGAGCCCTTCTGTCTTCTGAAGTGCTCCCCAAAACCCCTCCTGGCCCCCAACCCTGCCCTGAGCCACCCCACTTCCACCCCAAATGCCCCCTAAATCCCCTCTAACACCCCTAAACCCCCCAAATCCCCCCAGCCCCCGTACCGGTGATCTTGGCCTTGAAGGGGCTGCCGGCGATGTGGTGCGGCCCCCAAACACCCCAAATCCCCCCAAATCCCCCCAACTCCCCCTAAATCGCCCCCAAACCTCCCCAAATCCCCTCCAAGTGCCCTCTAACACCCCCTAAAACCCCCCAAAACCCCCCAGCCCCCGTACCGGTGATCTTGGCCTTGAAGGGGCTGCCGGCGATGTGGTGCGGCCCCCCGAACTTGATGGCGATGAGGTAGCTGCCGGGGGCCATGGGGGTGTAGGTGACGCGGCAGCCCTCGGCGCACTCCTCGCACTCCATCTTCACCTTGGAGGGGCCGTCGATGGTGATGGCCAGCGCCCCCGGGCCCGCCTTCGACGTGTTCACCACGAATTCTGCCGGGGAGCCTGGGGGGCACATGGGGGGGTTAGGGGGTTACAGGGGGTTTGGGGGGATTTGGGGGGATTTGGGGAGATTTGGGGGGGGGTTACAGGGGGTTTACAGGGGGTTTTGAGGGGGATTTGGGGGGATTTGGGGGGGATTTGGGGGTTATAGGGGGTTACAGGGGGTTTTGAGGGGGTTTGGGGGATTTGGGGAGATTTGGGAGGTTACAGGGGGCTTGGGGGTTTTGGGGGATTTCATGACCCCACAAGCCCCCTCCCGACCCCATGGACCCCCCTCGACCCCATAACACCCCCTCCCGACCCCATAACGCCCCCACTGACCCCACAAAGCCCCTCCCAACCCCACAAGCCCACCCGAGACCCCCGAGGAGCCCACCCCCGCCCCCATAACACCCCCGACCCCATAACACCCCCCGACCCCCACAACCCCCCCAGCCCCCATACCTGTGGTGCCTCCCTCCAGGCCGGGCCCGTAGGCGGACACGAGCCCGGGGTCCCCGGCCTGCCCCGGCTCCCCCACGCGCACCTTGAAGGGGCTGCCGGGGATGTGGGCGCCGTCGAACTTGACGTCGATGGAGTAGACGCCGTTCTCCCGGGGGATGAAGCGCACCGCGTACTTGTCTGGGGGGGGGGAAGGGGGTCAGCACGGACACAGACCCCCCCCCCGAGACCCCCCCGACCCCAAAAGCAGCCCCCGGGCTCAAGGGGGTCTCAAAAAGGTCGAGGTGTTGGGATCGAGGGGGAGGATGGGGAGGGAGCCCAAAAAAGATCCCCAAGAGACCCCCCAAAATGACCCAAAAAAGACCACCAAAAAAAGACCCTAAAAAAAAAATCCACAAAAAAAAAAAAACAACAAAAAAAGACCCAAAAAAAAGACCCCAAAAAAAGAAAGACCTTCCCAAAAAAGACTCCCAAAGAAGGCCCCCAAAAGGACCCCAAAAGAAGACCCAAAAAAAGACCCCAAATAGACCCCAAAATGACCCAAAAAAGACCCCCAAAAAAATACCCCAAAAGAAGACCCCCAAAAGACCCCAAAATGACTCCAAATAGACCCCAAAAAGACCCCCAAAAGACACCCAAAAAAAGACCCCCCAAAAAATATAGGGGGCTCCCTAAAGCCCCCCATGACCCACAGGACACCCCAAAACCCCAACACAGGGGTTGGGGGGGCACCGAGACCCCCTCCCCACCCCCCAAAAAGCTCCACGGGGTGAGGAGCATGAGGAGCACTGCGCCCATTCCCCCCCACCCCATAAAAAAAACCCTCTACGGGGCTTTGGCGGGGTCCTACGGGGCGGGGGGGCGTGTGGGGGTTTTGGGGGTCCCGGGGGTCCGGGGGTCCTGGGGTCCCCTCACCTTCGGTGACCTCGGAGATGTGGCACTCCTCCAGGGCGCCCGAGGGGCTGTGCACTTTGGCGTCCAGCACCCCCTTGGCCCCGTTGAGGCTGACGGCGAAGGAGGCCGGCTGGTGAACCTTCAGGCCCGACTCCTGGGGGGGCAGACACCATCAGGGCCGGGGGGGGCGCCCCCAAATACGCAGCGCCCCCAAAAGGAGCAGGGAGGGGGGAGGAAGGGGAGGAGAGAGGAGGTGTGGGGGGGATGGGGGTCAAACGGCCCCAAAGCCCGGCCTGAACGAACACGGGGTCTTGCCATAAATAACCCCAAATCATGGACTAAATCAACCCCAAAATCTTGCCCTAAATCAACCCCAAATCCTGCCCCAAATCCTGCCCCAAATCAACCCCAAAATCTTGCTCCTAATAATCCCAAATCCTGCCCCAAATCAACCCTAAATCCTGCCCCAAAACCAACCCCAAAACCCTGCCCCAAATCAACCCCAAATCCTGCCCTGAATCACCCCCAAATCCTGTTCTGAACAACCCCGAAATCCTGCCCTAACTAACCCCAAATCCAGGCCTAAATTGACCCTAAATCCTGCCCCTAACAATCCCAAATCCTGCCCCAAATCAACTCCAAAATCCTGCCCCAAATCAACCCTAAATCCTGCCTCTAAGTCACCCCAAAATCCTGCCCCCCAAATTCTGCCCCAAATCACCCCCAAATCCTGCCCCTAATCCCTGCCCCAAATCACCCCAAAATCACACCCAAATCCTGCCTTTAAGTCATCCCCAAATCCTGCCCCAAATCAACCCCAAAATCCTGCCCCAAATCCCCCCAGAATCCTGTCCCAAGTAACCCCAAATCCTGCCCCCAAACCTGCCCCAAATCACCCCTAAATCCTGCCCTAAATCTCCCCCAAACCACCCCCAAATCCCCCCCAAACAGTCCCGGTGGGGGGCGACCCCCCCCAAAACCCTCCCCCTAAACACCCCTGGGGGCTTCCGCACCCCACAAATCCCCCCCATACACCCGGGGGGGGTCACCCCAAAAAACAACCCCCTGGGGGGGGCCCCACACCCCAAAACCCCCCCAGAGGGGATCTGCACCCCAAGATCCCCCCCTGGGGGAGCTCCACACCCCGAGACCCCCCCTGGAGACCCCAAAACCCGGCTCTGGGGATCCCCCAAAATATTTGGGGACATGGGGGTGACCCCAAAAAACACGGGGGGGTCCCCAAAAACACGGGGGGGTCTCGGGGAGGGATTTAGGGTTTCCCCCCCCCCCAGTCCCACCCAGCACCCCACTTACCTTATGGGGCCGCGGGGCTCAGCGGGGCAGAACGGGGGTCCCGGCCCCCAGTTTTGGGGTGCAGGGGGGGCCCTGGGGGGCCCGTTCTGCCCCGCTGAGGCCCGGCTGACCCCGGTGGCCCCCACCCCAAAAATTTGGGGGGGGGGGAGGGCTGTTAATAGCCTTTAAAAGAGGCACGGGAGAAGAGCCCTGGGGGGGCGCCCGGGCACCGCAGGGACCCCACCACACCCTATGGAGCTGTGCTGACCCTACAGGCACCCCTAAACCCCACTGGGACCCTATAGGCACCCCTAAACCCCACTAGGGCCCTACAGGCACCCCTAAACCCCACTGGGACCCTATAGGGACCCCCAAACCCCACTAGGGCCCTATAGAGCTGTGCTGACCCTATAGGCACTCCTAAACCCCACAGGGGCCCTATGGAGCTGGGGTGACCCTTGAGGCCCTACGGAGGCCCCACTAGAGGCCCTATTAGAGGCCCTATGGAGCCCTAAGGAAGCCCTATAGAGGTTCTCCTGCCCCCGGAGGTGCTATGGATGCCCTATAGAGGCCCTATAGAGCCCTGCGGAGGTCCTCCTGTCCCCAGAGGCCCTACAGAGGCCCTATAGAGGCCCTGTGGAGTCCTGTGGAGGCCCTATGGATGCCCTATAGAGGTTCTCCTGCCCCTGGAGGTCCTACAGAGTCCCTATTAGACGTCCTATGGAGGCTCTCCTGCCCGAGGCCCTATGGAGGCCCTATAAAGCCCTATTGAACCCTACTGTTAGGAATGTTTTAACAATTCGTGTCCATAAAGAACAGTCCTGTCTGCCTCTGGGCCCTGCACTGGAGCCCCTCCTGCCCCAGAGGCCCTATAGAGTCCCTATGGAGGCCGTGTAGAGGCCATGGAGCTCTGCAGAGGCATTATGGATGCCCTATAGAGGTCCTCCTGCCCTGGAGGCCCTATGGAGTCCCTATGGAGGCCCTATAGAGGTCCTCCTGCCCTCTGGAGGCCCTATAGAGGCCTTATTGAGCCCTATGGAGGCCCTATAAAGCCCTATAGAGCCCTACAGAGGTTCTCCTGCCCCGGAGGCCCTATAGAGGCCCTACTGAGCCGTATAGAGGCCCTATTGAGCCCTATGGAGGCCCTATGGAGCCCCTCCTGCCCAGGAGGCCCTATAGAGTTCCTATTGAGCCCTCTGGAGGCCCTATAAAGCCCTATAGAGCCCTCTGGAGGTTCTTCTGCCCTATGGAGGCCCTATAAAGCCCTATAGAGCCCCTCTTGCCCTATAGAGCCCCCTGAGAGCCCCTATAGAGGTTCTCCTTCCCTCCGGAGGCCCTATAGAGCCCTATAAAGCCCTATAGAGCCCTATAGAGCCCTATGCAGCCCCTCCTGCCCTGCAGAGCCCCCCGAGAGCCCCTGTAGCGCCCGTGGGTGCCGTGGGTGCCGTGCGGGGCCTTCTCCCGGTGCCTCACCTGAAGGCTAGAAACAGTGAGGCGCCGCGCCGCGTCGCAGGGCGAGGAGGCCGACACCACGAAGGGGCTGTCGGGGACGTGCTCCTCGTTGAACTTCACCGACACCTCGTAGTCGCCTGCGGGGCAGCGGGGCAGTTAACGGGGCGCTCATGGGGCGTCCTTAATGGGGTCCTTAATGGGGTGCTCGGGGGCGGGGTTCATTTAATGGGGTGTCGTTAATGGGGTCCTTAACAGGGCGCTCGGGAATGGGGTGTCATTAATGGGACTCCTTAATGGGGCGCTTGGGGACTGGGGGGGTTTGTGGGGTGTCCTTAATGGGGTCCTTAATGGGGTGTTCGGGGACGGGGTTCATTTAATGGGGTGTCCTTAATGGGACTCCTTAATGGGGCACTCAGGGACGGGGTTCATTTAATGGGGTGTCCTTAATGGGACTCCTTAATGGGGCGTTCCTTAATGGGGTTCATTTAATGGGGTGTCGTTAATGGGACTCCTTAATGGGGCGCTCGGGGACGGGGTTCATTTAATGGGGGTCCCATTAATAGGGCACTCAGAAACTGGGTTCATTAATGGGGTGTCGTTAATGGGGGTCCTTAATGGAGGGCTCCTTAATAGGGCGCTCATTAATGGGGTTCATTTAATGGGGTGTCGTTAATGGGACTCCTTAACGGGGCACTCGGGAACATCCCTTAATGGGGATGAGGTTACCAGGATTAACGGGGATGGGATTAATGGGGTTGATGGGGATGGGATTAATGGGGATGAAGTCACCGGGATTAGCGGGGATGGGATTAGTGGGATTACTGGGGACAGGATTAGTGGAGACGAGGTTACTGGGGTTAATGGGGACGGGATTAATGGGGTTAACGGGGACGGGATTAACGGGGGTGAAGTCACCGGGATTAGCGGGGACGGGATTAGTGGGATTAGCAGGGTCGGGATTACCGGGCCCCCGTACCGGGCTCCTGCACCACGTAGGAGACGCCGCAGGAGCCGTCCTTGCGGTCCTCGAAGGCGATCTCGGCCTTGCTGGGCCCCTCCACGGCGATGGAGAGCCCCCCGGCCCCCGCCTCGCGAGTCCAGATGCTGAATTCGGCTGGGGGGGGCACGGGGGGGTCAGGGGGGCACCCCCGGGCAGGTTTTGGGGTGCCCCAGGGGGATTTGGGGGGGATTTGGGGGCACCCCAGGCAGGGATTGGTGTCCTCAGAGGGCTGGGGGTGGCAACAGGGGGGCATTGGGGGTGCCCTGGGGGGCTTTGGGGTGCCCCGGGGGGGTTTAGGGGTGACCCCAGGTGGGTTTTAGGGTGTCTTTGGGGCCTCTTAAAGACCCCAAACTCCCCTCTTTTCCCCCAACCCGCCGGGGCTGGTTTTGGGGCACATTTGGGGAGTTTTGGAGACCCCAAGCCCCCCGTGGGGCTAGTTTTGGGGCATTTTTAGGGACTTTTGGAGACCGCAAGCCCCCCCCGGGACCGGTTTTGGGACACATTTGGGGACTTCTGAAGCCCCCAAGCCCCCCCATACCCTCCCGGGGACAGGTTTTGGGTGCCCATAACTGCTTTGGGGACATCTCCGGGGACTTTTAAAGCCCCCAAACCCCCTCTTAACCCCCCTGACCCCATTTCCTTGAACCCCCCCCCACCCCAAAACTCACCTGGCACTCCGGCCTCGGCCCTCTCGAGGCCGGGCCCCCCGGCGCGCACCTTGTGGGCCCCCCCCTCGCCCAGGGGGCCGACGGTGAACTGGAAGGGGCTGCCGGGGACGTGCTGCCCCCGGTGGTCCTTGACGCTCACCGAGTGCCCCCCCGTCTCGCTGGGGACGAAGCGGATGCTGTAGGCGCCCCCCCCCTCGCCCTCCAGCACCTGCGCTGCCGTCGTCTGCCCCGAGGGGCCCGTCACCAGCGCCGTCAGCTCGTGGGGGCTGAGATCTGGGGGGGGGGGGAAGAGATTGGGGGGTTAAAAGGGGGTTTGGGGGGGTTAAAAGGGGGCTTGGGGGGTTAAAAGGGGGCTTGGGGGGGTTAAAAGGGGTTTGGGGGGGCTAAAAGGGGGCTTGGGGGGCTAAAAGGGGATTTGGGGGGGCTAAAAGGGGGCTTGGGGGGGTTAAAAGGGGGCTTGGGGGCTTTAGGGGGCATTAAAGGGAGTTTGGGGGGGTTAAAGGGGGCTCTGAGGGGGGTTAAGGGGGTTTAAAGGGGGATTTGGGGGTTTATGGGGTCAGGAGGAAGTTAAAGGGGGTTTGGGGGGTAAAAGGGGGCTTGGAGGGGGTTTAGGGGGCTAAAGGGGGTTAAAAGGGGGGTTGGGGGCATTAAAGGGGGGGGTGGGTACAGTTTTGCCCCCCCCAGGGCCATTTTGCCCCCACCAGGACAATTTTGCCCCTTCCCAGGGCCATTTTACCCCCCCAGGGCCATTTTACCCTCCTCTGGGACCATTTTGCCCCCTCCCCAGGCCAGTTTTGCCCCCCCCCAGGCCAGTTTTGCCCCCCCCGGGGCATTTCCCCCCCCTCACCGGGCATCTTGAGGCTGAGGTCGCAGGCGGTGCCCACGCTGGCCTCGGGGGGGGCGCGGCGGCGGCGCGTGATGCTCTCCTTCACCCGGCCCTCGCCCGTCACCTTCACCGAGAACGGGCTCCCTGCGGGGGGGCGGGGGGGTCACCGGGGGGCAGGAACCCCCAGGAACCCCCAGGAACCCCAGTATGGCCTCCCAGTGCTCCCAGTTCCCCCAGTAAGGCCTCCCAGTGCTCCCAGTACCCACCAGGAACATGCTGGTCACCAAACTTGACGGCGATGATGTAGTTGCCGGGCTCGGTGGGGCAGTATGGCCCCCAGTACCCCCAATATGGCCCCCCAGCTCCCCCAGTATGGTCCCCTAGTACCCCAGTAAGGCCTCCCAGTGCTCCCAGTACCCACCGGGGACGTGCTGGTCACCGAACTTGACGGCGATGATGTAGTTGCCGGGCTCGGTGGGGCAGTATGGCCCCCAGTACCACCCCCTAGTGCTCCCAGTTCCCCCAGTAAGGCCTCCCAGTGCTCCCAGTACCCACCGGGGACGTGCTGGTCACCAAACTTGACGGCGATGATGTAGTTGCCGGGCTCGGTGGGGCAGTATGGCCCCCAGTACCCCCAATATGGCCCCCAGTATGACCTCCCAGTGCCCCTAGCTCTCCCAGTTATGGCCTCCCAGTGCTCCCAGTGCTCCCAGTACCCACCGGGGACGTGCTGGTCACCGAACTTGACGGCGATGATGTAGTTGCCGGGCTCGGTGGGGCAGTATGCCACGCGGCAGGTGCCGTCCTCCAGCTCCTCGGTGGTGATGTCCACCTTGCTGGGCCCCTCGATGGACAGGCTGAGCCCGCCGTACCCTGGGGACGGGTCACGTCAGCAGGGTTGGGACCCCCAAATAACCCCCCAGAAAGACCCGAAACCCCTTAAAAAGACCCGAAACCCCCCAAATAAAAGGGCCGGGGGTCTCGTACCGGCGTCGCGGGTGTCGATGGTGAAGTGGGAGGGCTGGAAGGTGCGGCCCTCGCGCAGCCCCGGCCCCGTCAGGCGCACGCGGCTGGCGTCGCCCAGCTCGGCCTGGCTGATGGTGACGGCCACGGGGCTGCGCGCCAGCGGCTGCCCCCCCCGCGAGATGTGCACCAGGTGCTCGCCCACCTCCTGCGGCACGAAGGAGATGCCTGGGGGGACAAAGGGGGGGGCGGCGGGGTGAGGAAGACCCCCCCGGAGCCGTGGGTCCGTAGCCCCATGTGGTCCTGTCGCTGTTTTTCCTGTATTTCTGTGCCCCCCCCCGTTCCCAAATTGCCCTGTCCCCGTGTTTCTGTGCCCCCCCCATTCCCCTATTTCCCTGTCCCTATATCTTCCTGTCCCCCCGCCCCCATATTTCCATGCCCCCCTCCCCTACATCTCCCCATCTCCCCATCCCCATGTCCCACCATGTGCCCCCCATCCCCCATCCCCATATCTCCCCATCCCCATCCCCCTGTGCCCCCCACACCCCCATGACCCCCCACACACCCCCGTGCCCCCCATGTCCCTACACCCCCCACCCCCTGTGCCCCCCATGTGCCCCCCACATCCCCCTCCATGCCCCCCATCCCCATATCTCCCTATCTCCCCATCCCCATGTCCCCATCCCCATCTCCCCACACCCCCCACACCCCCACGCCCCCCACGCCCCCCATGCCCCCCACCCCCTGTGCCCCCCGTGCCCCCCACCCACCGAGGTGCCCGTTGCGCAGGCGTTTGAGCTGGCAGGGCTCCTTGCGGCCCGAGGGCGCGGTGACGGTGGCGGCCAGCTGGCTCAGGTCGCTCTCGCCGATGTCCAGCGGGATGTCGGCCGACGCGCCCACCTTCAGGTGCGACAGCCGCAGGCTGTCGTCCCCTGCGGGACCCCAGACCCAATTAGGGGAGGGGGCAGCCCCGGGAGCCTCGCAGGGACCCCTCGGTGTGGCCCCAAGGCTCCGGGGGCAGCCCCGAGGCTCCGGGAGCAGCCCCAGGTCCCTTTTAGGGACCCCCAGAGTGGCCCCAAGAGCCCAGGGGCAGCCCCGAGGCTCTGGGAGCAGCCCCAGGCCCCTTTTAGGGACCCCCAGAGTGGCCCCAAGAGCCCAGGGGCAGCCCCGAGGCTCTGGGAGCAGCCCCAGGCCCCTTTTAGGGACCCCCAGAGTGGCCCCAAGAGCCCAGGGGCAGCCCCGAGGCTCTGGGAGCAGCCCCAGGCCCCTTTTAGGGACCCCCAGAGTGGCCCCAAGAGCCCAGGGGCAGCCCCAGGACCCTTTTAGGGGAGGGGGCAGCCCCAGGACCCTCTTAGGGACCCCCCCGGTGTGGCCCCGAGGCTCTGGGGGCAGCCCCAGGCCCCTTTTAGGGACACCAGGATAGGGCTGGGGATCCCCAGAGTGGCCCCAAGAGCCCAGGGGCAACCCCAGGCCCCTTTTAGGGACCCTCACAATAGGGCTGGGGTCACACTGGGGGTCCCCAAGAGCCTGGGGACAGCCCCAGGACCCTTTTAGGGATCCCCAGAGTGGGTCTCTCTCTTTTAGAGACCCCAGGGCTCTCCCAGGCCCCTTTTAGAGACCCCAGCCCCATTTTAGAGTCCCTAGGCCCCCCCCAGGCCCCCTTTATAGACCCCAGGGCCCCCCCAGGCCCCGTTTAGTGTCCCCCGGCCCCCCCAGGCCCCTTTTAGAGACCCCAGGGCCCCCCAGGCCCCCTTTAGCGACCCCAGGCCCCCAATAGGAAGCTCCTGGAACCCCCAGGCCCCCCAGGACAGTCCCAGGCCCCATTTTAGAGACCCCAGGCCCCCCCAGGCCCCTTTTAGAGACCCCAGGGCCCCCCAGGCCCCTTTTAGAGACCCCAGGGCCCCCCAGCCCCCTTTAGCGACCCCAGGCCCCCAGTAGGAAGCTCCTGGAGCCCCCAGGCCCCCCGGGGGACGGTCCCAGCGCCCCCCCGGCCCCATTCAGCCCCCCCAGCGCCCCGTACCGGTGATGCGTGCGGTGAAGGGGCTGCCGGCGATGTGCTTGTCGTTGTACTTGACCACGATGCTGTAGTCCCCGGGCAGCACGGGCAGGTAGGACACGCTGCAGGTGCCGTCCTGGTTGTCCGTGCAGCTGATCTCCGCCTTGGACGGGCCCTCCACGGCCAACGACAGCCCGCCTGGGGGGGGCCAACGAGTCAGGGGGGGGGGCTAAATAACTCGGGGACCCCCCCGGGGGGCCGCACTCACCCTCGCCAGCGTCCTTGGTGTTGACGGTGAAGGTGGCCGGCTTGTTGACCGTGCCGTGGATGAGCCCGGGGCCGTAGGCGGTGACGTGGCCGCTGTTGACGTAGTCGACGTAGAACTGCAGGGGGCTGCCTGTAAGGAGGGGGCGCATTTTGGGGTTAAAAACGGGCTGTTGGGGTGTGCGGGGGGGCTGAGGGGGGGTCGTGGCCCCCACCTGGGATGTGCATGGTGTCGTAGCGGATGTCCATCTCGTGCAGGCCGGCCTCGGTGGGGGCGAAGCGCACGGTGACGGTGCCGTCCTTGTTGTCCGTGATGTCCGGCTTGGCCACCTTGCCCGACGGCATGCGCACCTCGCCTGGGGGGGGGGCACGGGGGGGGTTAAATGGGGTCTGGGGGGTGTAGGGGGCGTAGGGGGGTGTAGGGGGGTGTAGGGGGGTGTAGGGGGTGTAGGGGGCTTGGGAGGTATCAGAGGGGGTACTGGGGGTGCTGAGGTTGTTTCAGGGAAGGGCTGGGTTGGAAGGGGGAAATGGTCTGGGGACCCCCCCAAAGGGGACACCCCCCCATGGGGACACCCCACCCCCATGGGGACACCCCCTCCTCAAGGACCCCTTCATTTCCCCCAAAGACCCCCCAAACCCCCCATTTTCCCATGAAGACCCCCGAACCCCCCCCATTTCCCCTGGAGGACCCCCCCCATTTCCCCATAGCCCCCCCCCCCCAAAGACCCCCTCCCCTATTTCCCCCAGAACCCCCCCACAGGACCCCCAGAAGCTCGGGGACCCCCCCAGGAACCCCTAGGGGGAGACCCCAAAGCCCCCCCAAACCCCGGGGGGGGTCCCAAAACCACCTCGTGGGACCCCAAACTTCCCCTAACCCCCAGGAGGGGACCCCAAATCCCCCGGGGGGGGGTCCTAAAGCCCCCCCTGAGCCCCCCAACCCCGGGGGGGTCCCCAAAAGCCCCCCCTCACCGGTGATGTCGCCCTTCTTGATGGTGAAGGGGATGACGAGGTCGAAGGGGCGCAGCCCGGCCATGTCCAGCCCGTTAACGCCCAGCAGGGGGCGGTCGGTGGCCTGGGGGCAGTAATTAGGGCAGGGTAATTAACGAGGGAATGCGGCGATTCGTTAGGGGACGGGGCGGTTAATTAGGGACGGGGTGGTTAATGAGGGGACGGGGCGGTTAATTAGGGGACGAGGTGATTCCTCAGGGGATGGGGCAATCAGTGAGGGGACAGGGCAATTAGGGACAGGATCATTAATTAGGGGATGGGGCAATTAATGAGGGGCAGGCACCTGACACACTCCTTACACACTCCCTCCTCACCTTACACACCCCTTACACACTCCCTGCACACTCCTTACTCACCTTATACACTCCCTACTCACTTTACACACTCCCTACACACTCCTTACACACTCCCTCCTCACCTTACACACCCCTTACACACTCCCTACTCACACTACACCCCCCTTACACACTCCCTACTCACACTACACCCCCCTTACACACTCCCTGCTCACCCTACACCCCCCTTACACACTCCCTACTCACACTACACACCCCTTACACACTCCCTACTCACTTTACACCCCCCTTACACACTCCCTGCTCACCTCACACCCCCCTTACACACTCCCTACTCACTTTACACCCCCCTTACACACTCCCTACCCACCTCACACACCCCTTACACACTCCCTTCTCACTTTACACCCCCCTTACACACTCCCTACCCACCTCACACCCCCCTTCCACCCCCTCCCGCCCCCCACCCCCTTTCCCCACTCACCATGACCTGGAAGGGGCTGTTGGGGATGTGCTCTCCTCCGAAGCGCACGCAGATGACGTACTTGCCGGGCTGGGGGGCGGTGTAGAAGACGTCGAAGGTGCCGTCGGCGTTCTCCACCACGTCCACGTCGGCCTCGGAGCCGTCGGGGGTGCGCACGGTGCAGGTCACCTTGCCCTTGCCCGCCGCCTTGGCGTCCACCGTGATCACCGTCTGCTCGCCCAGCTGGATGGTGGGGCCCAGGCCCGGCCCTGCGCGGCGCACGGGGAGGGGTCGGTGGGGTTCGATTCGGGGAGGGGGGCGCGGCGGGATGATGGTTGGGGGGGTTCGGGGTGGAAAAAGGACATTCCCGGGGCCCTCTTCCCGAAAAAGCGACGTTCCGGGGGCTGCTCCACCCGGAATAATGCATTTTAGGTGTCCTCCCCCCCAGAAAAAATACGTTTTGGGGTGTCCCCCCCGGAGAAAAATTATGTTTTGGGGTCTCCCCCACGAGAAAAATTACGTTTTGGGCGGTTCAGGATGAAAAAATTACATTTGGGGGGGATTCAACCCTAAAAAACTACGTTTTGGGGGCCGTCTTTCCAAAAAAACTACATTTTGGGAGTCCTCCCCCCAGAAAAATGTGTTTTGGGGTCTCTCCCCCCCAGAAAAATACATTTTAGGGTCTTCTCCCCCCAAAAAATCTATGGTTTGGGGTCTCCCCCCTGAGAAAAACGATGTTTTGGGGGATTCAGCCCCAAAATGCTATGTTTTGGGGGATTCAGCCCCCCCAGAAAATGTGTTTTGGGGTCCCTTTTCCCCAAAATTCTACATTTGGGGGGTCTTCAGCCCCCAGAAAAACACATTTTGGGGTCTCCCGCGTGCACCCCCCCCCCGCCAAGCGAGCCATGCCGTGAGCTTACCTAAGCCGTGACCTCCGATGGAGACTAGAGCGTGGGCGAGAAGGGGGGGGGATTTGGGGGGAAATTTGGGGAGGGGGAATATTTGGGGACGGGGGTGGGATTTGGGGAAGGGTTTGGGGAAGGATTGAGGGGATTTGGGGGGATTTGGGGGGATTATGGGTGCATTTGGGGGATTTGAGGGCATTTGGGGGAGATTTGGGGGGTTTGGGGATGATTTGGGGGGATATAGGGGTTGAGGGGGGTTGGGGTGGATATGGGGGTCGAGGGGGTTTTGGGGGGGGATATTGGGATTGAGGGGGGTTTGGGGGATATAGAGGGTTGAGGGGGATTTTGGGGTGGATATTGGGGGTTGAGGGGGATTTGGGGGTGAATATGGGGGATTGGGGGGGTTTGGGGGAGATATTGGGATTGAAAGGGGATTTGGAGGGGATATTGGGGTCAAGGGAGGTTTTGGGGTGGATATGGGGGTTTTGGGGTGGGTATAGGTTTTTTGGGGGCGGATTTTGGGGTGGATACAGGGGGTGGGGGTGCGGGGGTGGGCAGAGAAGCAAGAAATCCAGTGAGACACACGTGCCGACACCCCAACCCCCAACCCCCCCAAATTAACAAAAACATGCCCCAACCCCCCCTTTTAACCCCTAACCCCCCCCCAACCCCCCCAAAAAACCCCACAGTGCCCTGGCTGTGAGCGGGTGGCTGGGCGCGGTGGCTGCGTCCCCCAATCCCAAAGCCTCCCAAAGTGCCCCAAAGTGTCTCAAAGTGTCCCAAAGCCTCCCCAAGTGTCCCAAAGTCTCCCAAAGTGTCCCCAAAGCGTGTCACCCCCCCCGGGGGGGCTCACCGGTGACGGTGCACTTGCTGGCGTCGCCGGCGGGCACGGCGCGGATGCGGTAGGGGGAGTAGGGGATCTCGTCGCCCCCGTACTTGATGAGGATGGTGTAGCGCCCCGTGGTGTCGGGCACGTAGGACACGGTGTAGGTCCCGTCCCCGTTGTCCCGGATCGACGCCTTCTTCGGCTTCCCCTCGGGGTCCTGGGGGGGGGGGATTATGGGGGGGTTACCCCAAGGGGGTGTCCTCTGGGGGTTGCTTTTTGGCCCTGTCCTGGTCTCAATCCCGATGTCTTTGTCGCCATCCTAACCCCAGTCCCAAAATCTTTATCCCCATCCTAACCCCAATCCCAATGTTTTTGTCACCATCCTAATCTCAATCCCAATGTCTTTATCCTCATCCTAACCCCAATCCCAATGTTTTTGTCACCATCCTAATCTCAATCCCAAAATCTTTATCCTCATCCTAATCTCAATCCCAATGTTTTTATCCCCATCCTGCTCTCAGTCCTGGTGCTCGTCCCCATCCCTGGCCCCTCCCCATGTCCCCAATCCCCCCCCAGTGTCCCCAAACCCACTCCCCGTGTCCCCAATCCCCCCAGTGCCCCCAAACCCCTTCCCAGTGTCCCCAATCCCCTCCCAGTGTCCCCAATCCCAACCCCAGTGCCCCCAATCCCATCCCCAGTGTCCCCAAACCCCTCCCCGTGTCCCCAATCCCCCCAGTCCCCCCAGTCCCCCTCCCAGTGCCCCCAGTGCCCCCAGTGCCCCCTGACCGTGATCTGCACGGCCAGCAGCCCCTCGCCCGCGTCCTTGGCGTCGATGGTGAACTCAACGGGCAGGCTGGCGGGGACGCCGGTGGTGTTCAGCCCCGGGCCGCTCGCCCGCACCTTGCTGGCGTCGTGCGTGGGCAGAGCCTTCACCTTGAAGGGGCTGAGACGAAAAGGGGGGTCAGACGGCCCCAAAAAGGCCCCCCCGGCCCTAAAAAGCCCCCTCTGGTCCCAAAAAGACACCGTCTGGACCCAAAACGCCTGCCCGGGGCCGCCCGCCTGCACCCTGCTGGTGTCATGCGTGGGCAGTGCCTTCAGCTGGAAGGGGCTGAGACGAAAGGGGGAGTCAGATGGCCCCAAAAAGCCCCCCCCCGACCCCAAAAAGGCCCCTCTGGTCCCAAATACCCCCCCCCGGTCCCAAAAAGACACCGAAGGCTCCAAAAAAAAACATCCCAGGGCTGCTGTCCCGTGTCGTGCATGGGCAGCGCCTTCAGCTTGAAGGAGTTGAGAGGGGCAGGGGGAGGTCAGACGGCCCCAAAAAGCCCCCCCCGGCCCCAAAAAGGCCCCTCTGGTCTCAAAAAGCCCCCTCTGGTCCCAAAAAGACACCAAAGGCTCCAAAAAAAACCATCCCAGGGCTGCTGTCCCGTGTCGTGCATGGGCAGCGCCTTCAGCTTGAAGGGGCTGAGAGGGGCAGGGGGGGGTCAGCCGGCCCCAAAAAGCCCCCCCCGGCCCCAAAAAGGTTCCCCCTGTCCCCAAAAAGCCCCCCCAGCTGACCTGCGGGGCACCTCCTCGTCCCCGTAGCGCACGGAGATGCTGTAGGGCCCCTCTCGGGACGGGACGTAGCTGACGGTGCGCGTCCCGTCCCCGTTGTCCGTCACCTCCACCGGCTCCACCACACCTGGGGGGGCAATGGAATGGGGTCGGGGTCCTGAGCGCCCCCCCCAACCTCCCCCCAAAGACCTCCCAAACCCCCCCAAACCCCCCAGATTTCCCCCAAACAAACCAAAATCCCCCCAAGAGCCCCCCAAAACCCCCCTAAACACCCTCCAACCCTCCCAAATCCCCCCAAGAACACCCCAAGCCCCCAAATCCCCCCAAGAACAATCAAAATCCCCCAAGAACCGCTAAATATCCCCTCAAAATCCCCCAAGAACCCCCAAACCCCCCCAACCCCTCCCCAAAACCCCCAAACCCCCCAAACTCCCCCAGATCACCCCAAGGACCCCCCAAACCCCCCAAACTCCCCCCAAATCTCCCCCAAATCCCCCCAACCCCCAAAATCCCCCCAAACCCCCCAAAACCTCCTCAAGAACAATCAAAATCCCCCAAGAACCCCCAAGAGCTCCCCAAAATCTCCCCAGAAGCCCCCCAAGCCCACCAAGGACCCCCCAAACTCCCCAAATCCCCCAAGAACCCCCAAAATCCCCCAAATCCCCCCAAACCCCCCTGCCCCCCCACCTTTGGGCCCCTGCACTTTGACATCCAGCTCTGCCAGGCCGGCCTTGCTGGCGTCGACGGTGAAGCTCTGGGGCACGTTGGCTCGCACGGCGCCCGCCGTCAGCCCCGGCCCCGCGCACTTGACCTTGGCGGGGTCCAAGGGGGGGGCCACGGGCACCTGGAAGGGGCTGCCGGGCACCGGGACCCCCCCGTAGGTGACGTTGAGGCTGTAGGTGCCGGGCTCGGTGGGGACGTAGTGCACGGAGCAGCTGCCGTCCTTGTTGTCGGTGCACGACATCTTGGCCTCCGACGGGCCCTCCACCGCCAGGCCCAGCCCGCCCGTGCCCGCGCCGCTGTGATATTGGGGGGGGGGGGGACACGGGGGGGGTTATTGGGGGGTCCTCCAGGGGTTTGGGGGGTGGGAGGAAAGGGGAGGGGGTGGGAAGAGAGGGGAGGGGGTTTGGGGGGTTAGAGGGGGAATAGGGGGCAGTGGGGGGATTGGGGGAGGGATTTGGGGGCTCTGGGGGGTCATGGGGACACGGGGGTTATTGGGGGGTCCTCGAGGGGTTTGGGGGGTGGGGGGCGAGGGAGGGGGTGGGAGGCAAGGGAGGGGGTGGGAGGGGGCTTGGGGGGTTAGAGGGGGAATAGGGGAAGGTTTGGGGGTTTAGGGAAGGATTTGGGGGCTCTGGGGGGTTGTGGGGGCACTGGGGGGGTCATGGGGACATGGGGAGGTTATGGGGGGGTCTTCGAGGGGTTTATGGGGAGTGGGGGGTGAGGGGAGGGGGGTTTGGGGGGTTAGAGGGGGAAAAGGGGAAGGGTTGGGGGGCATTGGGGACAAGGATTCGGGACGAGAGCCCCCCAGCCCAAGCTTTTAGGGTCCCGGTTCCCCCTTTAGGCCCCCTCCCCGATCCTTTAGGGTCCCGGTTCCCCCTTTAGGACCCCCCCAGGAGCTTTTAGGGTCCCCCTGCCCCCCCAGGACCCCCCCAGTTTCGGGGTGCGGGCTCACCGCGTCTCGACGGTGAAGGTGTTGGGGCGGTTGGCGGTGCCGCTCTGGATGCCGGGGCCGTGGACGCGGACGCGCGCGGGGTCGCAGCCCTCGGTGACGGGGACGCGGAAGGGGCTGCGGGGCACGGCGCTGCCCCCGTACGTCACCTCCACCGTGTGCACGCCTGGGGGGGCGACGGGGGTCACGGGGGGGGCACAAACACCAAAACCACAAACCCCAAATCCTCAAAACCCCAAACCCCAATCAGATGGCACCAGGGGGTCCCCAAACCCCAGACCCCAATTGGATAGCACTTGGGGGGGGGACCCCAAAACCCAAATCCCAAACCCCAAACTCCAGTTGGATGGCACCGGGGGGGACCCAAACCCCATCCGGACATCACGGGGGGGTCCCCACACCCCAAAAACCCCAAACAGACGGACAGACAGACGGACCTTCCTCGTAGGGGGTGTACTCCACGCGGTAGGTGCCGTCGCCGCGGTCGTCCACGAAGGTTTCGGTGGTGCCCCCCGAGGGGTTGGTGACGCGCGCCTTCAGCTGCGGCCCCCCCGGGCCCCCCCCGGCCTTGCCCAGCGCCCGCGCGTCCACCTCAAACTCCGTCACCGCCTCCCGGAAAACGCCTGGGGGGGGGACACGGGGAGGTGGGACCCCCGGCCTCCACTGGGACCCCCCAGGGCTCTGGTGGGACCCCCCCGGGCTCAAAATCTCAAGATTTTGGGGATGGGACCGGGAAACTGAGGCTGAGAGTTGGGTTTGAAGATCTTGGGGGTCTCCTCCAGCCTCAAAAACTCTAAAATGCTAAATTTTGGGGTTGGGGGGGGGTGGGGGAGGCCAACGGTTGGGTTTGAGGACCTTGGGGGTCTCCTCCAGCCTCAACAACCCCACAACGCTAAAATCGACGCCGCCAGCCGCGCCGCAGACCCCCTCACCCCCCCCAGCCCCCTTTTTCCCCCCCCACCTCCCCCCATTTCCCCCTCCCACACCCCCTTTTTCCCCCCAACTCTCCCCATTTCCCCCCCCACCCCCCCAGCCCCCTTTTTTCCCCCCAACTCCCCCCATATCCCCCCTCACCCCCCAGCCCCCTTTTTCCCCCCAACTCCCCCCATTTCCCCCTCCCACCCCTCCCACACCCCCTTTTTCCCCCCAACTCCCCCCATTTCCCCCTCCCACCCTCCCACACCCCCTTTTTCCCCCCAACTCCCCCATTTCCCCCCACACCCCATATTCCCCCCCCTCACCCCCCCAGCCCCCTTTTTCCCCCCAACTCCCCCATTTCCCCCCAACTCCCCCCATATTCCCCCCCCACCCCCCCACCCCCCTCTATCCCCCCTCACCCACCTTTCCCCTCCACGCCGGGCCCGTAGACCTTGACGCCGGCGGTGTCGAGGGCGGGCTGGACGCGCACCTTGCTGGGGAAGTGTGGCACGGGCTGGCCGCCGTAGTGCAGGGTGACGGTGTAGACGCCGGGGCTGAGCGGGGTGTAGGCGATGGTGTAGGTGCCGTCGCCGTTGTCCTCCACGCGCACCTCGGCCCGCGCGCCGGCCTCGGAGGCGATGCCGATGGTGAGCTCGGCGCTGCCGGCGCGGCTGCAGTCCACGCGGAAGTGGCCGGGCTGCCCGGCCGTGGCGCCCTCCAGCCCGGGCCCCGAGCACGTCACCTTGGAGGGGTCGAACGGGGGGCGCACGGGGGCGCGGAACGGGGACCCCGGGATGTGGGCGCCGGCGAAGAGGATGTTGATGTTGTAGTCGCCGGGCTCGGCGGGCAGGTAGGACACGGAGCAGGTGCCGTCGCCGTTGTCCTGGCACTCCAGCTTGGCCTCGCACGGGCCCTCCACCGTCAGCCCCAAGCCCCCCGTGCCGGCGCCCTTGGTGTCGATGGTGAAGGGGGCCGGGACCCCCGCCAGCCCGCCCTGCAGGCCGGGGCCGAAGGCGCGCACCTGGAGGGGGGGAAAGAGGGGTTATGGGGGTGAGATGGTTTTTTTTTTGGGGGGGAAATGGGGGGTTTGGGGGTGAGGTGGGGTTTGGGGGGAGTGAGATGGGGTTTGAGGGGGAAATGGGGGGTTTGGGGAGGGAAATGGGGGGTTTGGGGAGGGAAATGGGGGGTTTTGGGGAGGGAAATAGGAAGTTTGGGGGGAAAAATGGGGTTTGGGGGGAAAAACGGGGGGTTTGGGGAGGGAAATAGGAAGTTTGGGGGGGAAATGGGGGGTTATTGGGGAAAAAGGGGGTTTTGGAGGGGGAAATAGGGGGTTTGGGGAAGAAAAGAGGGGTTTTAGGGGGAAATGGGGAGTTTTGGGGGGAAATGGGTGGTTTGGGGGGAATGGGAGGTTTGGGGAGGGAAATAGGAAGTTTGGGGGGGAAGAAATGGGTGTTTAGGGGGGAGATGCATGTTTGGGGGAAAAAGGGAGGGTTTAGGAGGGTTTCGGGGGGGAAATGTGGGTTTAGGGGGGGAGATGGGACCCTCCAAAGACCCCAAAACCAGAACTCCCCCATTTGAGGCCCCCAAAACCATGACTCCCCCAACCCCTGAAGCCCCCAACCCCCAAATACCCCCAAACCATGACTCCCCCAGCCCCCCCCACACACCTTGGAGGGGTCGGTGGGGGGCACGGCCTCGACGGGGAAGGGGCTGCCGGGCACGGGGAGCCCGTCGTAGGTGACCTCGAGCTCGTAGGGCCCCTCCTCGCGGGGGATCCAGCGCACCAGGCTGTTGTCGGGGCTCAGCCCCGGCTCCACCTTGCAGGGCACCCCCTTGCGCCCCGGCCCCGTCACCTTGGCCCCCACCTTGCCCTGGCCCCCGGCGCCCTTGGTCTTCACCGTGAACTCCTGGTCCTTGCCCACCTCCGGCTCTGGGGGGGGGAGAGAAAAAAAAAAAAAAAAAGGGGGGGTGAGAGGACCCCAAAATGACCCCGCGGTGTGTGGGGCTCGGCACCGAAAGGCCACGGATCCACGCGGAAATGATCCACAGCTCTCGGCCCCAAAAGACCCCGGATCTGCCCCAAAATAACCCGTTTGTCAGCCCCAAAAGACCCCGAATCCACCTTGGAATAACCTGTGAACCCCCAAAAGCCCCCGAATCTGCCTTAAAATAAACTATGAACTCCCAAAAGCCCCCAAATCCACTTTGAAATAACCTGTGAACCCCAAAAGACCCCAAATCTGCCTTGAAATAACCTGTGAACCTCCAAAAGACCCCAAATCTGCCTCGAAATAACCTGTGAACTCCCAGTCCCGGTGCCCCCCGGTCCCGGTGCCCCCCAGGACCCCCCCGGGACCCCCCCAAAACCCCCCAGGACCCCCGGGCCCCCCTTACTGTCATCGAGGCCGGAGATCTTGATCTTGCCCAGGTCGACGCTCGGGGCCACGGGGACGGAGAAGGGGCTTTTGGGGATGTGGTCGCCCCCATAAGTCACCGCCACCCCCAAATTACCCTGGGGGGGCACGGCCAGGTCAGGGGGCACCCCAAAACCCCCCCCGGGTAGGGGGAGTTTTGGGGTACCCCCCTGTGGGGGCTGGGGGGGGGATTTGGGGAGTGGGGTTTGGGGGGAGCCTGGTAAGGTGTGGTATTGGGGTGTGGGGGGAGGTTTTGGGGTGCCCTGTGTGGGATTTGGGGTGCTGGGGAGGTTTTGGGGTGCTGGGGGGGGTTTGGGGTGCCCTGTGTGGGTTTTGGGGAGCTGGGAGAGGTTTTGGGGTGCCACGTGTGGAATTTGAGGTGCCATGGGAGATTTCCCTATAAGGTTTTGGGGCTTTCTATGAGGTTTTGGTGTTTCCCTATAGGGTTTTGTGGCCCTCTATGAGGTTTTAGGGTTTCCCTATAGGGTTTTGGGGCCCTCTATGAGGTTTTGGGTTTCCCTACAAGGTTTCAGGGTTTCCCTATAGGGTTTCTGGGTTTCCCTGTAGGATTTTGGGGCCCTCTGTGAGGTTTTGGTGTCTCCCTATGAGGTTTCGGGGTCTTCCTACAAGGTTTCAGGGTCTCCCCATAAGATTTTGGGGCCCTCTATGAGGTTTTTGGGTCTCCCTGTGAGGTTTCGGGGTCTCCCTGCGAGGTTTCGAGGCCCTTTATGAGGTTTTAGGGTCTCCCTGTGAGGTTTTGAGGCCCTCCCTGAGGGTTTTGGGTCTCCCTGTGAGGTTTTGAGGCCCTCCCTGAGGCTTTTGTGTCTCCCTGCGAGGTTTTGGTGCTTCCCTACGAGTTTTTGGGGTGCCCCCGTGGGGTTTGGGGCCCTCACCTGCTGCAGCGGGGTGTAGGTGACGGTGTGGGTGCCGTCGTGGTTGTCCTTCACCTCCAGGTCCCGCACGGCCTCGCCCTTCCCCGGCCCCGTCACCTGCACCTCCAGGGGGGCCCGGCCCCCCGCCTTGGTGTTGACGGTGAAGTGGGTGGGCTTCCCCAGCTCCACACCTGAGGGGGGGGCACACGGAGGGGTCAGGGGGGGCTTAAACCCCCCAGGGACCCCCCCGAGACCCCCCTCCCCCGGGACTCACCGGAGCGGCTGAGGCCGGGCCCCTCGGCCTTCACCTTGCTGGCGTCGTGCGCGGCGTCCACGCGGACACGGATGGGGCTGCTGGGGGTGGGCTGGGGGGGGGACACCAAAATTAGGGGGAGGGGGAACGAGGATGAGACCCCCCCGGAGAGCCCTACACAAAGGGGGAGCGCCCCAGGGTGCTACGGCACAGGGAAGGGGTGATTTGGGCCCAAAAAGGGGCGATCTGGGCCCAAAAAGGGGCGATCTGGGCCCAAAAATTGATGTTCTAACCCCAAAAAGCAACGTTCTGGTCCCAAAAAGTGACTATTCAGGCCCAAAAATTGATGTTCTAACCCCAAAAAGGGGCGATCTGGGCCCAAAAGTTGATGTTCTAACACCAAAAAGGGACTTCCCAGCCCCAAAAATGGGTGATTTAGCCCTGAAAAAGGACAGTGTAAAAAGAGGTACAGTGTAACCTAAAAAGGGATGTCCCTGGCCCAAAGAAAGGGATGCTGTGACCCCAAAGAGGGACACTTCAGCCCCAAAAATTGATATTCTAACCCCAAAAAGGGGTGATCTGTGCCCAGAAAGGGGTGATCCAGGCCCAAAATTGATGTTCTAACCCCAAAAAGGGACGCTCCAGACCCAAAAAGGGACTATTTGACCCCAGAAAATGGATGATCTGACCCCAAAAAGGAACATCCCGGCCCCAAAATGGGACGGTTTGACCCCAAAAATGGACACTCCGGCCCCAAAAAAGGGATGATCTGACCCCAAAAACAGACACTCAGGCCCCAAAATGGGGACACCCCGCCCCCCCCCAAAAAAGGGACGCTATTTGCCCAAAAATGGACTCTTTGGCCCCAGAAAATGACACTCCAACCCCCCACACACACAAAAGGATGCATTCTGCTTCCCAAAAAGGGATGTTCTCTGCCCAAAGAGCAGACCTTCCCCACCCAAAAAGTGGCACTTTGCCCAAAAACAGCCAGTCTCCGCCCCAAAGATGGCTTTTTGCCTAAAAGTGGACATTCTCCGCCGGAGAAGTGGCGCTTTGCCCAAAAATGAGTGATCTCTGCCCAAAAGCATGCGCTCTGTCCTGAAGCGGGCACCCTGCCCAAAACCGGCCTCTTCGCTTTGCCCAAAATTGGGCACTTTGCCCCAGAAGTGGGCGCCCTGCCCAAAAAGTGGTTATTTGCCCCGAAACGGGGGCTCTCTGTCCATAAAAGCAGTGTTTTGCCCAAATATGAGTGCACTCTACCCAAAACCAGGCTCCCCGCCCGAAAAGCAGGCGCTTCCCTCAGAACTGGGCTCTTTGCTTTGCCCAAAATCGGGCACTTTACCCAAAACCAGGCTCTTTACCAAAAAATCATACATTTTGCCCAAAAAGCAGCTGGTTTACCAAAACCTGGGCTCCTTACTCCAAAAAGTAAGTGCCGTGCCCAAAAACTGGGTGCTCTGCCCAAAAACTGGGTGCCTCACTTTGCCCAAAACCGTGCTCTTTACCCCAAAAAGTGTGCGTTTTGCCCAAAAGTGGCCAGTTTCATTCCAAAAGCAGTGGTTTTTGCCCCCAAACCATCCATTTTTGCCCCAAAATTTCATCTAGTCAGCAAAGTGCACCATGGCAGTGTAGGCACTGCGGTCACTTGACATTTTTACCCCAAAGTGTGCAGTTTTTACCTCATAACCAGGCCGGTTTTGCCCCAAACCGTGCAGTTTCACCCTAAAGTGGCCGTTTTTGCCCCAAACTGCCCATTTTTGCCCCAAATCTCACCTGGTTGGCGAAGAGTAAACCATAATGGTGTAGGCGCTGGGGCTGCATGGCCTTTTTACCACAAAGTGTGCAACTTTTACCTCACAACCACAACGTTTTTGCCCCAAACCGTGCAGTTTGCCCCCAAACACACTGTTTTTGCCCAAAACCGCACGTTTTCAGCCCCAAATCTCACCTGGTCAGCGAAGAGCAACATGATGGTGTAGGCACCGGGGCCACTTGACATTTTTACCCCCAAAGCGTGCAATTTTTACCTCACAACCAGGCCGGTTTTGCCCCAAACCATGCAGTTTCACCCCAAACCCGCCATTTTTGCCCAAAACCACATGTTTTTGGCCTGGAACCCACCAGGCCGGTTAAGAGCACCATGATGGTGTAGGCACCAGGGCCATGTAGCATTTTTACCGCAAAGTGTGCAACTTTTACCTCACAACCAGGCGCTTTTGCCCCAAACCGTGCAGTTTGCCCCCAAACCCGCCGTTTTTGCCCAAAACCGCATGTTTTCGGCCCAGAACCCACCTGGTCGGCGAAGAGCACCATGATGGTGTAGGTGCCGGCGCCGCAGGGGGTGTAGCGCACGGTGAAGGTGTCGTCGGGGTTGCGCACGATGTCGAAGTCGACGTCGGCCTCGGCCGGGCCCAGCACGCCCGGGGCGCACTTGATGCCGATGCTCACGTCCCCTGGGGGGCACGGCGGGATCAGACCCCCGGGACCCCCCCCCGGGGACCCCCCCAAACCCACCGGGATCCCCCAAACCCCTAAACCCACCGGGACCCCCCCCCAAAACCGCTAAACCCACCGAGTGCCCCTAAATCCACTGGGGAGCCCCAAGGAGCCTCGCAATACCTCATGATCTTCCCCAAAATCTCCGTGTGGAGCCCCCACATCCCGCACAATCTCCCCAAAAATCTCCTTGTGGAGCCCCAAATCCTCTCGCAATCTCCCCCAAATCTCCTTGTGGAGCCCCAAAACTCCCCACGATCTCCCCAAAATCTCCTTGTGGAGATCCCAAACCCCTCACGATTTCCCCCCAAAATCACCCATGACTCCCCCAAAGCCCCTCAGAGCCCCCCCTAAGACCCCTGTGGTGCCTAAAAAAAAACACTTCTGACACCCCAAAATCCCTCACGGTGGCCCCAAAACTCCCCAGGGTGCCCCCAAACCCCCCCACACACCCCAAATCCCCCATACGTACCCCAAAACCCCTCACGGCACCCCAAATCCCCTCAGGGCCCCCAAAACCAACTGCAATGCCCCCAAAACCCCTCCTGACCCCTTCAAGACCCCCTCCCCGACCCCCAAAACCCCCCTGACCCCTCCAAAACCCCTCATGGTGCCCCCAAAACCCCTCCTGATCCCCCCCAAGACCCCCCCAAACCCCTCAGGACCCCCAAAACCCCTCAGTGCCCCCCAAAACCCCTCAGGACTCCCCCCAAGACCCCTCAGGACCCCTCAGGGCCCCCAAATCCCCTCAGGACTCCCCCCAAGACCCCTCAGGACCCCCCAAAACCCCTCCTGACCCCCCCAAGATCCCCCAAAACCCCTCAGGGCCCCCCAAAACCCCTCAGAACTCCCCCCAAGACCCCTCAGTGCTCCCCAAAACCCCTCAGGACCCCCCCAAAACCCCTCAGTGCCCCCCAAAACCCCTCAGGACTCCCCCCAAAACCCCTCAGGACCCCCCCAAAACCCCTCAGAACTCCCCCCAAGACCCCTCAGTGCTCCCCAAAACCCCTCAGGACCCCCCAAAACCCCTCAGAACTCCCCCCAAGACCCCTCAGGACCCCTCAGGGCCCCCCAAGACCCCTCAGGACCCCCCCAAGACCCCCAAAACCCCTCAGGACCCCCCAAAACCCCTCAGAACTCCCCCCAAGACCCCTCAGGGCCCCCCAAATCCCCTCAGAACTCCCCCAAGACCCCTCAGGACTCCCCCCAAGACCCCCAAGACCCCTCAGGACCCCCAAGACCCCCAAAACCCCGTGCCCCCCCCGGCTCACCCTGCCCGGCCTCGCTGCAGTCGACGGTGAAGTGCGTGGGCTCGTGGGCCTTCAGCCCCGTCTTGGCGACGCCGGGGCCGTAAACCTTCACCTTGTGGGGGTGGCTGCCGGCCCCCACCTCCATCTGTGGGGTGGGGGGGTCACCGGGAGCCCCCCCAAATCGCGACAGCCCCCCCCAAATCCCCACAGCCCCCCCAAATTGCCACAGCCCCCCCAAAGTGGGAACTACCTCCTCCCCAAGCCCCCGGCCGATCCCCAGGGAGGGTCTGCCAGGGAGGGGATCAGTGGAGGGGGGGAATTTGGGGTCTGGGGGGATTTGGGGGCTTTGGGGTTCCTGGGAGGGGGGTGGGGTTCCGGGAGGGGAATTTGGGGTCTGGGGGGGATTTGGGGGGCTTTAGGGTCCCTTGGAGGCGGTTGGGGTTCTGGGAGGGGGAATTTGGGGTCTCCTGGGGGGGATTTGGGATCTCAGGTGGGGATTTGGTGTCCCTGGGGGGGACATATGGGGTCTCTGGGGGGATTTTGGGGTCCAGGGGGAAGAATTCGGGGTCTGGGGGGGGGGTTGGGGTCCCTGAGGACGAATTTTGGGGCTCATGGGGGGATTTAGGGTCTCTGGGGAGGGATTTGCGCTCACGAGGGGCGGAAGTGGGGACTCTGTGTGTGGTGGGGTGTTTTTTGGGGGGGTGGAGTCCAGGTGGAGGAATTTGGGGTCCTGGGGGTGTTTTGGGGTGTCTCTGGGGGGATTTTGGGGTCCAGGGGGAAGAATTCAGGGTCTGGGGGGGGTTTTGGGGTCCCTGAGGAAGAATTTTGGGTCCCTGGGGGGGATTTTGGGTCTCTGGGGGGGATTTTGGGGTGTCTGGGGAGGGATTTTGGGGTGTCTGGGGGTGCTTTTGGACTCTTGCTGGAGGGCTTTTTGTTCTTCGCGTGCACGTGAGGGGGGTCTCGGGGGGGATTTGGGATCCTGGGGGGGGTTTTGGGGCCCCCGCTCACCCGGAAGGGGCTGTGGGGGATGTTGACGCCCCCCCAGGACAGCATGGCCGTGTGCTTGATGGGCTTCCTGGGCAGGTAGCTGCAGCTGTAGGTGCCGTTCCCGTTGTCCTTCACCGACACCTCCACCGGGTTGCCCTCTGCGTCCTGGGGGGGGGGGGGCACACACCGGGACCCCCAGCGTCACCCCACGCCCCAAACCTCCCATGGGACCCCCCCCCAAAAAAAAAAAAAACAAGAGTCCCGCTGCCAAGACCCCCAGGGATCCCCCAAAACTCCCACAGGATCGCCAAGACACCCGCCAAAAATACAGGAATCCCCCCAAAACCTGCAAGGATTTCCCCCAAGATCTCCCCCAGACCCCCCCCCCAAAAACCCCAAGAACCCCCGCAAGACCCCAGGGGACCCCCCAAGACCCCAGGGGACCCCCCAAAAACCCCACTAATCCCCCCAAAACCCCCAGGGACCCCAAAAACCCCCCACAGACCCCTCAGAGACCCTCCAAAATCCCCCAGGGACCCCCCAAGACCCCAAGAACCCCCCAAGACCCCAATAATCCCCCCAAAACCCTCCAGGGACCCCCCCAAGACCCCCGGGCCCCCCCCCACCTTCATCTGCACTTTGAGGGGCCCCTTGCCCCCGTTCTTGGCGTCCACGGTGAACTCGGCCGCCTTGTTCACCGCCACCCCGCTGCGCTCCAGCCCCGGCCCCTGCGCCTTCACCTGGGGGGGGCACCCCGAAAAAAGTCAGAATCGGTAAAACGAAGAAATGGCAATAAAGGTAAAGAATGAACCTCGTGGGGGGAGCTCGTGGGGCGGCAGGGGGCACATCGGCCATGAAGGGGTGGGGAAAATGGGGGTGATGCTGGGGTGAGGCCCCAAAAAAAGGGGGTGACTCACCAAAAAAAGGGGGTGACACCCCAAAAATAGGGTGGGGACACCCCAAAAATAGGGCGGGGACACCCCAAAAAATTAAGGGGGGGCCCCGGGGGGTCCTGACCTTGTCGGGGAAGCTGTCGCGGGTGGATGTTGGCCATGAAGGGGCAAGGGGAACGTGGTGACACGAGGTGGGCACCCCCAAAAAAGGGGGCAAAACCCCAAAAATAGGGCGGGGACACCCCAAAAAATTCAGGGGGGGTCCTGGGGGGTGCTGACCTTGTCAGGGAAGCTGTTGTGGGTGGCAGGGTGCATGTTGGCCATGAAGGGGTGGGGAAAATGGGGGTGATGCTGGGGTGACGCCCCAAAAAAAGGGGATGACACCCCAAAAAAAGGGCAGGGACACCCCAAAAAATTCGGGGGGGGTCCCGGGGGGGTCCTGACCTTGTCGGGGAAGCTGTCGCGGGTGGCGGGGCGCACGTCGGCCATGAAGGGGCTGCGGGCGATGTCGTCGCCGTCGCACAGGACGTGCACCGCGTACTCGCCCGGCTCCGTGGGCCAGTAGCGCACCGTGCACGAGCCGTCCCCGTGGTCGTCGCACTCGATTTTGGCCTGGGAGGGGCCCTCCACGGAGAAACCTGGGGGGGGGACACCGGGGGGTCACGGGGGGCACCAGGGGGGGAGCCCCGAGCTGGGGGGAGTCATCCTGGAACGGCCCCGGCCCAGCAAAAGCTCCCGAAATAGAGCCTAGTGCCCCAAAAAGCGCCTGAAATGACCCCAAATGCCACCAGAAAATACTAAAACACAGCCAAATGCCCCCAAATACTCCTGAAATAGAGCCAAACGCCACCCAAAACTCCTGAAATAGAGCCAAACGTCCCCAAAATACTCCTGAAATGGCCCCAAATGCTACCAGAAAATACTAAAACACAGCCAAATGCCCCCAAATACTCCTGAAATGGCACCAAGTGCCATCAAAAATACTGAAATAGAGCCAAATGCCCTAAGAAACCTCCCGAAATAGAGCCTAATGCCACCAAAAGCTCCCGAAATAGAGCCTAGTGCCCCAAAAAGCTCCTGAAATGACCCCAAATGCCACCAGAAAATACTAAAACACAGCCAAATGCCCCCAAGAAACTCCTGAAATAGAGCCAAATGTCCCAAAATACTCCAGAAATGGCCCCAAATGCTACCAGAAAATACTAAAACACAGCCAAATTCTCTAAAATATTCCTGAAATGGCACCAAGTGCCATCAAAAACACTGAAATAGAGCCAAAAGCCCTAAGAAACCTCCCAAAATAGAGCCAAATGCCACCAAAAGCTCCTGAAATAGAGCCTAGTGCCCCGAAAAGCTCCTGAAATGGCCCCAAATGCCACTAGAAAATACTGAAAGAGCCAAATGCCCCCAGAAAGCTCCCAAAATGGAGCCAAATGAGCCAAAACGGAGCCAAAAAGACCCCCAACGACCCCCCCAGGACCCCCCCGTCCCCCTCCCGACTCACCCAGTGTCCCCACGTCGTCTCCCAGTGCCTCCACCATGAACTTGACCCCCCATAACCCGCCCCAAACCCCCTCATAACCCCCAAAACCCCCAAAAGCCCCCAAACCCCCACCATGACCCCCCAGGACCCCCTGTGACCCCCAGGCCACCCCGTGCCCCCCGACTCACCCAGTGTCCCCACATCATCTCCCAGCACCTCCACCATGAACTTGACCCCCTTATAACCCCCCCATAACCCCCCAACCCCCCCCAAATCCCCCCAAATTCCCCCAAACCCCCACCATGACCCCCCAGGACCCCCCCAGGCCCCCCGTGCCCCCCCGACTCACCCAGTGTCCCCACATCATCTCCCAGCGCCTCCACCATGAACTTGACCCCCCATAACCCCCCCAAACCCCCTCATAACCCCCCAAAACCCCCTCAAACCCCCACCATGACCCCCCAGGACCCCCCAGCCCCCCCCCGTGCCCCCCCCCAACTCACCCAGTGTCCCCACGTCGTCTCCCAGTGCCTCCACCATGAACTCGGCCGCCCTCCCCACCACGCCGCCCTCCAGCCCGGGCCCCCAGGCCCGAACTTTTTGGCTGCCGCCTTCGGGGCCAACCTGCACCTCGAAAGGCCTGGGGACGACACAATTGGGGGGGTCGGGGGGGGTCTCTAGAACATGGGGACCCCCCCCCAGACCCTGAACTCACCCGCGGGGCACGTTCTGGCCCCCCCAGGTCACCGTCACCGTGTAGGTGCCGGGGGTCGAGGGCAGGTACTCGAAGGCGAAGACGCCGTCGCCCAAATCCTTCTGCTTCACCGCCTCCTGGCCCTCTGCAGGGGGGGGTCAGGGGGGGGCAACACCCCCAGACCCCCCCCCAGACCCCCCCGGGGATCCCCCTGCTGTGTGTGGCCTCCCCACAGCCCGCTGCTGCCCCAGCGAGCAGCCCCAAAGCAGCCCCAGGAACCCCAAAAATGACCCAAAAATGTCCCCAAGGACTCTAAAAATGTCCCCAAGAACCCCCAAAGTGACCCCAAAGTCCCCCAAACCCCCCTGGAACCCTCCAACGGCCCCCAGGGACCCCCAAAAGCCCCTCCAGGACCCCCAAACCCCCAAACCCCCCAAAACCCCCCAAAGACCCCCAAAAGCCCCTCCAGGACCCCCCAACCCCCCCCAAGGACCCCCAAAAGCCCCTCCAGGACTCCCCAAATTCCCCCAAGGACCCCTAAAACTCCCCCATAGAGACCCAACAAAGCCCCTCCAGGACCCCCAGAGACACTCCAAAGCCCCCAAGGACCCCCCAAACCTCCCCAAGGACCCCCAAAGCCCCCTAAGAACCCCCTAATCCCCCACAAGGACCCCCAAAAGCCCCTCCAGGAACCCCAAACCCCCCAACTCCCCCTAAGAACCCCCTAATCCCCCCAAAGACACCCAACAAAGCTCCTCCAGGACCCCCAAACCCCCCAAATCCCCCCAGGACCCCCCAACCCCCCCAGGCCCCCTCCCCGTGCCCCCCCGGACTCACTGGGCCCCTTGACGGTGACCTTGAGCTCCCCGCTGCCGGCGCCCTTGGTGTAGACCTTGAAGTCGGCCGCCTCCTTCACCCGCAGCCCCTTGGGCTGCAGCCCCCTCCCCACCGCGCGGCACGCCGACGGGTTGCAGGCTGCGGGGAGGGGGGGAAAGAGGGAAAAAACACCATGGGGAACCCCAAAACCCCCGGGGGGAGCCCCAAACCCCACGGGGAACCCCAAAATCCCAGGGGAACCCCGAAATCCCCAAGGGGAACCCTAAATCCAGAGGGAAACCCTAAAAACCCGATGGGGAATCCCAAAATCCCATGGGAAAATCCCAAAATCCCCATAGGGAAACCCCCAAAACCCAAGGGAAAACCCAAAACCCCACTGGGAACCCCAAACCCAGAGGGAAACCCCAAAATCCCAAAGGAACCCCAAAACCCCATAGAGAAACCCAAAAAAAACCATAGAGAACCCCCCAAAAAACATAGAGAAACCCAAAAAACTCATAGAGAAACCCCAAAATCCCATGGGGAACCCCAAAAATCCAGGAGGGAACCTAAAACCCCATGGAGAACCCCAAAATCCCACGGGAAACCCCAAAATCGTGGGGGAAAAACCCAAAATGCCCAGAGGGAAACCCCAAACCCAAAGGGGGGACACACGACCCCAAACCCAATAGGGGAGACCCCAAACCCAAAGGGACCCCAGACCCAATGGGGGGGACCCCAAACCCAAAAGGGAGGGACCCCAGACCCAAAGGGACCCCAAACCCAATGGGGGTGACCCCAGCCCCCAAACCCCAAGGGACCCCAGCCCCAAGGGGGGGTCCCCACACCCCGCAGCCCCCCCCCCGTACCGTCAGCCCCGGAGGGGGGGGCGGAAGGAGCAGGAGAGGCGACAGAGACAGAGCCGGCGCCGGGGGGGGGCCCCGGGGGGGGGCAAGCACAGAGACCCCCGAGGGGGGGGGCGCGAAGCACAGAGAGCCCCGAGCTGGGGGGGGGAGAGAGCCAGCCCGGAATGGGGGGGGGACAGAGGCAGAGAGACCCCGGGGGGGGCAGGAGAGAGACCCCCAGAGGGGAGACCCCCAAATTGGTGGGGGGGAGAGGGAGAGACCCCCGGGGGGGGGGAAGCAAGAGAGAGACCCCCCGGGGGGGGCAGGAGAGAGACCCCCAAATTGTGGGGGCAGAGAAATGGAGCCCCCCCCAATTAGGACAGCAGAAAGACCCCCAAGCTGGGGGGTAAAGTTTAAGACCCCCCCCCAATTAGGACAGCAGAAAGACCCCCAAATTGGGGGGCAGAGTAGCAGGACCCCCCCCACGAAGACAGAACAAAGACCCCCAAATTGGGGGGGCAGAGAATTGGAGACCCCCCCCAAATTAGGACAGGATAAAGACCCCCAAATTGGGGGGTGGGCAGAGAAGCAGACAGCACAAAGCCCCCCAAATTGGGGTAGAGAGACAAAACCCCCACCTTTTTCTCCAGGGGGGGGTCCCGTAGGTGGGGGGGACCCAGAGGTGGGGGGTCCCCGGGGGGGTCCCGGGGTGGGGGGGTCTCACCTTGCCCCACCTGCACGCTGAAGGGGCTGCGGGGGATGGGGGCCCCCGAAGGTGACGTGCACGAGGTGGGGGCCCTCTGTGCGGGGGCGGTAGGTGCAGCGCTGCGCCCCCCCCCCGTCGCCGCCGCCCCCCCCCCGCGCCACCAGGGTGGTCTCCACCACGTCCCGGCGCCCGCTGGGGTCCACGCCCCAAACCTCCCCCTCGCCCGGCCCCGCGCCTGGGGGGGCAGAAAAAATTAAAAATAAATTAAGGGGGGGGGGCTGGAATAACGGGGGGGGGGTCTGGAGTAAAGGGGGGCTGGAGTAAATGGGGGGCCTGGAGTAAAGGGGGGGCCCTGACCCAAAATCTTCCCAGGACCCCCAATACCCCCCCAACCCCCTCAGGACCCCTCTTTCTCCCCCAATACCCCCCCCAGTCCCCCTATTTCCCCCCCAACCCCCCCAATCCCTCCCAGTCCCCCCAATACCCCCTCAATACCCCCCCAACCCCCTCAGGACCCCCCAGGACCCCTATTTCCCCCCACAGGACCCCCAAGCCCCCCCAAGCCCCCCAAATTCCACCCCAGGACCACCAAAACTCCCTCAATACCCCCCAACCCCCCCAAGGACCCCCCAGTCCCCCACAATCCCCCCAGGCCCCCCAATTCTCTCCTCAATCCCCCCAGTTCCCCCCAATTCCCCCTCAGGACCCCTATTTCCCCCCAGGATCCCCAATTCCCCCCAGTCCCCCCATAAACCCCCCCAGGACCCCTATTTCCCCCCAATTCTCTCCCCAATCCCCCCCAGGCCCCCTATTTCCCCCCATAAACCCCCCAATCCCCCCTATTTCCCCCCAATCCCCCCATAAACCCCCCAGGACCCCCCTAGGACCCCTATTTCCCCCCAGGACCCCTGCCAGCCCCCCCCAGGCCCCCTATTTCCCCCAATCCCCCTAACCCCCCAATCCCCCCCCCATAACCCCCCCAGCCCACCGGCGGTGATGATGTCGAAGTGCGTGCTCCTGTTGGCCACGTTGCCGGTGGGCTCGATGCCGGGACCCTGCGCCGTCACCCGGCCCGCGTCGCCCGCCGCCCGCCCCACCTGCACCTCGAACGGGCTCTTGGCGATGTGCTGCCCCGCGAACAGCACCGTCACCTGGGGGGGGGCACCCCGAAATCAGGGGGGGGCACGGGCACCCCGAGTCCCGGAGCTACGGGGGCAGAAACACCCCGAAACGCCCCAAAATCCCGCAAAATTCTATCATAGAGGGTCCAAAACTGACCCAAAATCCATTGTATGGGGTCCAAAATCCTCGTGGGGGGGCTAAAAATGCCCCAAAATGTTCATGAGGGGGGAAGAAACACCCCGGAATCAGGGGGGGGCACAGGCACCCCGAGTCCTGTAGGTTGGGGCGCAGAAACACCCCAAAACAACCCAAAATCCCCCAAAATCCCATCATATAGGGTCCAAAAACAACCTAAAATCCTCGTGGGGGGGCTAAAAATGCCCCAAAGTGTTCGGGCGGGGGGAAAGAAACACCCCAAGATCAGGGGAGGGCACAGGCACCCCAAATCCTGGAGCTGGGGGGGCAGAAACACCCCAAAATCCACCATATAGGGTCCAAAAATCATCATAGGGAGGCCAAAAATGCTCCAAAATGTCCACGGAGGGGGAGGAAACACAGAAAACCCCACAGGGGACCCCCAAAACCCCACAGGGGGCCCCAAAAGCCCCCCCCGGAGCCCACCTTGTGCAGGCCGGTGACTTTGGGGACGTAGGAGACGGAGAAGGTGCGGTTCTTGTCGTTGTTGGCCACCACCTTCGCCTGGGGAGGGGGGCACGGCGCTGTCAGACCCCCCAAAAAAAAACCCAAACCCCCCAGACACCCTAAAAGCCCCCCAGGGACCCCAAAACCCCCCCAGACACCCCAAAACCCTCCCGGGGACCCCAAAACCCTCCTGGGGCACCCAAAAATAAACACGGGGAGCCCCCAAAACCCATCCGGGGACCTTGAAGTCCCCCAGAGGACCCCAAAACCACACAGGGAGCCCCCCCCCAAGGGACCCCAAAATCCTCTGCCCCACATCTCACCCCACACATCCCTGCCCCACATCCCACTCCATGTCTTGCCCCACACCCCCTGCCCCATACATCCCTGCCCTACACATCTCGCCCCATATATCCTGCCCCATATATCCTGCCCCACACATCCTGCCCCACACATCCCGCCCCACACCCCCAGCCCCACACCCCCTGCCCCACATCCCACCCCATTTCTTGCCCCCCACCCGACCTCCTCGCGGTGCCCGGCGGGGTCCTCGACGTAGACGGTGACGTCGCCCTGCCCGGCGCTGATGGTCTCCACCGTGAACTCCGCTCGCTGCTTCACCGCGTTTCCCGTCGGCTCGATGCCTGCAGGGCCCCCCCGTCAGCCCCACGCCTATGGGGCGGCTGTGGGGCGGCTGTGGGGCAGGCCCCCTATGGACCACTTCTTGGGGCGGCTGCTGCCCCGTAGGGATCTTGGGGTGGCTCCTGCCCCATAGGGACTTGGGGCTCCTCCTCCTGCCCCATAGGGACCTGGGGGTCCTCCTGCCCCATAGCATCCAGAACCCCCCATCTGCCCCATAGTGACCCACTCTCTCCTGCCCTATAGCAACCAACCCTCCCCATTTACCCCTTAGGACCCCAAACCCCCCAGGACCCCCAGGACCCCCTCAGGACCCCCAAACCCCCCAGCACCCTCCCAGGACCCCCTCAAACCCCACCCAGGACCCACCCAGGACCCCCAAACCCCCCCACGACCCCCCCAGGACCCCCAACCCCCCGCTCACCGGGGCCATAGGCCCGGGCCTTTTTGGGGTTGAGCTTGGGGCGCAGGGGGGCGCCGGGCTTGAGCTTGGCCTTGGGGAACTGGGCCAGGTAGGTCATCACCGAGTGCTCGTCCACGTTGGGGTCCACGATCTCCTCGGGGGTGATCACCTGGGGGGGGCACGGGGGGTCAGGGCGTGGCCCGTAGCCCCGCCCACTCGCTGCAAGCCACGCCCATTCGCTGCAAGCCCCGCCCGCTCGCCACGAGCCCCGCCCAGTTGCCACGAGCCCCGCCCAGTCACCCAAAGCCCTGCCCGGTTGCCACGAGCCCTGCCATAAGCCCCTCCCACTTTCCACAAGCCCCTCCCACTTTCCATAAGCCCCGCCCATTAATCATAAACCCCTCTCACTCTCCACAAGCCCCTCCCACTCTCCACAAGCCCCTCCCATCTGCCACAAGCCCCTCCCATCTGCCACAAGCCCCTCCCACTCACCACACACCCCTCTCACTCTCCACAAGCCCCTCCCACTCTCCACAAGCCCCTCCCATCTGCCACACGCCCCTCCCACTCATTTTAACCCCACCCTGCCACCACAAGCCCCTCCCACTCACCACACGCCCCTCCCACCTACCACAAGCTCCACCCCCTCCATACAAGCCCCTCCCCCTCCCGACAAGCCCCGCCCCCTCCCCGGAAGCCCCGCCCACCTGCGGGATGCCCAGCCACTCGTCTGCCTGCTGCATGGCCTCGCGCGCGTTCTCCACGGGGCGGCTGGGGTCCCAGCTCTCCCAGTCGGGGCACAGCCCTGGGGGGGGATAACGGGGTCGGGGGGGGCTCAGGGACCCCTCTGCGGGCCCCCAGACCCCCCCGGGGCCCTACAGACCCCCAGAGACCCCCCCGGGTCCCTATAGGGCCTCCAGACCCCATACACATCTATAGCGACCCACCAGGGCCCCACTAGGCCCCCCCACCCCATATTCATCCCCCGGAACCCTCCGGGGGACAAAAACCCCACCCCCCCTACACCCCCCCTTCCCAACGATAGTCCCCAGTTAACCCCACTGATTAATTAACCCCGCTAATTAATTAACCCCACTAATTAACCCCACTCACCAGGCCCACAGGTGCCCAGCACCTTCCATCTCTGACCCCCCTGCACTACCCCCATGTGACCCTATATGACCCCATAGCTCCCCTTTTGACCCCATAGGACCTAATTAACCAAGCCAATTAATTAATTAACTCCTCTGACCAGGCGCACAGCTGTTAACGAGTGCCTGGTGATCCAGTCCTGGCTGAGGTCGGTGATGGGCAGCTCCCCCCATGACCCTATATGACCCCCTATGACCCCATATCTCCCTATATCTCCCTATATCTCCTTATAGACCCCAATTAATTAATCTAATTAATTAATTAACCTCTCTGACCTGGAGCACAGCTGTTAACGAGTGCCTGGTGATCCAATCCTGGCTGAGGTTGGTGCTGGGCACCTCTCCCCATGACCCTTTATGACCCCATATGACCCCATATCTCCCCATAGGACCTTACAGACCCCAATTAATCAGCCCAATTAACTAATTAAGGGCTCTGACCTGGCGCACAGCTGTCGACGAGGGCCCCCAGCGCCTGCCCCGTGGTCCAGTCCTTGCTGAAGTTGGTGATGGGCAGCTGGGGCAGGCGGTTCTGGATCCAGCCCAGCAGGCGCTGCTTCGGGGTCTGGCGCCGCGCCTCCTCCTCATCCTCATCCTCCCACACCGGCATCGAGATGGAGTAGTGCAGGATCAGCGTCCACACCAGCCCCAGGATCAGCTTCAGGTTGCCATCCACGATGGCCTTGCTGTCTATAGGGGACATAGGGCACATATAGGGAGTCTATATGGGGTCTATAGGGGGTTTAGGGGGTGTATGGGGGGATATAAGGGGTTTATGGGGGGTTTACGGGGGTATCGGGGGGCAGTGGTGCAGGATCAGCGTCCACACCAGCCCCAGGATCAGCTTCAGGTTGCCATCCACGATGGCCTTGCTGTCTATAGGGGACACATATGGGGTCTATAGGAGGTCTATATGGGGTCTATAGGGGATGTATAGGGGGTCTGTAGGGGGTCTATAGGGGGTCTATAGGGGATTTAGGGGGATTAGGGGGGTTTAGAGGGGGTGTAGGGGATGGGGGTCGTATAGGTCCAGCTTCAGGTTCCCATCCACGATCACCTTGCTGTCTACGGGGGGCTCTATAGGGATACAGGGGGGATATAGGGGGGATATAGGGGCTATAGGGGGTGTAAGCGGGGTATGGGGGGTACAGCAGGGAGATATAGGGGATATAAGGGGGTATGGGGGAGATGGGGGGGGGGATAGGGGGGGGATATGGGGGGCTGGGGGGGTTATAGGGGGCATATAGGGGGGATATGGGGAGTTATAGGGGGGCTATAGGGGGGATATGGGGGGGCTATAAGGAGGTATAGGGGGTTATGGGGGGGCTATAGGGGGCCAATAGGGACCTGGGGGCACCCCCAAGACAAGGGGGGGACCCCAATGCTGGAGCCATGGGGGGGCGGGGGCGATTTGGGGACGTGGCGGTGGCCGTGGGGGGGGGAGAATTTTGGGGAGGGGGAGGGGGAGGGCGCGCTGCGGCGCGGTGGGGGAGGGGCAGGGCTGGGTGGGGGAGGGGCGCCGCCCCCCGGCCCCGCCCCCCGCGCCAGCATTTTTTGGCCTTATTTGGGCTCGGCCGCCGGCGGGGCCACGCCCCCTCCCAAAAAATGGCCCCGCCCCCTCCCCCCGCCCCCTTCCCCCCCTCCCATCCTTTCCCCTCCCCTCCGCGGACCCCAGAGGAGCCCCTATAGCGACCCCCCGGCCCTATAGAAACCCCCCCGACCCTATAGGGAGCCCCCCACCCTATAGGGAGCCCCCCGACCCCATAGGACCCCCGGCCCTATAGAGACCCCACAGGGACGCCCCCAGCCCTACGGAGCCCCCTATAGGGGCCCCCATAGGGGCCCCACCCCCCATAACGCCCTGCAGGGAGCCCCCGGCCCTATAAAGACCCCCCGGCCCCTATAGGGAGCCCCCGACCCTACAGAGACCCCCCGGCCCCATAGGACCCCCCAACACCTATAGGGACCCCATAGGGACCCCCATCTCACAGAGCCCCCTACAGGACCCCCATACAGACCCCCCCCCCCCCCCCCAATAACACCCTATAGAGACCCCCCCGGCCCTATTGGCACCCCCGGCCCTATAGGGACCCCCCCAGCCCCTATAGGGACCCCCTACAGCCCCCCAGCCCTACAGAGCCCCCCTATAGGGGCCCCCATACGCACCAAACCCCCCCAAAAACACCCTGCAGGGGCCCCCCCGACCCCTATAGGACCCCCCCGGCCCCTACAGGACCCCCCTACTCCTTAGGGACCCCCAGCCCCTATAGGGACCCCCGGCCCCTATAGGGAGCCCCAAATCGTGGCCGGGGGCAGGATGGGGGGGGGGGTGAGGATGTGCCCCCCCCCCCGGCCCCGCCCCCCCCCGCCCCCCCCGCATTCCTGGGCTGGGAGCGGGCCCCGGCCCCCCCCCGGCCTTTTTTATAGGGCGGGGGGGGCACAATGAGACCCCATAAAGGGGGGGGGGGCCCGAAATGGGACCCCCGGGGGGGCCCCGAAAGGAGCCCCCAATGAGGGGGGGTCCAAAATGGGACCCCCGGGGGGGGCTCTGAAATGGGGGGGGTCCCAAAGCAGCCCCGTAGGTGTGGCCCCCCCATTAAGGGGGTCCCCAAATGCATCCCCGGGGGGGGTCCCCAATTAACGGGGCCCCAATTAACGGGGGGGCTCCCAAAACCCCCCCGGGGGGGGCCTGTTAATGGCAGCCCCCCAAATTACCCCTGGGGGGGGTCGCCCCCCTGCCAGCCACCCCCTAAATCCCTCTGGGGGGGGGTCCCCATGTTATGGCCCCCCCAAATCCCTCCCGGGGTGGGGGCTCTGCATCCCAGACCCCCCCTAAATCCCCCGGGGGGGGGGTTCCTACATGATGAACACCCCCAAATCCCCCCCACGGGGGTCCCTGCGTTACATAGGACCCCCTAAATCCCCCTTGGGGGGGGTCCCTGCATTCCAACTCCCCCCAGAATCCTCCATGGGGGGGTCCCTGCACCACAAACACCCCCAAAACTCCCTTGGGGGGGGTCTCTGCTTTATGTATGCCCCCCAAACCCCCCCCCAGGAGGGCTCCCTGCATTCCATCTCCCCCCAGAATCCCCCTAGGAGGGGTCCCTGCATCACATATGACCCCCAGACCCCCCTCAATCCCCCCCCCCAGCCCCCCATAACACCCCCAAATCCCCCTCTACCCCCCAAATCCCCCTCTACGCCCCCAAATCCCCCTCTATCCTCCATAACACCCCCAAATCCCCCCAAACCCCCCATAACACCCCGCAATCCCCTTCAATCCCCCTCTATCCCCCCAAACCCCCCTAGGAGGGGTCCCTGCATCACATATGGCCTCCAAACCACCCTCTATCCCCCCCCCCAGACCCCCTCTATCCCCCATAACACCCCCAAACCCCCCAATCCCCCTCTATCCCCCTAACCCCCAAATCCCCCTCTATCCCCCCAAACCCCCCTAGGAGGGGTCCCTGCATCACATATGACCCCCAGACCCCCCTCAATCTCCCCCAAATCCCCCTCTATCCCCCCCCAAATCCCCCCAAACCCCCTCTATCCCCCTTTATCCCCCTCTATCCCCCTAACCCCCCAATCCCCCTCTATCCCCCATAACACCCCCCAACCCCCTCTATCCCCCCCCCAGACCCCCTCTATCCCCCCCAGACCCTCTCTATCCCCCCCAATCCCCCCAATCCCCCTTTATCCCCCTCTATCCCCCCCAAACCCCCTAACCTCCCCAATCCCCCTCTATCCCCCCCCAGCCCCCCCCCGTACCGATGGAGACCAGCTTGATGTTCTCCCTCTCCAGGAAGTCCAGGGCGACCGAGACGTTCTCCAGCTGCATCTGGCGGAAGGTGGGCCGGGCGTTGTAGCGGCGCCCCAGCTTCTTCTGGCTCAGCACCTCGAGCAGGGCGATGAGGCGCAGCCCGTCGCCCAGGTCGGTCTGCAGGTTGCCCACGCGCTTGTGGACGCCCTTCAGGTGCTCGTTGCACCAGCGGGTGAAGGTGTTCTGCTGGATGCGCTTCCAGGGCGCGTCCTCCGCCAGGTCCTTCTCGGTGGCCGGCATCTCCGCGTCCCCCTGGGGGGGGTCTCCGGGGGCTTTGGGTTGGGCTTTGGGGGTCCCGCCGCGGGTCCCGCCGCTGCTCCCACCGCCGCCGCCGCCGCCGCCGCTGCTCCTGGCCCAGCTCGGGGCGCTCATGGTTTTGGGAGGGGGGGGCGCGGGGCGGCGCCTGCAAGGGAGAGGGGGGGGGTTTGGGGAGAGGGACCCTGCGAGGGGGGTCCTGAAAGAGGATCGGGTAAGGGAACCCGAAAGGGGGCCCTGTGAGGGGGGTCCTATGAAAGAATCCTACAAGGGACCCTATAAGGGGGTGACATAACAGGGATCCTATAAGAGATCCCATAAGCAGAGCCTATAAAGGGACCCTATAAGGGACCCTACAACAGATCCTATAAAGAATCCTATAAGGGACCCTATAAGGGGGGTGCCATAACAGGGATCCTGTAAGAGATCCTATAAGCAGAGCCTATAAAAGGACCCTATAAGGTATCCTATAAGGGACCCTATAGCGGATCCTATAAAGAATCCTATAAGGGACCCTATAAGGGGGGTTCCAGTAAGGGGATCCTATAAGAAATCCTATAACCAGAGCCTATAAAGGGACCCTATAAGGCGTCCTATAAGGGATCCTATAAGGAATCCTATAAGGGACCCCATAAGGGGGGTGCCAGAATGGGGATCCTGTAAGAGATCCTATAAGCAGACCCTATAAAGGGACCCTATAAGGGATCCTATAAGGGACCCTATAAGGGGGGTCCTATAATGGGGATCCTATAAGAGATCCTATAAGCAGACCCTATAAAGAGACCCTATAAGGGACCCTATAAGGCATCCTATAACGGATCCTATAAGGAGACCCTATAACGGGAGCCCCTACAAGAGGATCCTACAAGAGGACACTACAAGAGGAATCCCTATAAAAGAACCCTATAAGATGGGTCCCTATAAGGGGACCCTATAAGGGGGGTCCCTATAAAAGCATCCTATAGGAGGACCCTATAAGGGGACCCCGTAAGGGGGTTCCTGTGCGCACCCCCCAGGTCCTTCCCGGTGGCCGGCATCTCCGCTTCCCCCTGGGGGGGTCTCCGGGGGCCTTGTTTTGGGCTTTGGGGTTTTGGGGTCCCGCCACCGCCGCTCCTGGCCCAGCTCGGGGCGCTCAGAGGGGGGGTCAGGGGGAAATTTGGGATAGGGACCCTATAAGGGGGTTCCTGTGAAAGGATCATATCAAGAATCCTGCAAGGGACCCCATAAGGGGGGTTCCTATGAAAGGATCCTATAAGGGACCCTATAAGGGGGGTTCCATAATAGGGACCCTATAAGGGGGGTCGCAGCAAGGGGATCCTATAGGAGATCCTATAAGCAGACCCAATAAAGGGACTCTATAAGGCATCCTATAATGGATCCTATAACAAATCCTATAAAGAATCCTATAAGGGATCCCATAAGGAGACCCTATAAGGGATTCTATAACGGATCCTATAAAGGACCCTATAAGGAGACCCTGTAAGGCAGGTCCCTATAGAAGAACCCTATAAGAGGGGTCCCTATAAGAGGACCCTGCGAGGGGACCCCATAAGGGGGGTTCCTGTAAAAGGATCCTGTGAGGGACCCTATAAGGGGACCCTATAAGGGGGGGTCCCATAATGGGGATCCCACAAGGGGGCCCTGTCAGGGGGGGTCTATCAGGAGGAATCCTACAGGGGGCTTCACTAAGGGGACCCTACAAGGGGGGTCCCTATAAGAGGACCCTATAACGGAGCCTATAAGGGGGTCCCATAAAGGGGGTCCCAAAAAGGGTCCTATAAGGGGGTCCCATAACGGGGGTCCCAAAAGGGGTCCTATAAGGGGGGGTCCCTGTAAGGGGGGTTCCCATAAGGGGGGTCCCTATGGGGGGGTTGGGGGGATGCTGGGGGGTGAGGGAGGGCCCTATGGGGGGGCAAAACCCCATAAGGGGGGTCGAGGACCCCCACGCCCCCCCATTTTGGGGTCTTTTTGGTTCAGCCCAATTCCAGCCCCTCCCCCCTTTTTGGTACCTCCCCGGCGGCGCCCCCTTAGCCCCGCCCCCTCCTCCTTAGCCACGCCCCCTCCCCGTAGCCCCGCCCCCGCACGTGCAGCACGCGCGGCCCCGCCCCCGCCGCCGACATCATCGCCGACGTCATTGCCACGCCCTCACGCCCGGCACGCGGCGGCCTCGCAGCGCCCCCCCCCCCGTGCCCCACACTTGGGGGTCCCGGAACCACACTTGGGGGTCCCCGGCCCCATTCGGGGGGGTTCCCCTCTGAAAAACCCCCAAAACAGCCCCAAAAAAGCTCAAAATGCCCCCAAATTGGGGTTCACCACCCCCGTGCCCCACACTTGGGGGGCAGGACCCACACTTGGGGGTCCCCCGGCCCCATCCCGGGGGGGTCTCCTCGTGAAAAGCCCCAAACGGCCCCCAAAAAGCTCAAAATGGCCCCAAAAGTGGGGTTCCCCCCCCCGGTGCCCCAAAGCCCCACAGATCAGGGCCTCACACCCCACACTTGGGGGGCCCAGCCCCACATTTGGGGGTCCTGAGCCCAATCTCGGGGGTCTCACCCCACACTTGGGGGTCTCCCAGCCCCACACTTGGGGGTCCTGAGCCCATTTCAGGGGTCCCCCAGCCCCAATTCCAGGGGTCCCAAGCCCATTTCGGGGGTCTCAGCCCCACATTGGGGATCCCAGCCCCAATTTCGGGTCCCCCAATCCCAAATTGGGGTCCCGCAGCCCCACACCTGGGGGTCCCAGCCCCAATTTCGGGGGTTCCATCCCCAAATTGGGGGTCCCGCCCCACACTTGGGGGTCCCGAGCCCCAAATTTGAGGGTCTCAGCCCCAAACTCGGGGGTCCCGAGCCCATTTCAGGGGTCCCCCAGCCCCAATTATGGGGATCCCAGCCCCAATTTCGGGTCCCCCAGCCCCAGATCGGGGTCCCAGCCCCACACTTGGGGGTCCCGAGCCCATTTCAGGGCCCCCCCAGCCCCAAATTGGGCTCTCCCAGCCCCAATTTCGGGTCCCCCAGCCCCCCACTCGGGGGTCCCTGCCCCCCCCGGGGGTCCCTGCGCCCCCCCATTACCGGGCACTTGTGGGGAGCGATCGGAGCCGGGGCCGGGGGCTTCGGAGCCGCCGCCGCCGCCGCGCGGGTGCCGGTCCCGGGGGGGCGCGCGGCGCGCACGGGGCCTTAATTGGGCACGGGCCGGGGGGCCACGCCCACCGGGGGGAGGGGGCACCGGGGAGGTGGGGGGGGGGGCACAGGGGATGGGGGGGGATGCCGTGGGGTGAGGGGGCGTGGGGGGGTCTATGGGGTGATCGGGGGGGGGTGCTATGGGGCAGGGGGCGCCAGGGGGTGGGGGGGGTCTATGGGGTTCTATGGGGTGGGGGGAGCGCGTGGGGACCCTATAGGGGTTATGTGGGGAGGGGGAGGTCCTAGGGGGTTGTGGGGCGCTGTGGGGCGGGGGGAGGTTGTAGGGGTTCTATGGGGTGGGGGAGGTCGTGGGGATCCTATGGGGCCATATGGGGCGGGGGAGGTTGTAGGGGCCCTATAGGGGCGTAGGGGATGGGGGAAGGTCATGGGGATGCTATGGGGCGGGGGGAGGTTGTGGGGATCCTATGGGGTCCTATAGGGCAGCAGGGAGCCCCAGGGATCCTATAGGGCGGGGGGAGGTTTTAGGGATCCTACAGGGCCCTATAGGGCAGGGGGAGGTTGTAGGGATCCTATAGGGGCGTAGGGGATGGGGGAAGGTCACGGGGATGCTATGGGGCGGGGGGAGGCCGTAGGGACCCCACAGAGCCCTATGGGACCCGGGCAGGTTGTGGGGATGCTATGGGGTGGGGGGAGCTCGTAGGGACCCTATGGGGCCCTATAGGGCAGGGAGAGGCCGTAGGGACCCTATAGGGCCTGTGGGGACCCTATGGGGCTTTAAGAGCAGGGGAAGGAACCCTATAGGATCCCCCGAGGACACCCCAGGGGTGGGTCCTGGGGGGTAGGGGGAGGCTGCGGGACCCCTATGGGGCTCGGGGGGCTCCCGGGGGTCCTATAGGGCCCTGTGGGGCGGGGAGGGGCTGTAGGGATCCTGCAGGGCCCGATAAGGCAGTGGGGAGGCATCCCTGGGGGGGGTTGTGGGGCGCTATGGGGCAGGAAATGAGGCAGCGGCGGAAGCAGCCGGGCCCCGATAGTGCTGGGGGGCCAGGGGGCACTACCGGGGTGGTGGGGGGGGTTATAGGGTGGGGGGCACTTGTGGGGTGCCCCACACACATGGGGGGGATGGGCTGGGCCTGTGTTGGGTGTGGGGCTGAGATGTGTGGGGCAGGGATGTGTGGGGCAGGGTAGGGGGGTGTGGGGCTGGGATGTTTGGGGTCAGAAGGTATGGGGTAGGGATGTGTGGGGCAGGATGTGTGGGGCGGGAGGATGTGGGGTGAGGGGATGTAGGGATAGAGATGTGTGGGGCAGGAAGATGTGGGTCAGAGATGTGTGGGGCAGGGATGTGTGGGTCAGGGATGTGTGGGGCAGGAAGATGTGGGTCAGGGATATGTGGGGCAGGGACGTGTGGGTCAGGAAGATGTGGGTCAGGACGCTGTGGGTCAGGCGTGTGGGTCAGGGATATGTGGGGCAGGGATGTGTGGGGCAGACGTGTGGGGCAGGACGCTGTGGGTCAGGGCCGTGTGGGTCAGCACCCACCGTGGGTCACGCTCTGGGGTCACCCCCCCCGCACTGACCTCACCCCCCAGGAATCCTCCAGCGGGGGGGGGGGGCCCAGCCCCGACCCTTGGGTGCCCCCCCCGGGACCCACAGCGGGTGTTGGGGGGGGGGGTGTGGGGCGGGTGCCCCCCCCCGTGTGGAATTCGCCCCGCGCTGAGTCACGGCCCCGGCGGCGTAAACACGGCCCCGGCGGCGCCGCCGGCCATATAGGGCCCGACCCGCGCTCACGGGGCCCCCCCGGGGGCTTGGCGTGGGGTGGGGGGGGGCTCCACCCTCCCCACAACCCCCCCAGCCCCAGAGACAGGAGCCCCCCCCCCTAAATAAAATGACCCCCGTGGGGGGGGGGGGTGAAGGGGTTTTTACTAGTTGGGGGGCGGCACTTGTGGGGCAGGACTTGGGGGGCAGGACTTGGGGGGCAGGACTTGGGGGGTGGCACTTATGGGGCGGCACTTGGGGGGCAGCAATTGGGGGGTGCCACCTATGGGGTGGCACTTATGGGGCAGGACTTGGGGGGTGGCACTTGGGGGGCATACTTAGGGGGCAGCACTTATGGGGTGGCACTTATGGGGCACCATTTATGGGGCAGGAATTGGGGGGTGGCACTTATGGGGTGGCACTTGGGGGGGTGGCACTTATGGGGCAGGACTTGGGGGGCACACTTATGGGGCACACTTATGGGGCGCCCCCCGGCGCGCTGTGTGTGGGGGGCAGGCGGTGGCGGTGCTGCAGGGCGGCCAGGCGGGATTCTGGGGGGAGAAAGAGAAAAGGGAAGGGGGGGGTTACATTTTTTTTTTGGGGGGGGGACACCCCGCTTTGTGCCCCCCGCCCCCAAACTGCCCCCCCCGGGGTCTCACCCAGCGCCCGGAGCCCCCCCTCCAGCTGCGAGGTTTGGGCCCACGTCTGCTGCAGCCGCGCCGCCGCCTCCAGGCTCTGGGGGGGGAAAAAGGGGGATCCTATGGGGCTGGGGGTCCCATTGGGGGGGTCCCATTGGGCTGGGGGTCCCATGGGGCTGAGGACCCCCCCAGTGCCACCCCCCAGGGCCAAACCCCTCCAGCCCCCCCCAAGCGCCCCAGGGGACTTTGCCCCCCCATGGGGCCCAGACCCCCAAACCCCCACAGACCCCCCAAATCCCCACAGCCCCCCCACCCCCCACTATGGGGCCCAGAGGCCCCCACCCCCTAAACCCCCCAAGACCCCCCAGACCCCCCCATGGGCCCCAATTGCCCCCTCATAGGACCCACACCCCCCAACCCACCCCAACCCCCCCATGGGGCAGAGACCCCCCACACCCCACATACCCCCTAAGCCCCCCCAGGACCCCCCATGGGCCCCAATTACCCCCCAACCCCCCCACCCCACGTACCCCCTCCCAAGCCCCCCCCCAGACCCCCCCATGGGCCCCAATGGCCCCCCCCCAGCCCCCAACCCCCCCGCTATGGGGCAGGGCCCCCCACCTGGGCCAGGCGCCGCAGCCCCTGCTGCGTGGGGGGGCCAGGGCCCCCAGGGGTGTTGGGGGTCTCGGCGTCCCCCCCGGCCCCCCCGGTGCAGCTCGGTGACCCCGAAGGCCGTGGCCATGGCCCCCAGGTCGGCCCCCAGCACCCCCAGGGCCAGCAGCGGGGGCGGGGGCTCGGGGGCGCCCCCAGCTCCGGGCACTGTGGGGGGGGGGGAGAAAAATTGGAGGGGGAGAAAAATTTGGGGGGGGGGAGGGGAGGGGCTATGCGGCCCCCCCACCCCCCCACGGTGACCCCCAGACTAAGGATTGGGGCCTAAAAGGGGGGAAAGGGGGAGCGGGGGGGAGCTGCCCCACACTTGGGGGGCTCTGCCCCACACTTATGGGGCCCGAGCCACATTTAGGGGGCTCCCACCCCATATTTGGGGGGCCCTGACCCACGCTTATGGGGTCTTTGCCCCACACTTGGGGGTCCCACCCCAAATTTTTGGGTCTGCCCCACACTTACGGGGTCTCCTCCCCCTTATTTAGGGGTCCTCACCCCACATTTTGGGGTCCCAGCCCCACATTTGGGGGTCCCAGCCCCACACTTGGGGGTCCTGGCCCACACTTGGGGGTCCCCGCCCCACACTTGGGGGTCCCAGCCCCACACTTGGGGGTCCTGGCCCCACACTTGGGGGTCCTGGCCCACAGCCAGGGGTCCCCACCCCACATTTGGGGGTCCCGCCCCACACTTGGGGGTCCCAGCCCCACACTTGGGGGTCTGGCCCCCCCTCACCTGTGCCCTCAGCTCCTCCAGCGCCCTCCTGGCCGCCCCCAGCTCCTCCTGCAGCTCCCCCAGCGTCGGGGGGGGGGCCCTGAAAGGGGGGGGTCCCAAAAATTTTGGGGGGGGTCCCCAAAAATGGGGGGGTCCCCCAAAATGAAGGGAGGGGATTTAGGGTGGGGGAGGGGCTGGGGGTCCTCGCACTCACCTGGGGGGTCGGCGGGGGGCAGGGGGCGGCGGGGGGGGGCTCTCAGGGCCGCCCCCGGGGGTCGCAGAGCAGCAGCTGCAGGAGGCGCTCGGTGCTCAGCATCTGCCTGGGGGCACGGGGGGGTCACGGGGGGTCACGGGGGGTCATGGGGTCACAGAGAGGTCATGGGGTCATGTAGAGGCCATGTGGGGTCACAGGGGGTCACAGGGGGGTCACGGGGGGGGGGTCACAGGGGGCCAGGGGGAGTCACAGGGGGTCACGGGGTCACAGAGAGGTCATGGGGTCATGGGGAGGTCATCTGGGGTCACGGGGGTCATGGGGGGTGGTACCTGGCGTGGGGGGGCGTCCCCCTCCCCTTTTTCTTCCTCCTCCCCCTCCTCCTCCTCCTCGCCCCCCTCAGCGGGGGGGGGTCGCGTCCCACAGGTTGGAGGCCATTTGGGGGGCCGAGCCCTGGGGGGCAAAAGGGAGACCCCGAATGGGGACCCCCACTGAGACCCCCTGAAATAGGGACCCCCCCAGGACCCCTCCCAAGGGGGCTTTGTCGGGACCCCCGGAGGCTCCCCCAATTAGGGCCCCCCAATTAGCCCCTCCCTCATTAGGACCCTCCCCAGAGCCCCTCCCTCCCCCTTAGGACCCCAGGGAGCCCCCAAGTTCAGTGGAAGCCCCGCCCCCTTGATAGGCCACGCCCGTTGAGAAGCCCCGCCCCCAGCCCAAGCCCCGCCCCCAGGAGCCTCCCCCAGGCTCCACCCCAAGGCCCAACCCACTTAGGCCACGCCCCCACTCCCATTTAAGCCCCGCCCATTCAACCACAGCCCCCTCAGGCCCCACCCCCGACCACCCCCACCAAATGGAACTCTACGACCCAGCCCCGCCCCAACACGACCCCCCCACACACAAATGCCACACCCCTCCGAGGCCCCGCCCACCTGTCGGAGCCCCGCCTCCTCCAGGCCACCCAGCAGCACCTCAGGGGTCACGGCGGGGTCAGGGGGTCACGGCGGGGTCACGGGGGTGGGGTCGGGGTCCTGTCACGTGACAGGGGAGGCGCTTTACGACAGCGGCGCTTTCCGGCACCCCCGTCCCCGCCGCGCTTCCCGGCCCCGCCCCCCATTTTCCCGCGCTTTTCTGGCCCCGCCCCCACGTGCCCGTTTTCCCGCGCTTTCCGCCCCCTCCCCCCCCCCGTTTTCCCGCGCTCTGCGGCCCCTCCCCGCCCCTCCCCACCTCCCGCCGCTGCCGCCGCTTCCTTTCGGCGCCGGCCCCGCGCGCGCTCGCCGCTGATTGGCCGCCCGCGGCGCATGCGCGCGGCGAGGCTCCGCCCCCCGGAAGTGGCGTCACGGCCGCGCCGGGCCCGGGGCCGCTGCGGGAGCGCGGGACGGAGAGGGGTGAGGCGGGGCCGGGTCACGTGGGGGCGTGACGTCACGGAGGGGCGGGGCGGGGGCGTGACGTCAGCGGCGCGGGGAGGGGGCCGCGTGACGCCACCCACGAGGGGCTGTGACGTCAGCTTACCGCGGGGGGGGGAGCGGGGCTGTGACGTCACGCTGAGGGGGCGGGGCTGCGGGGGGCGGGGCGTGACGTCACACCAGGAGCTGTGCTCTGGGTGGCTGCTGCGTGTGTGACGTCATCACTGTGCTGCGTGATGTCACTGGGCTTGTGATGGCACCGGCACCCCTGTGACGTCACCAGCTTCCTGCGTGACGTCACTGTTTGCCTGTATGACGTCACCAGCTCCCGGCATGACATCACCGCCCCCCCGCGTGACGTCACCGCGTGCCCGCATGACGTCATCACCGCCCTACGCGCCCTCCCGGGCCGATCGCGGGGGGTCCCCGCCTCCTCGCGTGACGTCACGAGCCGCCAGGCTGACATCACGAGCCGCCCGCGTGACGTCACCGCCTCCCCGCGTGACGTCATCACCCCCCCGCTCCCCGGACCCGGCCGAGGCCCGGCGCCGCTTCCGCGTCTCGCGCTTCATCATGGAGGCCGGTAAGCCCCGCCCCCTGCCGTGACATCACCATGATGACATCACATCACTGTGATGACATCATGGTGCTGATGACATCATGCTGATGACGTCATCCCGCAGGGGTGCGGCTGGGGCTGGGCTCGGCGGCGCTGGGCACGGCGCTCGGGGCCTTCCAGGGCTTCGCCCGCGCCGCCCGCGCCCCCCACGACCCCCTGCTGGTGGCCGCCGCCGCCCTGCTATTGGCCAGCAAGGCCCAGGGGGCAGGGCCTCGCGCCCGTGATGTCATCAATGTCACCCACAGGTAACGCCCCCTGACCGGGTTAGGCCACGCCCCCCCTCCTCACCCCACACCCCCCCCCTCCAGTCCTTGCCCCATGCATGCCTTGGCCCCGCCCACTTCGAGGCCCCGCCCCTATCTGAGGCCACACCTCCTCTCACAAGCCACGCCCCTTTCAGCAAACCACGCCCTTCTCGCAAGCCACGCCCCTATCACAAGCCACACCCCTTCTCCTTCCAGTCCTTGCCATGAGACCCCTGTGTATGTATTGGCCCTGCCCACTTCAAGGCCACGCCCCTATGTGAGGCCACATCCTCTTTACCGAGCCACGCCCCTGATTCACAAGTCACGCCCCTTTCATTAAGCCACGCCCCTTTCCCAAGCCACACCCCATCAGCATCTCCCCCACAGATTCCCACTGTGGGCCCCCTTCCTGAGGCCCCTCCCTGCCCCGAGGCCACGCCCCCCCCGCGTGAGGCCACTCCCCCTCCTCAAAGCCACACCCCCTTGTGTGAGGCCCCACCCCGTCCACCCCGCCCCCCCCCCTCCCAGACCCGCTCACCCCCTCCCTCAGACCCTCCTCCCCCTCGGGCGAGGCCCCGCCCCCGTGGCGAGGCCCCGCCCCCGCCAAGCCCCGCCCCCAGGTGCCTGCACCCCGGGGAGCCCCCCCCCGGCCCCGGGGCGGCGCTGGGGCTGCGCCAGAGCCTGGGGCGCTGCGAGCTGCTGCTGCTCAGGGCACTGCGCTTCCGACTGCCTGCACCACAGCCACACAAGGTACCGAAAATACACGGGAACCCCCAAAATACATGGGAACCCCCAAAAATACACGGGACCCCCCCAAAAATACACAGGAACCCCCCAGAAATACACAGAACCCCCTCAAAAATACACAGGATGCCCCCAAAAATACATGGGACCCCCTAAAATACACGGTAACCCCCTGAAATTCACACAGTGCCCCACCAAAAATACACAGAGCCCCCCCAAAAATACACAGGACACCCCAAAAACACACAGAACCCTCTAAAAAATACACAGAGCCCCCCCCAAAATTCACAGAGAACCCCCAGAAAACACACAGACTCACGGGACCCCCCCGGGAATCCCCCAAACCCCCCCAACCTTCCCCCAACCCCCTCTGGGCCCCACCAAACCCCCCCTGGGACACCCCAATCCCCCCAAAACCCCTCTATGACCCCCCAAACCCCTGTATGACCCCCCAAACCCCCTCTGTGACCCCCCAACCCCCCTGTGTGCCCCCCAGTACCTGCTGCAGTACCTGCTGGCGCTGGGCCGCTGGGGCCGCCGGGGGGGCTGGGGGCAGCCGCTGGTGCCGGGGGTGTCGTGGGCGCTGCTGCGGGACGGGGCCGCGGGGGGGCTGGGGCTGCAACACCCCCCCCAGCACTTGGCCGCCGCCGTCCTGCTGCTGGCCATGGCCATCTGCGGCACCGGGCCCCCCCCCGGGGCGCCCCCCCGATGGTGGCAGGTGTGGGGGGGCACTGGGAGGGACGGGGAGGGACTGGTGAGCAATGGGAAGGGGCTATGGGGGGATTGGGGGAGACTGGGAGGGACTGGGGCGGACTGGGAAAGACTGGGACGGGGCTGTGGGGGGATTGGGGGGCACTGGGAGGGATGGGGGGTGTTGGGAGAGGGTTATAGGGGGATTGGGGGAGATTGGGGGGCTGGGGGAGACTGGGAGGGCACTGGGAGGGACTGGGGGGCAATGGGAAGGATGGGGGGTACTGGGAGGGGGTTATGGGGGGATTGGGGGGCTGTGGAGGGGATTGGGAGAGACTGGGGGGCACTGGGAGGGACTGGGAAGGGCAGGGGGGCCTGGGAGGGTGCTATGGGGGGATTGGGAGGGACTGGGGGGACTGGGGAGCACTGGGAGGGGGCTACTGGGGAAACTGGGAGGAACTGGGAGCACTGGGAAGGGCGGGGGGGGACACCGGGCGGGATGCGTGGGGACTGGGGGCACTGGGAGGGGTTACTGGGGATACTGGGAGGGCCGGGGGGGTGACTGGGAGGCTGTGGCCGTACTGGGAGCCCCAAACTGGTTCCCCCCCCCCGCCCCCCCCAGGTTTTGAGCCCCTCGCTGAGCCCCGCGGAGCTGGCGCAGATCCTGCGGGGGCTGCTGGAGCTCTACGGCACCGACAGCGCCGCGGGGGGCTGCGGCCGCGCCTAATGAAGCTTTCCCTGACGGGGCCTTAATGAGCGGAGCGCTAATTAGCGGCGTTAATTGGGCCGGGACCCGCCCCTCCCTCCCCTGCCCCCTCCTCGCCTTTCTCCTGTCAGGACGGCGCGCGCCCTTCCCGCCCTTTCCCCCAGCCAATCGCCGCCCTCGCCTCTTCCCGCTCGCCGCGCCCCAACCAATCGCCGCGCGGCATTCTCCCGCCGCGCCCTTTCCGCGCGCTGATTGGAGGAGGCGCAGCCTCCCTCTCTCCCTCCCTCCCTCCGCGTGAAGGGGCGGGACCCCGGCGAGGACGGACACCCGCTCCCGCCAACCGGCGCGCGGCCCGCCGGCAGCGCCGCCTCCCCATTGGCCGCGGGGGTACAGAAGGTCCGAGCCTTTATTGGCTACAGGGGGCGGGGCTGTACAGGGGGCGGGGCGTCGCCGTGGCGACGGCGGGGCGGGAAGCGGGGCGGTCACCATGGCGACGGCCGCGGCCTGCTTGCGGCCTAGGCCCCGGAGCGGGCCCCGGTGGCGGCGCCGCCGGCCCCGGCCCCGGCCCCGGCCCTACGCGGGCGCCACGGAGGAGCTGGAGACCGACGAGACCTCGGTGCGGGACGTGGACACCTCGGAGCCGTCGTCAACCTTGCGGCCGAACAGCTGCAGGATGCAGTTACGGAACTGCGGGGGGGGCAAAGGGTCAGCGGGGAGCTGGGGACGGGACGGGCCCAAGGGGACCCACGGGGACCCACAGAGCCCTGTAGGGCCCCACAGGGTCCCATATGGCCCCATAGCGCCCCATAGGGACCCACAGGGCCTCACAGCCCCATAGAGCCCTATACAGCCCTATAGGGCCCCATACGGCCCCGTAGGGACCCACAGGAACCCACAGAGCCCCATAGGGACCCACAGAGCCCCATACGGCCCCACAGCCCTATACAGACCCAAAGAACCCCACACGGCCTCATAGGGCTCCACAGGAACCCACACGGCCCCATATGGCCCCATAGTGCCTCACAGAGCCCCACATGGCCCCATGGGGCCCCACAGGGACCCACACAGTGCTATAGGGCCCCACAGGGACCCACAGCCCCGTAGGGACCCACACGGCCCCATAGGGTCCCATATGGCCTCATACAGCCCCACAGGGACCCACAGCACCCCATATGGCCCCACAGGGACCCATGGCCCCACACAGCCCCATACGGCCCCCAGCCTCACACATCCTGCCCCACTGGGCCCCATAGGGCCCCACACAGCCCCACAGCCCCACACATCCCTCCCCACATCCTCCTGCCCCACATCCTCCTGCCCCACATGGCCCCACAGGGCCCCACACATCCCGCTCCACATCCTCCTGCCCCACAGGGCCCCACACATCCCTCCCCACATCCCCCCGCCCCACACATCCTGCCCCACACCCTCCAGCCCCACACATCCCGCCCCACACCCTCCAGCCCCACACATCCTGCCCCACAGGGCCCCACAAATCCCTCCCCACATCCCCCGCCCCACACATCCTGCCCCACACCCTCCAGCCCCACACATCCCTCCCCACATCCCCCCGCCCCACACATCCCGCCCCACACCCTCCAGCCCCACACAGCCCCACACATCCCTCCCCACACCCTCCGGCCCCACAGGGCCCCACACATCCCTCCCCACAGCCCCCGCCCCACACGCCCCACCTGTCTGTTCATGAAGACGTAGATGATGGGGTTGTAGATGGTGGCGCTCTTGGCGAAGTATGCGGGCAGCGCGGCCGCCAGCGGGTGGAAGGCGTAGCCGGGGTTGGCGGCGGCGAAGCAGGCGAAGAAGGTGTAGGGCCCCCAGCAGAAGCAGTAGGCCACGATCATCACCACCACCATGCGCGACACCTCCTTCTCCGCCTTCTGCGTCGACTCCGACTCCTTCTGCTGGGCCGCCACCTGGGGGGGGCAAATGGGGGGGGGGACGGGGGTTAGTGGGGGGTGGGGGGGGCAGTGAGGGGTCAAGGGGGGCAATGGGGGTTAATGGGGGTCAAGGGGGGTTAATGGGGGTCAGTGGGGTTAATGGGGGCAATGGGGGTTAATGGGGGTTAATAGGGGGTGGGGGAGGCAGTGAGGGGTCAATGGGGGTCAGTGGGGGTTAATTGGGGGCAATGGGGGTCAATGGGGGGTTAATTGGGGGTTAATGGGGGTCAATAGGGGGTTAATGGGGGGTCAATGGGGGTGTGGGGGGGTCAATGGGGGTCAATGGGGGGTGGGGGTTATCGGGGGTCAATAGGGGGTTAATGTGGTCAAGGGGGGTTCAGTGGGGGTTTGGAGGGTCAATAGGGGGGGCCAGGGGGTCAGTGGGGGGGTGTGGGGTTAATGGGGGTCAGTGGGGGTCAATAGGGGGTTAATGGGGGTCAAGGGGGTTCAGTGGGGGGTGGGGGGTTAATGGTGGGCTGGGGGGGTAGTGGGGGCAGTGGGGGGTCAGTGGGGGTTCAGTGGGGGTGTGGGGGCACTGGGGGAGGGAGGGGGAGCGGGGGGTGGGGGGTGGGAGAGGATCAGGGGGCAGGGGGGCAGTGGGGTGGGGGGCAGTGGGGCAGGAAGAAGGGGATTGGGGTCAGTGGGGCAGGAAGGGGGGCAGTGGGGCAGGAAGAAGGGGGCAGTGGGGTGGGGAAAGTGGGGCAGGAGGGGGCAGTGGGGCAGGAAAGGATCAGTGGGGCAGGAGGGGGTCAGTGGGGCAGGGATTGGGGTCAGGAAGCGATCAGTGGGGCAGGGAGGGGAGCGGGGAGGGTCTGAGGGTCCTGGGGGGGTCCCTGGGGGTCTGGGGGTCCCTGTGCGTCTGGGGGTCTTTGGGGGGTTTGGGGGGGTCGGGGGGATCTTGGGGGTCTCTGTGGGTCTGGGGGGTCCCTGGTGGTCCAGGGGGCTCTGGGGGGTCCAGGGGCCTTTGGGGGATCTCTGTGGTTTTGGGGGGATCCCTGGGGGTCTGGGGGGTCCCTGGGGGTCTCTGTGGGTCTGGGGGGTTTGGGGGTTCTCGGGGGTTTGGGGGGTCCGGGGGTCTTTGTGGGGCTCTGGGGGGGTCCGGGGGGGCTCACCGCGCGGATGGCCAGCCAGACTTGCAGGTAGCAGAGCACGATGATGGCGAGGGGGAAGAAGCAGCAGGTGACCATCAGCACCACCATGTAGCTCTGCACCCCCGGGTCCGAGCTGCCGCTGAACACGTCGGGGCCGCACGACGTCTTCAGCCCGTGGGGCCAGTACCTGGGGGGTCGGGGGGGGTATGGGGTGGCTGTGGGGTGGTTATGGGGCAGTTATGGGGTGTGGGGTGATTATGGGGCAGCTATAGGGGGGTTATGGGGCAGTTGTGGGGCAGTTGTGGGGTGTGAGGTGGTTATGGGCTGGCTATGGGGCGGCTACGGGGTGGTTATGGGGCGGATATGGGGCAGTTATGGGGTGTGGGGTGATTATGGGGTGGCTATGGGGTGGTTATGAGGTGTGGGGTGGCCCTGGGACAGCTGGGGGGCAGCTATGGGGCAGTTATGGGGCATGGGACACCCATGGGGCAGCTATGGGGCTGCTATAGGGCAGCTATGGGGCTGCTATAGGGCAGCTATAGGGAGGCTATGGGGCCGCTATGGGGCTGCTGTGGGGCAGCTATGGGGCAGCCATGGGACAGCTATAGGGCAGCTATGGGGCGGCTATGGGGCGGCTATAGGGAAACTACAGGGCAGCCATGGGGCTGCTATGGGGCAGTCATAGGGAGCCTATGGGGCCGCTATGGGGCAGCCGTGGGGCAGGCCCCCACCTGCTCCAGCCGAAGATGGGGGGCGCCGTCCACGCGCAGGACCAGACCCAGGAGAAGAGGATGCCGGCCACGGCCAGCTTGCCGTCGAACTTGATGTTGCCGAAGGGTTTGCACACCACGAACCAGCGCTCCCACGAGATGATGGCCAGCGACCACAGCGCCGTGATGCCTGCGGGGGCACGGCTGGCACCCATGGAGCCCGGACCCACGGCTGGGACCCACGGCTGGGACCCACAGAAACCAGACCCACGGCACCCAGACCCACAGCTGGCACCCACGGCGCCTGGACCCACGGCACCCAGACCCATGGTATGTGTCCCTGTGGTTCGTGGCCCCCCCAGAGCTGTGTTGTCTCAGTCCCTGCCCCACATCTCAGCCCCACACCTTGGCCCCACAGCGCTCCGTGTGCCAGTTCCTGGCCCCACATCTCCCGTGGCCCTGCGGCTCCCAGCCCCACAGCTCCCAGCCCCACATCTCTCAGCCCCACAGCTCCCAGTGCCCCACATCTCTCAGCCCCACATCTCCTGCTGCCCTGCTTCGCAATCCCACGGCTCCCAGCCCCACATCTCCCTGACCTGTGGCTCCCACCCCACATTTCCCAGCCCCACACCTCCCAGCTCCATCCCCACACCTCCCAGTGTCCCGAACTTCCCCCTCCCAGCCCCACAACCCCACCCCCACCCCTCCCAGCCCCAAATTTCCCCTCCCAGCCCCCCCCTCACCGCAGGCCGACACGGTGTAGCCCTCGACCACGCAGAGCGGGTGGCCCAGCACGAAGTATCCCGAGATCTGGTTGATGACGCTGATGGTGCTGGCGATCACCGTCTCGCCCAGGTCGGCCACGGCCAGGTTGACCAGGATCCAGTTGAGGGGGTGCCGCAGCTTCTTGAACTTCCAGGTGGCCACCAGCACCAGCCCGTTGGTGAACACCGACGCCACCACCACGAAGATCATCCACAGCGACGTCAGGTTGTACACCCAGCGCGGCGCGATGTGGTAGTTGGGGCCCTCGAACGGACCTGCGGCGGCAGCGGGAGGCAGCGGGTGACACCGGGACACGGTGACACCGATATCGGGTGACACAGGACCCGGTGACACCAGTACCGGGTAACACCAACACCGGGTGACACCAGGACCCGGTGACACTGGTACTGGGTGACACCAATACCAGGTAACACCAATACTGGGTGACACCGGCACCGGGTGACACTGGTACTAGGTGACACCAGGACCCGGTGACACCAGTACTGTGTGACACTGGCACCAAGTAACACCAACACCGGGTGACACCAGTACCAGGCAACACCATTAATGAGGGACCTTGCTAACAGGTGACACGGCCACCGAGTGACACCGGCACCGGCAAACCACGGAACCGGGTGACACCAGCACTGGGGAACTGGGTGACACAGCCACTGGGTGACACCGGCAGCGGGTGACACCAGCAACAAGTAACCAAGTAACTGGGTGACACCGACACCAAGTGACACGGCCACCGGGTGACACCGGCACCGGGTGACCACGCGACCGGGTGCCACGGCCACCAGATCCCACCAGATCCCACCAGATGACGCCCCCGCCGGGTGCCACGGCCCCCAGGTGAGCCCCCCGCGCCCCCCCGTGCTCACCGCGGGTGTTGTTGCTGTTGGTGTAGGTGAAGACGCTGTCCCGCGTCGTGTCCTCGTCCTCGTGCCGCCGGCGCGCGGCGAACGCCGCCTCCCAGCCCGCCGCCATGGTGCTGCTGCCGCCGCAGGGGCGCCGGGGCCGCTCTTATCCCCCCCCCGGATTACCTGACCCCCAGCCCCCTCCGGGGCCCCCCCGCGCCCCCTGATCCCTTAATTGGGGGCAGGGGGGGGCGGCGGCCCCGCATCACCCGGACGGGCCTGGGGTGACCGGGCTGAGGGCGGCCGCTAATCCCCGGGGGCGGGCGGGGGGCTCGGCGCTGGGGGGCTCCATCCTATGGGGCTCAGCGCTGGGGGGCAGCTGGCAGCCCTACGGGGTTGGGGGGCTCAGCCCTATAGGGTTTGATCCTATGGGGCTCAATGCCATGGGGTTTGATCCTATGGGGCTAGATCCTATGGGGCTAAATCCTGTGGGGCACGATCCTATGGGGCACGCCGTGGGGCAGCCAGCAACCCCGTGTTGTTGAGGGGCACGGCCCTATGGGGCACAACCCTATGGGGCTCGACGCTGTGGGGCACGCCGTGCGGCAGCCTGCGGCCTGCATGGTTGGGGGGCGCAGCCCCATAGGATGCCCTACAGTGGGCATTCTGCCCCGCCCCATAGTGGGGCTCCAGCCCCCCTCCTGCCCCATAGGGGGGCTCCAGCCCCCCTCCAGCCCCCCTCCTGCCCCATAGCGGGGCTCCAGCCCCACTTCTGCCCCATAGCGGGGCTCCAGCCCCCCTCCAGCCCCACTTCTGCCCCATAGCGTGTCTCCAGCCCCCCTCCTGCCCCATAGCGCCCGCCATGGGTCCCCGCGGTTACATCACGGGGGGCAGCGGCGCGGGGCCAAGTAGGGCATGGGGGGGGGGGAGGAGGTGTGGGGGGGTCGCCCCCGGCCCCCAGCACCCTTAAAAATAGCCCAAAGCCCTCATTAGCAATTAGGGGATTAACGAGGGGGCCACCCCACGGCATATGTGGGGCGCTGCCCCTAATCCCGCCGTGCCCCCCCCCCCCCCCCATAATCCGGGGATTTTCGGGGTCGCCCCGGGGGAGCGTGATTAGGGGGCAGGGAAAAGGGGGCGCCCGGCAGGGCCCTGGGGAGAGAGGGCGGCCGGCGGCGGGGCGAGGGGCGCCGTGGGGCAGCCGTGGGGCGATGTGGGGCAGGGGCCGTGGGACCCACGGGTGCCTGCCCCAAGGCACCCCGAGGACCTGGAGGTGGTGGCTTTTATGTGGTGGGTTTGGGGGGGGTATGGGGGGCAGGGGTGGTTGTGGGGTGATGGTAGCTATGGGGCAGGGGTGGTTGTGGGGCACTGTGGGGCGGGGATGGTTGTGGGGTGGTGGTGGTTGTGGGGCTCTATGGGGCAGGAGGGGCTGTGGGGCTGGTTGAGCACCGTGGGATATTGGCGGTTATGGGGCCAGACCCCTTATGGGGCTCTGTGGGGCGAGGGCACAGCCATGGGGCAGCTGTGGGGCTGCTATGGGGCAGCTGTGGGGCAGGGAACCCATGGGGCCATCCCGTGCCCCATAGAGGAGCTGCGGGACCCATGGGACACCTGGGGGGGGGCGACGCTGTGGGGCCAAGGATCCTGTGGGGCAGCCGTGGGGCAGCTATGGGGCAGCTGTGGGGCAGCTGTGGGGCTGAGCCCGCTGTGGGGCCGTGCGACAGGAATTCCGCTAGTTCTGAACTGTCCTGGCCGCGAGCTCACTACTAGCAGAACTCGGCCGCGCGGCCCCCCCGCCGTGGGGCGCCCCACACCGCCCCCACACCCCACACCCCCCCCCCACTGCCCCCCAACAACCACTTGTGGGGCCGGGGGGCTGCGTCTCCAGCCTTTAATGCCGCGGGGGGGGGTTATGTACAACGGAGCCGGGGAGGGGGCTGCCCCATGGCGAGCGCCCCACACTTGGGGGGCAGCCGCAGCCCCACGCTGCTGGGGGGGAGCCCAGGGTGTGGGGCTGGGGCCGAGCCCGCTATGGGGCAGAGCTCGCCGTGGGGCTGAGCCCGCTATGGGGCAGAGCTCACCGTGGGGCTGAGCCCGCCGTGGGGCAGGGCCCGCTATGGGGCAGGGCCCGCTATGGGGCAGCCTAGGCGGGCGAGACCTGGCTGGAGGAGACGGAGGAGACCTGGGTGGCCTGCGAGGAGCCCGAGACGTCGTCCTCGTCCCCGAAGGGGCTCCTCCCGCAGAACACCAGCTTCAGCATGCACGAGCGGAACTGCGCCCACGGGACACGGCGCCGTGACCCACAGCACCCAGACCCACGGCACCCAGACCCACAGCGACACCGCGACCCACGGCACCGAGACCCATAGAGGTACCGTGACCCACAGTGACACCGTGACCCAGAGGTACTGTGACCCATAGAGGCACCGTGACCCACAGTGACCCCATGACCCATAGTGACACTGTGACCCATAGTGACATTGTGACCCATAGAGGTACTGTGACCCATAGGGAAGGTGTGACCCATAGCACTGGGACCCATAGTGGCACCGTGACCCATGGTGACACTGTGACCCACAGGGTGACCCCGGCCCGCTGGGGTGTCCTCTGCTGGTGGGGTTGGGGCACATCACGGGGATGTCAGCGGGGGGTTGCTGGGGTCTTACTGGGAGTGACTGGGTGCCCTGGGACCCCACTGGGACCTTACTGGGTGTCACTGGGGTCTTACTGGGTCCCACTGGGAGTAACTGGAACTTTACTGGGCTCTTAATGGCTGCTACTGGGACCTCACTGGGCTCCTACTGGGCTCTTACTGGGTGCTTCTGGCACCTTACTGGGTACCACTGGGACTAACTGGGTGCTGTGGCACCTCATTGGATGCTGCTGGGTACCGCCCCCACCCATGTAGACCCGCCCCATTTGACCACACCCAACTTGACCCCTCCCCTTAAACCCCACCCCCTTAGGCCACACCCCCATTAGGCCACACCCCCTTAGGCCACACCCCCTTAGGCCACACCCCTTAATCACCACTCTTTAGGCCACACCCCTTAATCCCCGCCCCCTTCAGCCCCTCGCCTTAGGTCCCACCCCTTAACCCCCACCCCTTAGCCCCTGCCCCCGTAGGCCCCGCCCATGTAACCCCCCCCCCCTTAAACCCCGCCCCCGGGCCCCGCCCACCTGCTTGTTCATCAGGACGTAGATGACGGGGTTGTAGACGGTGGAGGACTTGGAGAAGACGGAGGGCACGGAGGCCAGCCCCACCTCGAAGCTGCGCCCGCGGTGCGTCACCACCCAGAGCGCGAAGGCCGTGTAGGGCGCCCAGCACAGCAGGAAGCCCAGCACCATCACCACCACCATCTTCGTCACCTCGCGCTCCGCCTTCTGCGTGCTGGCCGACTGCTCCTGCTGCCGCGCCACCTGACCGGGGGGGGCGGGGCGGAAGGGGGCGGGGCAGTAGGGGGCGGGGCGGACGGGGGAGGGGCGGAAGGGGGCGGGGCGTCAGGGGGCGGGGCGTCAGGGGGCGGGGCACCACCCATCAGGTATGGCACAGCGCAGGAGGGGGCAGTGATGTGGGGCAGGGCACGACGTCATTGAGGTGGGCGTGATGTCACTGAGGTGGGCGTGACGTCATTGAGGTGGGCGTGATGTCATTGACACCGAGCGTGATGTCATTGACGTAGGGCGTGACGTCATCGACGTGGGGCAGAGCGTCATTGAGGTGGGCATGACGTCACTGACATAGAACGTGACGTCATTGGCATGGGGCAGGGCGTCATTGACATCGAGCGTGATGTCATCAACATGGGGTGTGATGTCATCGGTACGGTATGGCACGAGGCATCATTGGAGTAGGGCGTGATGTCATTGACGTGGGGCGTGACGTCACTGACATGGGATGGGACGCAACTGCCATGGGGCGTGACGTCATCAAGGTGGGGCGTGACGTCATTGACCGGGGATGGGACCTAATTGACATGGGGTGTGACGTCACTGAGCAGGGTGTGATGTCATCGAGGGGAGAGGGAACGTCACTGACACGGGGCGGGACGTTACTGGTGCAGGATGTGACGTCACTGGCATGGGCGTGACGTCACTGCGATGGGGACGGGACACGCGGGGACGTGACGTCATCACCATAGGAGCATGACGTCATCACCACGGGGACACACAGGGACGTGACGTCACCACCGTGGGCTCAAGGGGAAGTGATGTCACCATGGGGATGCTCAGAGACAGCGCCACCGGCACTGGGGGTGTGATGTCATCGCGATGACGTCACAGTGATGACGTCACTGGTGTCCCCCCCCCAATAAAGGCCCTGGCACCGCCCCCGCCTCTGTCTGGGTCGGGGCCACGCTGCAGGTGGGGGGTGGGGGTGCCTGGGGACAGCCAATGACAGGCAGGGACGCCCCAGGTACAGCCAATGACAAGCGGGGACACCTCGGGGACAGCCAATGGCAGCCAGCGATGCCCCGGTGACCCCCAATGATGCCCAAGGTCCCCCAATGACCCCCAGTGACCCCTAACGGCACCCCAGTGGCACCCAATGACCCCAGTGGTGCCCCAGTGACACCCAGTGACTCCCAGTGATGCCCAGTGGCCCCCCAATGGCCCCCCATGACACCCAGGGGCCCCAGTGACTCCTCGTGATCCCCCAGTGACCTCCAGTGACACCCCAAGGACCCCCCCATGACCCCCCAATGACTCCCAATGACCCCAATGACTCCCAATAACCCCCAATGAGCCCCACTAACTGCCCCAGTGACACCCAATGACCCCCCAAGGACACCCAACGAGCCCCGGTGACACCCAATGGCTCCAATGACTCCCAATGACCCCCCAAGGACACCCCAAGGACACCCAATGACCCCCAACCAGCCCCAATGACCCCCCAATGACTCCCAATGACTCCCAATAACCCCCAAGGACACCCAATGACCCCCAACCAGCCCCAGTGACCCCCCAATGACTCCCAATGACCCCCAATGAGCCCCCAATGACCCCCAATGACCCCCCAACCATCCCCAGTGACCCTCCAATGACTTCCCAATGACCCCCCAAGGACACCCAACGAGCTCCAATGACTCCCCAATGATCCCCCAATGACTCCCAACGACCACCCAACGCCCCCCAACCATCCCCAGTGCCCCCCAGCGCCCCCCCTCGCCCCCCGGCGGCACTCACGGCGCGCAGCGTGATGAGCAGGCGCCCGTAGGAGAAGATGATGATGGCGAGGGGCACCCCGAAGCAGAAGCAGAAGAGGAAGAGGACGTAGGACTCGTTGTTCCACTTGTTGCCCGTCGTGTACCAGTCGGGGCCGCATGAGCACTGCAGCCCCTCGGGGATGTACCTGGGGGGGGAGTGACCACGGCCGCGCTGCCACCAGCCCCGCGCGCCCCCCCCCTCCCCAAAGCCCCCAGCCCCCCCGGCCGGCCCCCACCTGCTCCAGCCGAAGAGCGGCGGCGCCGAGGCCACCAGCCCCAGCAGCCAGGTGGCCGCGCAGCCCAGCACCGCGTGGCTGCCCCGGAAGGTGAAGTTGCCCAGGGGCTTGCAGATCACCAGGAAGCGCTCGAAGGCCACCACCGCCAGCGACCACAGGCTCACCATGCCTGCGGGGGGCACCGCCACCTCCTGGGGGCCCCGCTCCCCGCGGCCCCATAGCCCCACGGCCCCACGGCCCCATATCCATCCCCGTGTCCCCATATCCCTGTGTCCCCATGACCCTATATCCATCCCCGTGTCCCCACAGCCCCATATCCCCATGTCCCCATGTCCCTACATCCATCCCAACGCCCGTCCCAACGTCCCCATGTCCCCACGTCCGTCCCAACGTCCCAATGTCCATCCCAACGTCCGTCCCAACGTCCCCACGTCCCATATTGCAGTGTCCTCATGTCCCAACGTCCCCGCGTCCTGTCCCACGTCCCAACGTCCCCATGTCCCTGTGTCCCCACGTCCATCCCAACATCCCCACGTCCCCATGTTCCAACGTCCCACATCCCAATGTCCATCCCAACATCTGTCCCCATGTCCCCGTGTCCCATCCCACGTCCCAACGTCCCCATGTCCCTGTGTCCCCATGTCCATCCCAATGTCCCAATGTCCATCCCAACATCCGTCCCCATGTCCCCGTGTCCCGTCCCACGTCCCAACATCCCCACGTCCCTGTGTCCCCATGTCCACCCCAATGTCCCAACGTCCATCCCAACGTCCCCGTGTCCCGTCCCATGTCCCAACATCCCCACGTCCCTGTGTCCCCATGTCCACCCCAATGTCCCAACGTCCGTCCCAACGTCCCCGCATCCCATCCCACGTCCCAATGTCCCCATGTCCCTGTGTCCCCATGTCCACCCCAATGTCCCAACGTCCATCCCACCGTCCATCCCCGTGTCCCCGTGTCCCGTCCCACGTCCCAACATCCCCACGTCCCTGTGTCCCCATGTCCACCCCAATGTCCCAATGTCCATCCCAACATCTGTCCCCATGTCCCCTTGTCCCGTCCCACATCCCAATGTCTCATGTCCCTGTGTCCCCATGTCCACCCCAATGTCCCAACGTCCATCCCACCGTCCATCCCCGTGTCCCCTCGTCCCGTCCCACGTCCCAGCGTCCGTCCCACCGCCCCCGCTACCTCCCAGGGTGGCGGCGAAGCCCTCGATCTTGCAGGCGGTGGGCCCCAGGGCGAAATACATCTGGGAGAAGCTGTAGAAGGCGGTGGTGGAGCCGACGCAGATGACCAGCAGGTTGGAGACGGCCAGGTTGACCAGGATGTAGTTGAGGTGCGAGCGCAGCTTCTTGTACTTGGCGGTGCAGAAGATGGTCAGGCCGTTGATGGGCACCCCCAGCGCGATCAGCACGAACATGAAGACCGACATCCCCCGGAACACCCCCGGGCTGCCCAGGTGGGTCTGCGGCACCAGGAAGGGGCTGAGCGCCGTCAGGTTGGGCGCGTCCAGCGCCATGGGGATGTAGAAGTCCTCCGGGAGCTCGTCCCGCGCCGGCTGCGGCTGCCGCATGGCGGGGGGCGAGGGGGGCGCGAGGATGGGAGGGGGAGCAGGGGGTGGGGGCTGCGGGAGGGGGTGAAGGCTACGGGTGGGGGTGAAGATGGTGGTGGGGGTGAAGACGATGAGTAGGGATGAAGATGATGGTTGGGATGAAGATGATGATTGGGATGAAGACGATGGTTGGGGTGAAGACGATGGTTGGGGTGAGGACAACGGGTAGGGAGGAAGACAATGTTGGGATGAAGATAATGGATAGGGATGAAGATGATGGTTGGGGATGAAGACGATGAGTAGGGATGAAGACAATGCTTGGGGTGGAAGAAGACAACGGTTGGGGATGAAGACAATGGATGGGGATGAAGACGATGATTGGGGATGAAGACTACGGGTAGGGATGAAGACAACCAGTAGGGATGAAGACGACGGTTGAGGATGAAGACAACAGGTTGGGATGAAGACAATGGTTGGGGATGAAGGCAATGGGAAGGGATGAAGACGCAACAAATGGGGATGAAGACAAGGGTTGGGTTGCAGACGAGTGGTAGGGATGAAGACTACGGACAGGGACGAAGACAACGGGTAGGGAGGAAGACAATGGTTGGGTTGAAGGCTACGGTTGGGGTGGAAGAAGACCAGTGGGGATGAAGACTATGGATGGGGATGAAGACAATGGGTGGGGAGGAAGACGCAACAAAGGGCGATGAAGACGATGGGACAGGATGAAGATGACGGGTAGGGATGAAGATGACGGGTAGGGATGAAGACCACGGGTAGGGACGAAGGCAGCGGTTGGGGACAAAGCCCTGCGGTGGCTCCGAGACCCCCCAACGGGGGACGAAGGCGACGGCCGGGGACGAAGACCCCGTGGGCGGGCGGGCGGGCGGGGGCCGGCGCGGGGCCCTTTTATAGGGTGGGGGCCGGGGGGGCTCGGGGGCGGGGGCCGGCCCCCCCCCCAACCCGGGGCTGAGCCGGGCTGAGCCGCGGCCGCGCCGGCCAAGCCGGGCTGAGCCGCCCCAAAGCCGCTTTGGGGGCTCCTAATCGCGCCCCAGCCCCGATTAGCGCCCGCTTGGGGTGGGGGGGCACCGGGCCCCCTCACGCCCTCCCTGACCCCCCACGCCCCCAAATTGCCCCAAATCGCCCCCAACGGCCCCCTTGCCGCCCGCCCCCAATTCCTCCAGCGCCCCCAAATCCCCCAAATGGTCCCGGAGCCGCCCGCGCCCTCCTGACCCCCCCCCGTTTTCCTCCCACGCCCCCAAATGCCCCCAAAACTCCCCCTGTGATCCCCAAATTACCCCATTACCCCCAAATCACCCCAATATCATCCCATTAACCCCCCACCCCAAATAACCCCAATTCTCCTGAAAATCACCCCGTTACCCCCAAATCACCGCATTACCCCCCACCCCAAATAACCCCAATTCTCCCCCAAATCACCCCAATATCCCCCAAATCACCCCGTTACCCCCCACCCCAAATAACCCCAATTCCCCCCAAATCCCATTGCCCCCCATCCCCCAAATGCCCCCAATACGCTCCGCGCCCCATTACCCCCTGCACCCCAAATCCCCCCAACTCCCCCCGCACCCAAAAATCCCCCCATTAACCCCCACACCCCAAATCCCCCCGTTTTCCCCCAAAACCACTCCAGACACCCCCCACCCCAAATCCCATTACCCCCCACACCCCAAATCCCCCCATTTGCCCCCAAATCCCCCCGTACCCCAACTCCCCCCACACCCCAAATCCCCCCATACCCCAAATCCCCCCATTTCTCCCCAAAACCCCTCTGCCCCCCGTTGCCCCCCAGGACTACACCTCCCGGCCTGCCCCGCGTGCCCCCCCCGGTGGTGCCGAGCCCCCCTAATCTCGTTAGCGGCCGGGTGTTAACGAGGCCGATCCGGGGGATTAGGGCTAAATCGGGACCGGAGCTGAGCGATTACGGGGTGGGGGCGCGGGACCCCGGGGGGGCCAGGGGACGTCAGCGGGGGGGCAGAGGGTGGCAGCTGCTGGGGGGGAACAGGGGGGCTGCAGGGCCCATAAAGCCCCCGAGGGGGGGGTCCCAGTGGCCATAAAGGCCCCACGGGGGGGTCCCGGTGGCCATGGGGGGGTCCCAGTGACCCTAAAGCCCCTGAGGGGGGGGTCCCGGTGACCCTAAGGGCCCCATGGGGGGATCCTGGTGACCCTAAGTGACCTCTGGGAGGGTCCCGGTGGCCATAAAGGCCCCAAGGGGGGTCCCGGTGGCCGTGGGGGGGTCCCAGTGACCCTAAAACCCTCAAAGAGGGGGTCCCGGTGACCCTAAGGGCCCCATGGGGGGGTCCTGGTGCCCTTTGGGGTCATCCCAGTGACCCTAAAGCCCCCGAGGGGGGGTCCCGGTGACCCTAAGTGACCTCTGGGAGGGTCCCGGTGACCCTAAGTGACCTGTGGGGGGGGTCCTGGTGACCCTAAAGCCCCCGAGGGGGGTTCCCGGTGACCTTTGGGGTCATCCCAGTGCCCCTAAAGGCCCCATGCGGGGGTCCCGGTGCCCCTAAGAGCCCCGTGGGGGGGTCCCGGTGCCCACTCAGCCCCCACGGGGGCGTCCCGGTGCCCCCAACCCCTCCCCAGAGCCCCTCTGGTGCCCCTAAAAGCCCCGGGGGGGGGTCCCGCTATCCCCAAAGCCCCCCCGGACCCCCCGTTAACGCCCCCCAGACCCCCCCAGTGCCCCCAGAGCCCCCCGGTGCCCCCAAAGCCCCCTCGGACCCCCCCGCTGCCACCGGAGCCCCCCAGACCCTCCCCGGTGCCCCCAGAGCCCCGGTGGGGGGTCCCGGTACCCCCAAGCCCCCCAGAGCCCCTCCGGTGCCCCCAAAGCCCCCCGGACCCCCGTTAACGCCCCCCGGTGCCCCCCGGGCCGGTGCCGGTGCCCCCCGCCCCCCGGTGCTGCGGGGCGTGGCCGCGGCCGGGGCTGTGGGGGCGTGTCCCGGCGCGCGCGGAGGGGCGTGTCCCGGCGGCCGTTGCGGCCGTTAAATTTCAAACCCGGCCCAGCCCCGCAGGAGCGCGGCGCGCGCTGCCCCCTCCCCTCCCCCGCCCTCCCCGCCCTCCCCGTGACGGGCGGCGCCGCCCGCCAATGGCGGCGCCGCGCCGGGAGCCGCCGGCCAATCGCCCGCCGCGCGCGCTCCGCCGGCCCCGCCCACAACCCGGGCGGGCGGGAGGAGCGGGAGGAGGGAGGAGGGGGGAGGGGGCGCCTAACTGACAGCGCTTCCCGCCAATTCCAACGGCCGCCGCCGCCGCGCTGGCCCCGCCCCGGGGCCCCGCCAGCAGCCAATCCCCGCGCGGCGCCGCCTTGAGCGACGCGGCGCGGGGCCAATCAGCGCCCGCGGCGCTGGGGGGCGGGGGGCCCGAACCGAGCTGAGGAGGAAACCCGGAGCGGGGCCCCCCCCCGCCCCCCGCCCCCCGCGGGTTCCTTCGCTGCGAAGAAAATGGCGGCGGCGCCGAGCGGCGGCGAGCAGCGGCTGTGAGCGGGGGGGGGGCCCCGGGGGCGGGGGGGCTCCCAAAACCCGGGGGGGGCTCCCAAAACCCGGGGGCGGCACCGCGCGGCCCCCACCCCCCCACCCCCTCACACCCCCCCGTGCGCCTCCCCCCACTCCCCCCGGTGACCCCCCCTCCCCTCATTGAGCCCCCCCCCCCTCACTGAGGTGCCCCCCCCTCGCCCCCCCCCGCCCCCTCCCCCCCCGGCCCTGGGCCCCTCCCCCTCGGGTGTGGGGGGGGGGGCGGGGGGGCGAAGCGGCGGGACCCCCCGGGAGGGGGGGGAGGGGGCGCTGAGTGCGTCATCAGCGCGGGAGGGCCCCCCGCCCCAACGGGGCCCCCCCGCCGCGGGACCCCCCGGAATCCCCGGACCCCCCCAAATTCCTGCACCCCCCCCAACACCAGACCCCCTAAAAGCCCAGGACCCCCCCTGAAATCCTCGGACCCCCCCAAACATCCTCGGACCCCCCCCCCAAAAAAAAAACTCGGACCCCCCCAAATCTTTGGACCCCCCAAAACCCCCAACCGCCCCCCAAACCCCGGACCCCCCAAAATCCGCGGACCCCCCCACCCCCCTCGACCCCCCCATCCCCTGACCCCCCCAAAAGCCCTCGCCCCCCCCAAATCCCTCGGCCCCCCCCAAATTTCCCGCCCACCCCCTGTCCCGCCCCCTTCCCCCCCCGGCCCCAATCCCCGCGCTTTTCACCCCAAAACGCCGCGCATGCACCCGGCCCCCGCCCCCTAACTCCGCTGTTGCCCCCCCCCGACCCCAAAATCGCCGTGTTTTGCCCCAAAACGCCCGTCTCCGAGCAGCACCCGCGGGCCCGGCCGCTGCCCCAAAATCCCAGGGTTTTGCCCCAAAAGTTTGCGCGGACGCTCACGCCCCCTCCGCCGCCCAAAAGCCGACGTTTCGCCCCAAAACGTCGGCCGCACGCTGATGCCCGCAGCCCGCTCCCAGCCCCAAAATCGCAGCTTTTTACCCCAAAACATCGACCGCACACTAACACACGCGGCCTCAGCGCGTCCCCCAAAATTGCGGTGTTTTACCCCAAAATGCTCTCCTCACGCTAACACGTGCAGCCCGGTCTGGGCCCCAAAATCGCAGTTTTTTACCCCAAAACACTAACACGTGCGGCCTCTTCGCGTCCCCCAAAATCGTGGTGTTTTACCCCAAAATACTGTCCGCACGCTAACACATGTGGCCCTGTCCTGGCCCCAAAATCACAGCTTTTTGCCCCAAAATATTGCTCGCACGCTAACACGTGCGGCCCGGTCCCGGCCCCAAAAACGCAGCTTTTTACCCCAAAATACTGCTCGCACGCTAACACGGGCGGCCTCATCACATGTCCCGAAATCTCAGCTTTTTCCCCCAAAATACCATCCTCACGCTAATACGTGTGGCCCGGTCCTGGCCCCAAAGTCGCAGCTTTTTACCCCAAAATACTGTCCGCACGCTAATATTTGTGGCCCATCCCATACCCCAAAATTGCAGCTTTTTACCCCAAAATATTGCTCGCACGCTAACACGTGCGGCCCAGTCCCGGCCCCAAAATCGCAGCTTTTTACCCCAAAATACCATCCTCACGCTAACACGTGCGGCCTGGTCCCAGCCCCAAAATCGTGGTGTTTTACCCCAAAATGTCGTCTGGACGCTAACACGTGCGGCCCGGTCTCGGCCCCAAAATCACAGCTTTTTACCCCAAAATACTGCTCGCACGCTAACACGGGCGGCCTTATCGTGTGCCCCAAAATCTCAGCTTTTTACCCCAAAATACCATTCTCACGCTAACACGTGCGGCCTGGTCCTGGCCCCAAAATCGTGGTGTTTTACCCCAAAACGTCGTCCGCATGCTAACACGTGCGGCCCAGTCCCGGCCCCAAAATTGCAGCTTTTTACCCCAAAACATCGTCTGGACGCTAATATGTGCGGCCCATCCCACACCCCAAAATTGCTGTTTTTTACCCCGAAACATCGTGTGGACGCTAACATGTGCGGCCCGGTCCCGGCCCCAAAATCGCAGCTTTTTACCCCAAAACATTGTCCGCACGCTAACACGGGCGGCCTCATCACGTGCCCTGAAATCTCGGCTTTTTACCCCAAAACGTCTTGTGCATGCTAACACTCGCAGCCCGGTCCCGGCCCCAAAATTGCAGCTTTTTAGCCCAAAACATCGTCTGGACGCTAACACGTGCAGCCCGGTCCCGGCCCCAAAATTGCATCTTTTTACCCCAAAATACTGCCCGCACGCTAACACGTGCAGCCTCATCGCATCCCCCAAAATTGCAGCATTTCACCCCAAAACGCCGTCCTCACGCTAACACGCGCGTCCCGTCCCACGCCCCAAAATCGTCACATTTCACCCCAAAACGCTGTCCTCACGCTAACACGTGCGGCCTCATCGCATGCCCCAAAATCGCGGCGTCTTCCCCCAAAACGCCGCCCTCGCGCTGAGACGCGTGACCCCATCCCACCCCCAAACCCCTCAGATTTCCCCCCAAAATCTCCTCCCGCCTCCCTGGCCTCGCGCTGCCCATCCCGGCCCCGTCCCGTGCCCCAAAACCCCGTCCTTTTGCCCCAAAACCCCGTCCTTTTGCCCCAAAACCCTGTCCTTTTGCCCCAAAACCCCGTGCTTTTGCCCCAAAACCCCATCCTTTTGCCCTGAAACCCCATCCTTTTACCCCAAAACCCCGTCCTTTTGCCCTGAAACCCTCTCCTTTTGCCCCAAAACCCTGTCCCATGCCCCAAAACCCTCGCCTTTTTCCCCAAACCCCATCCTTTTTCCCCAAAACCCCGTCCTTTTGCCCCAAAACCCCGTCCTTTTTCCCCAAAACCCCGTCCTTTTTCCCCAAAACCCCGTCCTTTTGCCCTGAAACCCTCTCCTTTTGCCCCAAAACCCTGTCCCATGCCCCAAAACCCCATCCTTTTTCCCCAAAACCCTTGCCTTTTGCCCCCAAACCCCATCCTTTTGCCCCCAAACCCCGTCCTTTTGCCCCAAAACCCTTGCCTTTTGCCCCAAAACCCCATCCTTTTGCCCCAAAACCCCGGCTTTTCACCCCAAAATCCCGGGCGGCCGCGCTCTCATCTCCCCGCTGCTGTCGTGAGGCCGAGGCCGGACCCGGCCCGGTGGCCTCCCCGTGCCCCCGGCCTCCTCCCGCTGGCCTCCTCCTGCTCGTGTCCCCGTGTCCCCGGCCTCCTCCTGCTGGCCTCCCTCTGCCAATGGCCTCCTCGTGTCCCCGGCCTCCTCTTGCTCACGTCCCTGTGTCCCCGGCCTCCTCCTCGTGCCGGCCTCCTCGTGTCCCTGGCCTCCTCCCGCCGGCCTCCACTCGCTCACATCCCCGCGACCTCCTGGTGTCTCCGGCCTCCCCCCACCATCGGCCTCCTCCCGGTGGCCTCCTCGTGTCACCAGCCTCCTCCTGCCCGTGTCCCCATGTCTCCGGCCTCCTCCCGGCCTCCTCCCTCCGGCCTCCCCGTGTCCCCATGTCCCCAGCCTCCTCCTGTTGGCCTCCTGGTGCCCCCAGCCTCCTGTTTGTGTCCCCATGTCCCCGGCCTCCTCCTCCCGACGGCCTCCTGGTGCCCCCGGCCTCCTTTTTGTGTCCCCGTGCCCCCGGCCACCCCCCCGCCTCCTCCCCCTCGGCCTCACCTCCGTGGAGCCCCCCCGGGGACGCGGCCTCCGTCCGTGTGTCCGGCCCCCACCCCGTGTCCGTCCCGTGCCCCCCCCCCCGGTCCCGGCCTCGAATCCCGTTGGAGGCCGCCGGCCTCCGCCCCCGGTACCCCACGCGTGTTAATGCAGCGCGCCGCTCGTCCGGCGGGTTTTGGGGTGAAAAGCGCCCGGTTTGGGCAAAAGGCGGCTGTTTTGAGGCAAAAGGCGTCTGTTTTGGGCAAAAGGTGGCTGTTTTGGGCAAAGGTGGCTGTTTTGGGGTGAAAAACGGCTGTTTTAGGGCAAACGGCGTCACTTTTGGAGCAAAAGGCATCTGTTTTGGGGCAAAAGGGGTCTGTTTTGAGGTGAAAAGCGCCCGTTTGAGGGCAAAAGCGCCTTTTTTGGTGGCGAAAAACGACTGTTTTGGGGCAAAAGGTGGCTGTTTTGGGGCGAAAAGCAGCCATTCGGGGACAAAACGCGCCTTTTTGGGGGTGAAAGGCGCCCACTTTGGGGCGAAAGGTGCCTATTTTGGGGCAAAATGCACCTGTTTCAGGGTAAAAGGCATCTGCGTCCATTGAAAGATGCCCGCTTTGAGGCAGAAGGCGCCCGTTTTGGGGCGAAAGGTGCTTGTTTTGGGGCAAAAGACGCGTGTTTCGGGAGAAGTCGCTCGTTTTGGGGTGAAAGGTGCCTGTTCTGGTGCAAAAGGTGCCCGTTTTGGGGCAGAAGGTGTTTGTTTTGGTGCAAAACACGCAAGTTTTGGGGCAGAACGCGCCTGTTGTGGGGAAAACGCACGTGTTTCGGAGCAGAAAGGGCCCGTTTTGGGGCAAAACTTGCTTGTTTTGGGGCTGGAGGCAGCCGTTTCGGATCAAAACGCCTGTTTCGGGGCAGAAGGCGCCCATTTTGGGGCAAAATCCGCCTGTTTTGGGGCAGGAGGCGTCCTTTTGAGTTCGTGTGCACCTGCTTGGGGGCCAAACGCACCCGTTTGGGGCAGGAGGCTCCTGCTTTGGGTCAAAATGCTGCAGTTTTGGGGCAGAAGGCGCCCGTTTCAGGTCAAAACGCACTTGTTTTGGGGCAGAAAGCGTCTGTTTCGGGGCAAAACGTGCGTGTTTGGGTCCGAAGGCTCCTGTTTCAGGGCAGAAGGTGTTGGTTTTGCGTCCAAATGTGCCTGTTTCGGGTCAGAAGTCTCCCGTTTCAGGGCAAAAGCCGCCCCTTTTGGGTCCGAAGGCTCCCGTTTTGGGTTAGAGCATGCCCGTTTTGGGGCAGAAACCACCTGTTTCGGGTCTGAACGCTCCCGTTTTGGGTTAGAACGTGCCTGTTTTGGGGCAGAAGCTGCCCGTTTTGGGTCCGAAGGCGCTTGTTTTGGGTCTGAAGGCTCCCGTTTCGGGTCTGAAGGCTCCCGTTTTGGGTCAAAACGCACTTGTTTGGGGGCAGAAAGCGTCTGTTTCGGGGCAGAACGTGCGTGTTTGGGGGGGAGAGGCTCCGATTTCGGGGCAGAAGGTGTTGGTTTGGGGTCTGCAGGCTCCCGTTTCGGGTCCAAACCCTCCCGTTTTGGGTCTGAACATTTGTTTTGTGTCCGAACCCTCCCGTTTCGGGTCCGAACACTCCGGTTTCGGGTCTGAATGTTCCCGTTTTGGGTCTGAATGTTACAGTTTCAGTTCTGAACCCTCCCGTTTTGGGTCCGAACAGTCCCGTTTTGGGTCTGAATACTCTTGTTTTGGGTCCAAACCCTCCTGTTTCGGGTCCAAACCCTCTCGTTTTGGGTCTGAACACTTGTTTTGGGTCCGAACCCTCCTGTTTTGTGTCTGAACACTCCTGTTTCGGGTCCAAACCCTCCCGTTTCGGGTCCGAAGGCTCCCGTTTCGGGTCTAAACAGTCTTGTTTTGGGTCTGACCCCTCCCATTCCATTTCCAACCCCTCCCATTCCCCCCCACGCCCCCTATAACCCCGCCCAACCCCCTCATAACCCCCTCCTACCCCCTCATAACCCCCTTTACCCCCCATAACCCCCCTTACCCCCCCATAACCCCCCATGACCCCCCACTTCACCCCCTACCCCCTCATAACCCCCCTACCCCCTCATAACCCCTCCATAACCCCCCATAACCCCCCTACCCCCTTATAACCCCCTATAACTGCCCTATAACCCCCTCATAACCCCCCATAACCCCCCCATTCCCCCCAAAACCCCCCCAAACCCACTCTACCCCCCATAACCCCTCCATAACCCCCATAACCCCCCTACCCCCTTATAACCCCCCATAACCCCCATAACCCCCCATAACCCCCCATAACCCCCTCATAACCCCTTCATAACCCCCCATTCCCCCCAAAACCCCCCCAAACCCCCTCTCCCCCCCATAACCCCTCTCTCCCCCCCCCCAGGGAGGAACAGGCGGAGGAGGAGCCCCTCCCGGCCCCCCAAGGCCAAAATCCCGCCGGGAGCAGCAGCAGCAGCAGCAGCAGCGCCGCAGCACCGCCGCCAGCGGAGACCCCGACCCCCGGACCCCCGGAAGCTTCGGGAGCCGAAAGCAGCACGGAAGGAGCCGCCGGAGGGGGGCGGCGGCGGCGGCGGCGGGCGGCCTCGGGGGTGCCGGGGTCGGGGGGGGGGGCACGGCGGCGGCGGCGGAGCCTTCGGCCTCGTCCCCCAAGCAGCGGCGCTCCATCATCCGCGACCGCGGGCCCATGTACGACGACCCCACGCTGCCCGAGGGCTGGACCCGCAAGCTGAAGCAGCGCAAATCCGGACGCTCCGCCGGCAAGTACGACGTCTACCTGATCAAGTGAGTGCCACCCATGGGTGCCGAGGGGGTCCCGGGGGGGTCAGCGCCCCCCCCGCCCCGTCACCACCCTCCTTTTGTGTCTTTTTTTCTCTCTTTTTCCGTCCCCGCGGCAGCCCCCAGGGGAAAGCCTTCCGCTCCAAGGTGGAGCTGATCGCCTACTTCGAGAAGGTGGGGGACACCTCGCTGGACCCCAACGACTTCGACTTCACCGTCACCGGCCGCGGCAGCCCCTCCCGCCGCGAGCAGCGCCCCCCCAAAAAACCCAAAAGCCCCAAAAGCACCGGCCGGGGGCGAGGACGCCCCAAAGGTAGCGGCGGCGGCGGCGGCGGGGGGGGCGGCGGCGGAGGAGGAGGAGGAGCCGGAGGGGGGGGCGCGCGCCCCAAAAGCGCCCCCGAAACGGGGGGCGCCCCCCCCCTGCGGCGGGCCATGGAGAAGAGCGCCGGCAAGCTGCTGGTCAAGATGCCCTTCGGAGGAGGGGGGGGCGCCGGCGCCGCCGCGGGGGGGGCGGCCGTGCTCGGACCCCCCCCACAGGGCCCCCCCCAGGCCAGCCCGGCGCTGGGGGCCAAGCGGCCGGGGAGGAAGAGGAAGGCGGACGCCGACAGCCACGCCGTGCCCAAAAAACGAGGCCGAAAACCCGGGGGGGGCGCCGGGGGGGGCGCCGGAGGCGGCGGCGGCCCCAGCGTGGAAGGAGCAGGAGGAGGAGGAGGAGGAGGAGGAGGAGGAGGAGGAGGAGGAGGAGGAGGAGGAGGAAGCAGCGCAGGGGGGGGCCCGGCCGGCTCGCCCCCCCCGAAGCCAAAAAGAAGACGGCGGCCGCCCCCCCCGCGGTGCAGGAGACTGTGCTGCCCATCAAGAAGCGCAAGACCCGCGAGGCGGCGGCGGCGCCCCCCGACGCCCCCGGCACCCCCGAGCGCGGCGGAGGAGGAGGAGGAGGAGGAGGAGGAGGGGGTGGGGGGCGGCGGGGGGCAGGAGCCCCCTCCCACCCCCCCGCCACCCAAGGGACCCAAGCGGCGCAGCAAAGAGGGGAGCCCCAAAGGGCGGGGGGCAGCAAGCGGGGACGCCCCCCCGCCCCCGCCGCCCCGCCGCCCCCGCCGCTTCTGCTGCCCCCCCGCCGCCGCCTCCTCCACCACCGCCGCCGCCGCCGCCCCCAGCAGCCCCAGGACAGCGCCAGCGCCGCCCCCCACCGCCGCCGCGGCCGGCTCAGGACCTCCGGGGGCGCGCGGAGGAGCGGGGGGGCCCCCGACGGCTGCGCCAAGGAGCCGGCTGCTAAGACTCACCCCCCCGCCGCCGCCGCCCCCCACAAACCGCGGGGAGGCCGAGCACAAAGACACTGCCCCCCCTGCCGCCCCCTCCGCCGCCTTCTTCTTCTTCTTCTTCTTCTTCTTCGTCCTCCTCTTCCTCGGCGGTGCCCCCCAGCGCGGCCGTGCCCCGGCCCCCCGCGACGAGGCGGTCGACACCAGGACGCCGGTGCCCGAGCGCGTCAGCTGACTGTGAGCCCCCCCGGGACCCCCCCACCCCAAAAGCCCCCTCCCCGTTTATTTCCATCCCCCCCAGACACACAGACAGACCCGCGGACGGACCCCCCTCCTCGCCCCCACCCCCCAGCACCACGCAGGCAGCCCCCACGCACGCCCCCGCCGCCGTCGCCCCCGGCCCCAAAAATCCCCCCATTTTGTCGCCGACCCCCCATTACGTCATCAGCCCCCATTACGTCATCGACCCCCCGTTTTGTCACCGACCCCCGTATCGCCGTCGTACCCCCCATACCGTCGTTGCCCCCCTTGTCGTCAGCCCCCCATATCGTCATTGTCGCCCCCCCATGTCGTCGTCACCCCCTCCATGTCGTTGCCCCCCCCATATCGTGTCCCCCCATGTCGTCTCCCCCATGTCGTCGTCACCCCCAAAATCGTCGTCACCCCCAAAATCGTCGTTACCCCCCATTTCGTGTCCCCCCCATATCGTGTCCCCCCTATCGCCGTCGCCCCCCTTCCGTCGCCGCCGTCCCCCCCCCCCGGCCCCATTTTTACGAGCGAAAAGCACAGCGAGGGCATGGAGCCCCCCCGATGCCCCCCCAAATTTTGCACTTTGGCCTCTGGGGTCCTGGGGCGCCTCCCCCGGCGCCGCACGCGGCCCCCCGGGCCGTTTGCACTACCGGGGCCGGGGGGATCCGGCCGCCGGCCAATGGGAGGGGGCGCTGCCGGGGCGGGATCTGGCTGCCGGCCAATGGGGAGGGAGGAGGGAGGTGGGGCGGGGCCGGCGTCGGGCCAATGGGGGCGGAGGCGGCGGCTGGGCGGGGCGAGAAGGGGGCTCCGGCCAATGGGGAGCGGTGGTGGAGGGGGATCCGCTTGTGAGCCAATTGGGAGCGAGTTCCTGGAGGGGCGGGGCCTGGTGGTCAGCCAATGGGGAGCGGGTTCCCGTGGAGGTGGGGTCCAGTGGTCAGCCAATCAGGAGTGGGGGCAGGAGCTGGTCTTGAGCCAATCAGGAGCGGGCTGCAGCGGGGCGGGATCTGGTGTTCAGCCAATCAGGAGCGAGCTGTGGCAGTGCGGGATTCGGTCTTGAGCCAATTGGGAGGGGGCACGGGGCGGGGCAGGATTCAGCCTTGAGCCAATCGGGAGTGAGCTCTGGTTGGGGCGGGAGCCAGCATTGGGCCAATCAGGAGTGGGTTCCCCTTGAGCTGGGATCAGGTGTTCAGCCAATCAGAAGCGGCGTGCAGCAGGGGCAGGAGCCAATGGGGAGCAGGGTCTGGGTGAGCTGGGATCCGGTGTCCGGCCAATCAGCAGCGGCGCTGAGTGGGGCAGGGCGGGGCGAGGCGGCTGCCGGGCCAATCCGTGGCGGGACCAAGTCCTCGGCCAATCAGGAGCGAGCTGGGGGGGATCCGGCCTCCGCCCGGCCAGCAGCGACTCTGGGTCGAGATGGGATCCGGCCAGGATCCAATCGGGAGTGACGTTGGATTGGAGGGGCGGATCCGGTTTCCATCCAGTGGGGAGTCGGGCCGGGCGGGGGCGGGATCCGGTCTTCAGCCAATCAGGGGGCATCCTGGGAAGGGCCGGGCCAATCGGGAGCCAGGCCGGGCTGGGGCGGGATCCAGGCTTCAGCCAATCAGGAGTCATTCTGGGCGGGCCTGGGCCAATCAGGAGTGGCCGGGCAGGGTTGGGGGTGGGATCAAGCACAGAGCCAATCAGGAGAGGCGCCGGGTTGGGGAAGGATCAAGCGAGGAGCCAATCAGGAGCGGTCATGGGCTAGGGCAGGACGCAGGGCAGAGCCAATCAGGAGCGAGCTTGTCTGGGGGGGTGGGATCTACCATGGAGCCAATCAGGAGCGAGTGTGGGCTTGGCAGGGGCGGAGTTATCAGAGCCAATCAGGAGTGGCTGCGGCCTGGGGGGGATCCGGTCTCCATCCAATAGGAAGCGAGGGTGGCCCCCAAACCCCAAAATCACAGGATTTCCCCCCAAATCGTTAGCTGGGGGGGGGGTCACGCTGTGGTGGGGGGGGGGCGGCTCCGTCCTGCACTTTACCGGTCCCGGGGGGGTCGGGGGGGGGGGGGGAATCCCCTCGGGGGGGTTGGGATCTGTTGGGGGGGTCCATGGGGGGGCCCCCGCGCCGTTCTTCCACCCCCGCCCCCGTCTTCCCGCACGGGACTGTTAGCGCTTGGCCCCCCCCCCAAAAAAAAAATCAACCCCCTGAGACCCCCCCCCAGGGACCCCCCCCCAGCTCCTCATGGCAATAAGGGGGGCCCTGCCCGGCCCCTTTTTGCTAAAAAAAGTCGAGAAAAGAGCAAAAAAAAAAAAAAAGAATAATAATAATAAAAAAACCTGGAGCCCGGGCGGGGGGGGGGGGGCGGGGGCGGGGTGGGGGGGCGCCGGGGCCTATTTATTGTGCACCCCCGCCGCAGGCGTCCCCGTGTCTGTGCCGCAGTCAGCTATAAACCTGTGTAACCCCCGCCTGCGCCCGTCCTTCCGGGGGCGGGGGCGGGGGCCGGGGGGATCCCACCAGATCCCGGGGGGGGAGGGGGTCTCCAGTGGATCCCCGGGGGGGTGGTCCCAAATGGGGACCTGGGCTGCCTTTGGTGCGGGGGGCACCCAGAGCCTGGTTTGTGGGGGGGGGTGTGAGTGGATCCCGGGTGGATCCCGGAGGTGTCAGGGTGCACCAGTGGATCCCAGTCCCGCCAGTGGATCCCAGTCGCATCGAGTCGCAGCGGTGGATCCCAGTCGCACCAGGTCCCGCCAGTGGATCCCAACAGCTCCGGATCCCCCCGGTGGATCCCAACAGCTCCAGTGGATCCCAGTTGCACCAGGTCGCACCAGTGGATCCCAGTTCCATCAGGTCACACCAGTGGATCCCAGTTGCTCTGGTTCACCCCAGTGGATCCCAACAGCTCCGGTGGATTCGAGTTGCTTCAAGTCCCACCAGAGGATCCCAGTTTCACCAGGTCACCCCAGTGGATCCCAACAGCTCCAGCGGACCCCAGCCGCGTCAGGTTGCACCGGTGGATCCCAGCAGCTCCCAGTGGCACCAGCAGCTCCCAGCTCCTCCAGGCGGTGACCGGATCCCAGCAGCTCCGGCTGGCACCTGTCGATCCCGAGCCACTCCAGGTCACACCAGTGGATCCCAGTTACTCCGGACCTCACCAGTAGATCCCAGCCACGCGAGGTCACTCCAGTGGAACCCAGCAGCTCCAGTGGATCCCAGCCACTCCAGTTCACTCCAGTGGATCCCAGTACTTCCAGCGGTTCCCAGACATTCCAGATCCCACCAGGGGATCCCAGCACTTCCAGAGGATCCCAGTCGTTCCAGCTCACTCCGCTGGATCCCAGGAGCTCCAGTGGATCCCAGCTACCCCAGGTCCCACCAGTAGATCCCAGTTGCTCCGGATCCCCCCAGTGGATCCCAACAGCTCCACCGGATCTCAGTTTCACCAGGTCCCACCAGTGGATCCCAGTCACTCTGGATCACCCCCAGTGGATCCCAGTCACTCTGGGGGTCACCAGTGGATCCCAGCGGCTCCAGTGGATCCCAGTCACCCTGGAACTCCCCAGTGGATCCCAGTGGCTCCGGTGGATCCCGGTCACCCCCGGTCCCACCAGTGGCTCCCAGTTACTCCGGGGCCCCCTCCCAGTGGATCCCAGCCCCCTACCCCCCCCCCAGCTCCCGATCCCGCTCTGCGGCGCCGTGACGTCACCGGCGTGACGTCACGCCCCTCGCCGACGTCATTCTCCCGTCCTGCGTCATCGCTCCCCGGTGACGTCACCGCGGGGGGCGGGGCCGGCGCGCCTTCCCGCCGGCCGCGCTCCCCGCGCCACCCTCAAGATGGCGCCCGGTCTCCACGGCAACGCCGCGGCGGGCGGCGGCTTCCGCCACACCCAAGATGGCGGCGGGGGAGAGGGGGGCGGGGCCGCGCATGCGCAGCGCGGGGGCCTCTTAAAGGAGCCGCGGGGAGCGGGCGGTGCCCCGGGGGCGGTTCCGGGACCCCCGGGGGGCTCCGGGAGGGGCTCGGGCAGGCCCCGGGGGGGCTGGGAGGGGGGGGAGGGGACAGGGACCCCAACCCCCCATCTTCTTTACCGCGGGCCAGTCAATAAAACCGTGCCGCTCTCACACCGCTGCCTTCACTGCGGGCCGGGGGCGGGGGAGGCGCTGAGGGGCACCGCGACCCCCGGGACCCCCAAAACCCCCTGAGCCCCCCCTCTTCCCCCATCCCCTCCCCTCCCCTCCCGCAGCCATTTTGGCCGCCACCCTGAGGGGAGCCCCGACCCCCACACACACCGGGCCCCTTCACGGCCACCGGGCGGGGAACCGTGAGGAAAAACCGGGCCCGGTTAGGCCCGGGGAGGGCGCGCGGCGCTCAAAAATGCCCCAAATCGGGGTTTTTGCCACAAAAACCGTTAGCCGGCCGCACTGCGCATGCGCCCGCAGCGCGGGCGGGAAGAGGGAAGGAGGGAGGGGCGGGGCGCGTGGGGAGGAGGAGGGCGGCGCGCATGCGCGGTGCTGCGGCGGGGGCGGGGCGGGCGGCGGGGCGCATGCGCGGGGCGCGCGCGGGCCGTTAGGCGCCCACATCCGGGTCCCCGCGCGGCGCCATCGTTGTGGCGGGTGGAGGAGACGCGTCCAAAATGGCGGCTCCCAAGAGCCCGTAGGCGGCGCGGCGGGCGGGCCCCTCTCGGCCTTGCGGCGAGCCCCGGAGCGAGCGGAGGCGGCGGGGGGCGAGCGAGCGGCGGCGGCGGGCGCCTGCAGGTGCGGGGGGGCCGCGGCCGGGGCGAGGCGGCGAGGGGCGAGGCGGCTGAGGCGGCCGCCGCCATCTTGGGCGGCCTCCCCGGCCTCCTCCCCCCCGCCGCCGCAATCTTGGTTGGGGCCGGGCCTTAAATAAAAAGGGGGGGGGAAAGGGAAAAGAAAAAAAAAGAAAAAAAAAAAGGGGTGGGGGGGCGAGAGGCCGCGGGGGGGGCGCCGACATCTTCCCTCCCGCCTCGGCCAGGCGCCGCCATCTTGTCCCGAGGAGGAGGAGGAGGAGGAGCCGCGCGCCGCCATCTTGGGCCCCCCTCCCCTGAGTGTGGCCCCCTCCGCCGCGACATCCGGGCACCTGCGGAGCCCCGCCCCCTGAAGGAGCCACATCCGGGTAACGGCGGCGGCACGGGCGGCGCCATCTTGGGAGGGAACAGCCGGGTACTGAGCCGGAGGGGGGAGGGGACGGAGGGGGGCTCCACGGGGCCCCCCCGCCGCCATTTTGAGGCCCCTCGGGGGAAAAGGGGCTGGGGGCGGGGCCGGCAGGGGGCGGGGCTTGCGGTGGCAGCCAACATGGCGGCGCCCATGGGGGGCTGAGCGCTCCGTACAGCGCGCGGGAATCGAGTCTGGGGGATCCGCTGAGCGAGGAGGAAATAAAGGGGGTAAAACGGGGCGCGGGGGGGCCGCGGGAGGCGGGGGGGTCGCCTGCAGACGGGGTGGGAGGTGGAAAATGACGGAGGGGGCCCTTTAAGGGCTTCCCGTGCGGCCACGCCCCCTCGGCGGCCGTCATGGCGGCGCCCAGCGGCTGCCGTACGGCGCGGGCTGGGCCCCGGGGCCGGGCCTAGCGCCCCCCGCCCGCCCTACGCCGCCCTGGGGCGCCCCCGCCGCGGCGGCGCCCCCCCCTCCTCCTCCTCCGGGTGCCGCCCACAAGATGGCGGCGCCCAGTCCCCGCCCCCCCAAGATGGCGGCGCCCGCCTCGGGGCTGCCTTTCCGTACAGCTCCCCGCCCGTGAGGGGGGGTCGAGGCCGGGCCGGGCGCGGGTCTCTCACCGCCGGTTTCCCCCTCCCTGAGCGACGCAGGAGGCGGAGAGGGGGGGAGGCGGGCGCCGTAGCGAGCGGGCCGCGGTCCCTCCCAACATGGCGGCGCCCAGCGTGCAGAGGGGCGGCGGGGCGGTGAGGAGCGGCGGCGGCGGGGGCCGGGAGGGGGCAAAAACCGGGGCGTGGGGGCAAAAACCGAGGCTGGGGGGCGAAAAGGAGGTAACGGGGGGGGTCCCGGCGGCGTTGGGGCGGGGGTCCCGCGGCTCCCGCGCTCCCTCCCAAGATGGCGCCGCGACCTCCCCAAGATGGCGCCGCCCGTGCGCCCAAGATGGCGCCGCCCTCAGGGGGAGGCAGGGAGCGGGGTGGGGTGAGGTGGTCGGGGCCCTGCGTCGCCCCGCCCACCCCGCCAGCGTCCCGCCCTCCCCCGCGCGGCGCCGAGGAGGCGAGCGCCGCAAGATGGCGGCTCCCAGGGCGGCGTGAAGGCGGCCGCCGCCCCCCCCACGACCCCCGGGCCCCCCCGCCCCCACCGGCGCCTTACGGAAGCCGCCAGGGGCCGCGAGCCGCCGCCGGGGGGTGCGGAGGGGGCGCGGGGGGGCGGCGGGCAGCGGGAGGGGGCGGCGGGGGGAGGGGGGGCAGGGCGCCGCCATTTTCCGCCCGGGCAGCGACAAGATGGCGGCTCCCAGGGCCCGGCGGGGGGAGGGGGCGCGGGGGGCGGGGGCACGGGGGAGGGGCGGGGGGAGGGGGGACGTGGGGGAGGGGCGGGGGGTTGCTAGGGGGTGGGGGCGTTGCTAGGGGGTAATTGGGGGGTGGGGGGCAGTTGTATTGTTAGGGGGTAATTAAGGGCCGTGGGGGGGCAATTAAATGTGTGTGGGAGGGTAATTGGGTTTCCGGGGGGGTAATTGGGCTCCGGGGGCAATTGGATTGTTAGGGAGTAATTAATTATTGGGGGGGGCAGTTGGGGTAACGGGGGGTATTTGGGCTCTGGGGGGTAATTTTATTATTAGGGGTAATTAATTAACGGGCTCCGGGGGGCAATTGTATTGTTAGGGAGCAATTTAGTGCTGGGGGGGGCAATTAAATGTCAGGGGGGCAGTTGGGGTTCTGGGGGGGTAATTGGGCTCCACGGGGACAGTTGTGTTATTGGGGGGTAAGTAATTAAATATTGGGGGGGGCAGTTGTATTGTTAAGGAGCAATTAAATGGCGGGGGGAGGGGCAATTGGGTTTCCGGGGGGTAATTGGGTTGGGGGGGCAATTGTATTGTTAGGAGTAATTAAATGTTTGGGGGGGCAACAGGGTTTCTGGGGGGGCAATTGTATTGTTAGGGGGTAATTAAATGTCGGGGGGGGGCAGTTGGGTGCCCGGGGGGTAATTATTGCCAGGGGGCAGTTAGTTGACCCGGGAGGGGGGGGGAGTTGGGTTGTGAAGGAGCAATTAGATGTCAGGGGGGCAATTGGGGTCCGGGGGAGGGGGCAATTGTTTTGTTTGGGGGTAGATACTGGGGGGAGGAGGGGGCACATAAACGGGGAGGGGAATATGGGGGCGTAAATGGGGGAGACATGGGGGGCGTATAAATAAATGGGGACACCGGGGGGGCATAAATGGGGGGACGTGGGGGGGCGTAAATGGGAGCCCCTTGCGGGGTCACGGGGGGGTCAGGGGGCGCCGCCCTTTCCCGTCGGGGCTCTGACCCCCCCGTGCCCCCCCCCCAGGTCAGGCAGAGGGCCCCCCTGGCCGCCCCCGCCCCGGGCGGGGGGCCCCCCGGCGCCCCCGCGCTGCAGCCGCGCTGGCGGCGGGTGGTCGGCTGGTCCGGGCCCGTCCCCCGCCCCCGCCATGGCCACCGCGCCGTCGCCATCAAGGAGCTGATCGTCGTCTTCGGGGGGGGCAACGAGGGCATCGTGGACGAGCTGCACGTCTACAACACCGGTACGGGGCGATTATGGGGGTGGGGGGCAGTTACAGGGGGTGGGGGGCAAATTGGGGGGTATTGGGGGAGAAATGGGGGAGAAAACGGGGTTATTGGGGGTCAATGGGGAGGGAAATGGGGGTATTGGGGGTCAAGGGGGTCAAGGAGGGCATCGTGGAAGAGCTGCACGTCTACAACACCGGGACGGGGCGATTATGGGGGTGGGGGGCAGTTACAGGGGGTGGGGGGCAAATGGGGGGTATGGGGTGAAAGAATGGGGGTAATAGGGGAAAAAATGGGGGTATTGGGGGAGAAAATGGGGTTATTGGGGGTCAATGAGGGCATCGTGGACGAGCTGCACGGCTACAACACTGGGAGGGGGCAATTAAATATAGGGGGGGCACGAGGGGGCAATAACAGGGGGCATTGGGGGTGTACGGGGTGAAAAAATGGGGGTAATAGAGGAAAAAATGGGGTTATTGGGGGTCAATGGGGGTCAACGAGGGCGTCGTGGACGAGGTGCACGGCTACACCACCGGGAAGGGGCAATTAAATAGGGGGGGGGGCACGGGAGGCAGTTACAGGGGGTGGGGGGCAAATTGGGGGGTGTATGGGGTGAAAGAACGGGGGTAATAGGGGAAAAAATGGGGGTATTGGGGGAGAAAATGGGGTTATTGGGGGTCAATGGGGGGCACTGGGGCAATGGGGGGGGTAACTGAGGGGGTAACTGGGGGTACGGGGCAGTAACTCGGAGCACTGGGGTGCCCCCATCATTGGGATCCAGACACCCCAGGCTGCCCCCACTTTCTGCCCCCTCCCACTTTCTGTCCCCCCAGCCACCACCCAGTGGCTCATTTATGCGATTTCTATAGGGTTTTTATAGGGTTTTTATAGGATTTTGGGAGTTTTTCTGTGTGTGCTCCCGATCTATGGGGTCTGGGTGCTGTGGGGCACCCCCCCCGTTTGCTAACCCCCCCTTTTGCCCCCAGCCACCACCCAGTGACTCATTTATGGGGTTTCTGTAGTGTTTTTATGGGATTTCTATAGGATTTGGGTTTTTTTTCCATATAACCACCCCATTTATGGGGTCTGGGTGCTCTGTGGTGCCCCCCCGTTTGCTAACCCCCCGTTTTTGCCCCCCCAGCCACCAACCAGTGGTTCATCCCGGCGGTGCGGGGGGACATCCCCCCCGGCTGCGCTGCCTACGGCTTCGTGTGCGACGGGACGCGGCTGCTGGTCTTCGGGGGCATGGTGGAGTACGGCAAGTACAGCAACGACCTCTACGAGCTGCAGGTGGGTGGGGGGCCGGGGGGCACGGGGGGGCACCGGGGGGGCACAGGGGGGCACGGGCATGGGGAGACCCCAGGGGGCATAGGGATAGGGATGGGGAGACCCCAGGGGGCTATAAAGTGGGGAGACCCCAGGGATGGGGATGGGGTCAATGACCTCTAGAAGCTGTGGGGGGCGCGGGGGGGTGCAGGGGGGGGCACCGGGCATGGGGAGACCCCAGGGGGCAAAGGGATAGGGATGGGGAGACCCCAGGGGGCTATGGGGTGGGGAGACCCCAGGGATGGGGGGCATGGGGACGGGGTCAATGACCTCTAGAAGCTGTGGGGGGCATGGGGGTTATGGGGGGCACGGGCATGGGGAGACCCCCAGGGGGCAAAGGGATAGGGATGGGGAGACCCCAGGGGGCTATAAAGTGGGGAGACCCCAGGAATGGGGATGGGGTCAACGACCTCTATGAGCTGCAGGTGGGGGGGGGCGTGGGGGGAACGCGGGGGGGCACGGGGGGGCACGGGCATGGGGAGACCCCGGGGGGCATAGGGATAGGGATGGGGAGACCCCAGGGGGCTATAAAGTGGGGAGACCCCAGGGATGGGGGGCACGGGGATGGGGTCAACGACCTCTAGAAGCTGTGGGGGCGCGGGGGGGTGCAGGGGGTACGGGCATGGGGAGACCCCAGGGGGCAAAGGGATAGGGGTGGGGGGACCCTAGGGATGGGGATGGGGTGGGGAGACCCCAGGGATGGGGGGACATGGGGATGGGGTCAACGACCTCTACGAGCTGCAGGTGGGTGGGGGGCATGGGGGGGGCACCGGGGGGGGCATGGGCATGGGGAGACCCCTGGGGGTATAGGGATAGGGGTGGGGAGACCCTAGGGGGCTATGGGGTGGGGAGACCCCAGGGAGGGAGGGCATGGGGATGGGGTCAATGACCTCTAGAAGCTGCGGGGGGCACCGGGGGGGTATGGGGGGGTTAGGGGGGGCACGGGGATGGGGAGACCCTAGGGGGCATGGGGATGGGGTCAACGACGTCTATGGGGGGCACTGGGGGGCATAGGGGGTCATGGGGGTCATGGGGTTGGGGTCAACGACCTCTAGAAGCTGGGGGGGTATGGGGGGCATGGGGATGGGGAGACCCCAGGGATGGGGACAGGGAGGGGGAGGGAGAGAGGGGAAGGGGGAGCTGGGGGGTAATGGGGTTGGGGGGCACCGGGGGGGCCACAGGGGTGAGGGGTGCACGGGGGGGCTGCAGAACAGGGGGGACCTTGGGGATGGGGGGCACAAGGACAAGGGGGCACAAGGACAAGGGGGGTTCCAGGGACCTGGGGGCCCCCCAGCCCCATCCCCACGCCCCCTTTGTCCCCCCCCCAGGCGAGCCGCTGGGAGTGGAAGCGGCTGAAGGCGAAGACCCCCAAGAACGGGCCCCCTGCCCCCGCCTGGGCCACAGCTTCTCCCTGGTGGGCAACAAGTGCTACCTCTTCGGGGGCTGGCCAACGACAGCGAGGACCCCAAAAACAACATCCCCCGGTGAGGGGGGCCCTTTGGGGGGGTATTGGGGGATTTGGGGGGTATTGGGGGATTTGGGGGGGTTATAGGGGGAGTTGGGGGGGTTATTGGGTGGTTTTGGGGAGATTTGGGGGGTTCTGTCCCCAGGATCTGGGGACGATCGGGGTCAGGGGGCCACCAGGAACCGGGGACAAATGGGGTTGGGGGGCGCAGGACCCCCGGCGACCCCTTTAGGGACAGGGTCTGGGGGCAGTTGGGGTCATGGTGCCACCAGGACCCACCCATTTGGGGCAGAATCCCCCAAATCCTCCACGTTTTGGGGACGCCACCTCCCCACGCCCCCCCGACACACTCCGTATGCAACCCCCCGACCCTAAATCCCTCCCTTGCCCCTAAATCCCGACCCTAAATCCGCCCCCCTGTGCCCCCAAATCCCCCATCCCTGACCCTAAACCCCTCCCTTCCCCCTAAATCCTGATCCCAAATCCTCCCCCGTGCCCCAAATCCCCCCTTGCCCCTAAATCCTGACCCCAAATCCCCCTCCCTCACCCTAAATCCCTCTCTTTCCCCTAAATCCTGACCCCAAATGCCCCCCATGACCCCAAATCCCCCCTTGCCCCTAAATCCTGACCCCAAATCCCCCCTTGCTCCTAAATCCCGACCCCAAATCCCCCTCCCTCACCCTAAATCCCTCTCTTTCCCCTAAATCCTGATCCCAAATCCTCCCCCGTGCCCCAAATCCTCCCCTTGCTCCTAAATCCCCCCCTTGCCCCTAAATCCTGATCCCAAATCCCCCCCCGTGACCCCAAATCCTCCCTTTGCTCCTAAATCCTGACCCTAAATCCCCCCCTGTGCCCCCAAATCCCCCCGTGACCCTAAATCCCCCCCGTGCCCCCAAATCCCCCTGACCCCAAAATCCCCCCCCCCAGGTACCTGAACGACCTGTACGTGCTGGAGCTGCGCCCGGGCTCGGGGGTGGTGGCGTGGGACATCCCCATCACCTACGGGGTCCTGCCCCCCCCCCGCGAGTCCCACACCGCCGTGGTCTACGCCGAGCGCGACAGCCGCCGGGCACGGCTCCTCATCTACGGCGGCATGAGCGGCTGCCGTCTGGGAGATCTCTGGACCCTCGACATCGGTGAGGGGCTTTTGGGGCGAAATCCGGTGATTTTGGGGCAATTCGGGCGGGTTTGGGGCAGATCGGAGTGGTTTTGGGGTTGTTATGGGGGTTTTGGGGTGGTGTCGCACACGGCTCCTCATCTACGGCGGCATGAGCGGCTGCCGTCTGGGAGATCTCTGGACCCTCGACATCGGTGAGGGGCTTTTGGGGCGAAATCCGGTGATTTTGGGGCAATTCGGGCGGGTTTGGGGCAGATCGGGCAGTTTTGGGGCCAATTGGAGCGGTTTTGGGGTGCTGCTGGGCACGGCTCCTCATCTACGGCGGCATGAGCGGCTGCCGCCTGGGAGATCTCTGGACCCTCGACATCGGTGAGGGGCTTTTGGGGCGAAATCCGGAGGTTTTGGGGCAATTCGGGCGGGTTTGGGGCAGATCGGAGCGGTTTTGGGGTTGTTATGTGGGTTTTGGGGTGCTGCTGGGCACGGCTCCTCATCTACGGCGGCATGAGCGGCTGCCGTCTGGGAGATCTCTGGACCCTCGACATCGGTGAGGGGCTTTTGGGGCGAAATCCGGTGATTTTGGGGCAATTCGGGCGGGTTTGGGGCAGATCAGAGCGGTTTGGGGGTTGTTATGTGGGTTTTGGGGTGCTGTCGCACACGGCTCCTCATCTACGGCGGCATGAGCGGCTGCCGTCTGGGAGATCTCTGGACCCTCGACATCGGTGAGGGGCTTTTGGGGCGAAATCCGGTGATTTTGGGGCAATTCGGGTGGGTTTGGGGTACATCAGAGCGGTTTGGGGTCAATCAGAGCGGTTTTGGGGTGCTGCTGGGCACGGCTCCTCATCTACGGCGGCATGAGCGGCTGCCGCCTGGGAGATCTCTGGACCCTCGACATCGGTGAGGGGCTTTTGGGGCAAATTCTGGTGGTTTTGGGTCAGTCCAGGTGGGTTTGGGTCAATTCTGGTGGTTTTGGGGCCAGTTGGAGCGGTTTCAGGTCAATCCGAGCGGTTTCGGGGCCAATCGGAGTGGTTTTGTTTTTTCTCTTGGAACCCCTGATATCAGCAAGGGGCTTTTTGGGGACAATTCGGGCGATTTTGGGGCTGCTGAGTGTATTTGGGGTTTTTCTTGGGACTCCCGATATTGGTTAGGGGCCTTTTGGGGTGAATCCGGGCTATTTTGGGTTCGCTCTGAGTGGTTTCGGGGTTTTTCTTGGAACCCCCGATATCGGCGAGGGGCCTTTTTGGGCGAATTCGGGCTATTTTGGGGCCACTCCAAGTGGATTTGGGGTTTTTACTGCAACCCCTGATATCGGTGGGGGGGTGTTTTGGGGTGAATTCATGTGATTTTGGGGTTTTTACGTGTTTTTTGTCGTGGCAGAGACGCTGACGTGGAATAAGCCCAGTCTGAGCGGGGTGGCGCCGCTGCCGCGCAGCCTGCACTCGGCCACCACCATCGGCAACAAGTGGGTTGAGGGGGGGGCACAAATTGGGGTGGGGGGGCCACAAAACATCCCCAGGGGGGTCCCCTAAATGGCTTGGGGGGGGGCAGAAATGGGGCTGGGGAGGGTTGGGGCCCCAAAATGGCCCTGGGGGTCCCCAAAATTGCCCCAGGGGGGCTCCCCAAGTGGTCCCAGAGGCCCTGAAATGGGCTGGGGGGGAGCAAATGGGCTGGGGGGGTCCCAAAATGACCCCAGGGGGGTCCCAAAATGACCCCAGGGGGGTCCCAAAATGGCCCTGGGGGGTCCTGGAAGGCTCCCCCCCCTCCCCAAAATCCCCCCCGGGTGTCCGTGTTTGGGGTCTGGGTGCCGCTGGGGATCCCCAAATCTCCCCCAGGGCTCCCATTCCGGGTCCGTGGGGGTCTCCTCACCCTCCTACCCCCCTGAGACCCCCCCTTAACCAAATTTTGGGGTTCCTGCCCCCCCTCCTTCCCAAATTTCCCCCAGGATGTCTGTGTTCGGGGGCTGGCTGCCACTGGTGCTCCCCAAATCTCCCCCGGGGCTCCCCCAGGGCTCCCATTTTGGCTCTGGGGGGGGTCTCCTTGCCCTCCAACCCCCCCAAACCCTCTCCCAGCCCCCCCCTTAACCAAATTTTGTCCCCCCCCCCCCCAGGATGTACGTGTTCGGGGGCTGGGTGCCGCTGGTGATGGACGACGTGAAGGTGGCGACGCACGAGAAGGAGTGGAAGTGCACCAACACGCTGGCCTGCCTCAACCTGGGTAAAAAAAAAAAACAAAAAAACGCCCCGAAACCCTTTAGAAATGAAACCCAGAGACCTGAAAATGAGGTTTTTCGCCCCAAAAGACTCGATGTCGTGGGAGCCCATCGTGATGGACACGCTGGAGGACAACGTGCCGCGGGCGCGGGCCGGGCACTGCGCGGTGGCCATCACCACGCGCCTCTACATCTGGAGCGGCCGCGACGGCTACCGCAAGGCCTGGAACAACCAGGTCTGCTGCAAGGACCTCTGGTACCTCGAGACCGGTGAGTGGGGGGCGCGGGGACACCCCCCCGGCACCCCGAAATGGGTTGGGGGGGGGCTGGGATCCTGTGCTGGGTATGGGGAAGGGGGAATGGGGCGGCACGGGGCTGGTGTGGGGTCTGCAGCCTCTTTTGGGGGGCACAGCCCCGTTATTGGGGTGCACAGGTCCCTATTTGGGGTGCACAGGTCCCTATTTGGGGTGCACAGGTTCATTATTGGGGTGTTCGACCTCTTTTGGGGGGCACAGCCCCGTTATTGGGGTGCACAGCTCCCTATCAGGGTCTGCAGCCTCTTTTGGGGCGCACAGCCCCGTATTGGGGGTGCACAGGTTCATTATGGGGGTGTTTGACCTCTTTTGGGGTGCACAGCTGTGTTATTGGGGTGCACAGGTCCCTATTGGGGTGCATGGCTCCCTTTTGGGGGTGCACAGGTTCGTTATGGGGGTCTGCAGCCTCTTTTGGGGGGCACAGCCCCGTTACTGGGGTGGACAGCCCCGTATTGGGGTGCACAGGTTCGTTATTGGGGTGTTCGAGCTCTTTTGGGGTGCACAGGTCCCTATTGGGGTGCACAGCCCCCGTATTGGGGCGCACAGTCTCATTATTGGGGTGCATGGCTCCCTACTGGGGGTGAGCAACCCCATTATTGGGGTGCACAGGTTCATTATTGGGGTGTTCGACCTCTTTTGGGGTGCACAGATCCCTGTTGGGGGTGCACAGCCCCATTATTGGGGTACCCCCCTCTCCCCCCACCCTCTAACCTCTTTTTCTCTCCCCCCCAACCCCTTTTTCTTACCCCTACCCTAACTCTAACCCTTACCCTTTATACCCCCTAACCCCATGTCCCCCCCACCCCTAAATTTCCCTTCCTTACCCCTGTATCCCCTAATCCTACATCCCCCAACCCTTTATGTCCCCTAACCCTAATTCCCCTACCCCTACCCCCCACCCCACACCCCCCCTACACCCCCTCCCACACCCCATACACCCCCCCACCCCCTAATTCCCCCCACCCCAAATTCCCCCTCCCTTAATCTTATATCCCCCAACCCTCTATGTCCCCTTCCCCTAATTCCCCTAATCCTATCCATCTAACCCATTACCCCCTACCCCCCACCCCATAAACCCCCCCACATACCCCCCACACCCCCTACACCCCCCCACCCCAAATCCCCCTCCCCCTAACCCTATATCCCCAACCCTCTATGTCCCCTTCCCCTAATCCCCCTAACCCTGCACCCCCTAACCCTAATTCCCCTACCACTACCCCCTACACCCCCCACCCCCCCCCACACCCCCACACACCCTAATTCCCCCCACCCCAAATCCCCCTCCCCTAACCCTATATCCCCCAACCCTCTCTGTCCCCTTCCCTAATTCCCCTACCCCTACCCCCTAACCCCTTACCCCCCACCCCCCACCCCCCTCCACCCCCCCACCCCCACCACCCCCCACCCCATACACCCCCCCCCCACACCCCCTAATTCCCCTCCCCACCCCAAATCCCCCTCCCCTAACCCTATATCCCCAACCCTCTATGTCCCCTTCCCTAATCCCCCTAACCCTGCACCCCCTAACCCTAATTCCCCTACCACTAACCCCTACACACCCCCACCCCCCCCCACCCCCCCCACCCCCCCCACCCCAAATCCCCCCAGAGCGCCCCCGGCCCCCGCCCGTGTGCAGCTGGTGCGCGCCAACACCACGTCGCTGGAGGTGAGCTGGGGCGCGGTGCCGACGGCGGAGCAGTACCTGCTGCAGCTGCAGCGCTACGAGCTGCCCCCGCCGCCCCGCGCCCCCGGTGCCCTCCGTCCCCGCCAACCCCCCAAGAGCCCCGCGCCCGCCGCCGCCGCCCCCGGCCCCCTCCCCGCAGCCCCCTGGCTCCCGTGGGGCTCACGCTGCTGCCCCCGCCCCAAACCGCCGCTGCCGCTGCCACCGCCACCACCGCCGTGACCCCCGGTGCCCCCGCCGCCCCCACAGCGGCTGCTGCTGCTGCTGGGGGGGGGTGGTGGTGGTGCTGGGGGTGGGGGGCGCCGGGGGCGCGGGGGCGCTGCAGGTGTTGCCCCCGGGAGCGGCGCTGCCGCCAGCCCCTGCCCGCTGCTGGAGCGGCGAGGACGCCGGGTGAGTGGGGGGGGGGGGGATATGGGGTTGGGGGGGGTTATGGGGGGGTTATGGGGTTTGGGGGGTTATTGGGGGTTGTGGAGGGGTTATTGGGCGTTGGGGGGGGTTATTGGGGGTTTGGGGGGGTTGGGGGGTTATGGGGTTGGGGGGTTATTGGGGGGTTATTGGGGGGTTATGGGGGGTTAAAGGGGTTGGGGGGAGATTGGGGGTTTGGGGGGCGTTGGGGGGTTTTAGGGGGCTATGGGGTTGGGGGAGCTTGGGGAGGTGTTTGATGGGGTTGTGAGGGGGTTGTGGGGGGTTATTGGGGGCTTATGGGGGGTTTGGGGGGTTTTGGGGGGTTTAAGGGGGTTGTGGGGGGATTTGGGGAGGTTGCAGGGGGTTATGGGGGGCTTGTGGGGGGTTATGGGGGGTTTTGGGGGTTATGGGGGGGTTGTGGGTGCCTTGGGGGCGTTACGGGGGTTACGGCATCGTGGGGGGGTTAGATTTTGGGGGGTTACAGCAACACGAGCATCTTGGGGACACCGAGCAGTCCCAGGAGGGGACACGGGGGTCCCCATCCACCCTCCACTGACCCCTTTGTGCCCCCCCCGTGCCCCCCCCAGGCGTCCCGGCGGTGCTGAAGGTGACGGGCCCCCCCGCGGGGGCCGGCCCCCTGGTGACGGTGCGCTCGGCCGCGCAGCCGGGCAAGGCGCCGGTGACGGTGACGTCCCTGCCCGCCGGAGTGCGCATGGTGGTGCCCAGCCAGAGCCCACAGGGCACGGTGAGGGGGGGGGGGACATTGGGGGGGCACCGGGGGTGTGTGGGGGGTTGGGGGGAATTTGGGGGTGTGGGGGGGTTGGGGGGGATTTGGGGACACGGGGCCAGCCAGGAGCACTGGGACGCGTTGTTGCGGTGTCCCCGGGGTGACCGCTGGTGTCCCTGGGTGCCCCCCCAGGTGTCCTCGGGGTGCCCCCCAATGCCCCCCAATGTCCCCTAATGTCCTCGGGGTGTCCCCAGGGTGCCCCCCAATGCTCCCCAATGTCCTTGGGTGCCCCCTAAATTCCTTGGGTGTCCCCTGGGTGCCCCCCAACGCCCCCTGGATGCCCCCTCACATCCCCGGGGTGACCCCCACTGCCCCCCGATGTCCCTGGGGTGCCCCCCAAAACCCCCCAGTGCCCCCTGGGTGCCTCCCAACACCCCCCAGTGTCCTCTGGATGCTACCTCATGTCCCTGGGGTGCCCCCAATGCCCCCCAATGTCCCTGGGGTGCCCCCAACACCCTCTGGATGCCCCCTCACGCCCCCAGGGTGCCCCCCACCACCCCCCACCACCCCCTGGATGCCCCCAACACCCTCTGGATGCCCCCTCACACCCCCAGGGTGCCCCCCACACCCCCGGATGCCCCCTCACGCCCCCTGGGTGCCCCCAACGCCCCCCAGTGCCCCCAGATGCCCCCCAACGCCCCCAGGGTGCCCCCCACCACCCCCAGATGCCCCCTCACGCCCCCAGGGTGCCCCCCACCACCCCCGGATGCCCCCTCACGCCCCCTGGGTGCCCCCCAACACCCCCTGGATGCCCCCTCATGCCCCTGGGTGCCCCCCAACGCCCCCACCACCCCCGGATGCCCCCTCACGCCCCCAGGGTGCCCCCTGCTGCCCCCTCACGCCCCCGTTGCCCCCCCCCCGTCCCGCAGGTGATCGGCAGCAGCCCCCAGATGAGCGGCATGGCGGCGCTGGCGGCGGCGGCGGCGGCCACGCAGAAAATCCCCCCCGCCTCGGCCCCCACCGTGCTCAGCGTCCCCGCCGGGGCCACCATCGTCAAGACGGTGGCCGTCACCCCCGGGGCCACCACCCTGCCCGCCACCGTCAAGGTGGCCTCGTCCCCCGTCATGGTGAGGGCTCGGGGACGTTTTTTGGGGGGGTGGGCGCACGGGTTTGGGGGCGTTTGGACCCAAAGCGGGGACGGGGATGCTGATTTGGGGGTGTTTGTCCCCAAAGTGAGGACAGGGACACTGATTTGGGGGTGTTTGTCCTCAAAGCGGGGGCACCAGCGGGGTTGGGGACATTGATTTGGGGACGTTTGGCCCTGAAGGGGGCAAGGACACTGATTTGGGGGTGTTTGCCCCCGAAGTGAGGACAGGGACACCAGTCTGGGGACATTTGTCCCCAGATTGGGGAAACCGAAGGGGTCCGGGACACAGATTTGGGGACGTTTTCCCAAAAGCAGATGGGGACACTGATTCGGGGGTGTTTGTCCCCAAAGCAGGGGCACCAGTGGGGACAGGGACACAAGTTTGGGGACTGGGACACTGATTTGGGGACATTTTCCTCCAAAGGGGGGGGACAGGGCCACTGATTTGGGGATGTTTGGCCCCAAAAGAGGATGGGGACGCTGATTTGGGGACATTTGGCCCCAAAAGGGGATGGGGACACTGATTTGGGGGTGTTTGCCCCCAAAGTGGGGGCACCGGTGGGGACAGGGACACAAGTTTGAGGACTGGGACACTGATTTGGGAATGTTTGGCCCCAAAAGAGGATGGGGACACTGATTTGGGGACATTTTCCTCCAAAGGGGGCAGACAGGGACACTGACTTGGGGACATTTACCCCAGAATTGGGGAAAACCGAAGGGGTCAGGGCCACCAATTTGGGGACGTTCATCCCCAAAGTGGGGGACGGGGCCACCGATTTGGGTCCCGTTTCCCCCCAAATCGCTCGCGCCACCGTTTCGGTGCCTTTTTCCCCCAAACCACCGTGCCCCCCCCCCTTTTTTTTTTATTTTTTTTATTTTTTTTTATTTTTCCCACCCCCCCAGGTGAGCAACCCGGCCACGCGGATGCTGAAGACGGCGGCGGCGGCGGTGGGGACATCGGGGGGGGCGCCGGCCACCAACACGGGCACGCGGCCCATCATCACCGTGCACAAGTCGGGGACGGTGACGGTGGCGCAGCAGGCGCAGGTGATGACCACCGTGGTGGGGGGGGTCACCAAAACCATCACCCTGGTCAAGAGCCCCATCTCCGTGCCGGGGGGCAGCGCCCTGGTGAGTCTGGGGGGGGCTGGAAATAAGGGGGGTTGGGGGTCGTAACCCTGTAAATTAAGTGGGGTTGGGGCACCTGAGGGGGTTGGGGGGACTAATTCTGTGAATTAAGTGGGTTTGGGGGGGGGGGTTAAATGGGCTGGGGGGGTCTTAACCCCGTAAATTAACTGGGTTTGGGGCACCTGAGGGGGTTGGGGGGTCCTAAATCTGTGAATTAAGTGGGTTTTGGGGGGCTTAAATGGGCTGGGGGGGGTCCTAATTCTGTGAATTAAGTGGGTTTGGGGGGGTTAAATGGGCTGGGGGGGTCTTAACCCTATAAATTAATAGGGTTTGGGGGGGTTAAATGGGCTGGGGGGGCCTAACCCCGTAAATTAACTGGGGTTGGGGCACCTGAGGGGGTTGGGGGGGACTAATTCTGTGAATTAAGTGGGTTTGGGGGGGTTAAATGGGCTGGGGGGGTCCTAATCCAGTAAATCAACGGGGGTTGGGGGGGGTAAATGCGCTGGGGGGTCCTAACCCCGTAAATTAAGTGGGTTTGGGGCACCTGAGGGGTTTGGGGGGTCCTAAATCTGTGAATTAAGTGGGTTTGGGGGGGGCTTAAATGGGCTGGGGGGGTCCTAATCCTGTAAATTAACTGGGTTTGGGGGGCTTAAATGGGCTGGGGGGGTGCTGACCCTATAAAATCGCCAGTTTTGGGGCATCTGAGGGGTTTGGGAGGGCCCTGACCCCATAAATTTAGTGGGTTTGGGGGGATTAAATGGGCTGGGGGGGGTCCTAACCCCATAAATTAACGAGGTTTGGGGGGGGTCAGATGTCCGGGGGGGTGATTTAACCCCAAATTCCCCCCCCCCCGATCTCTAACCTGGGCAAGGTGATGTCCGTGGTGCAGACCAAGCCCGTGCAGACCTCGGCCGTCACCGGGCAGGCGTCCAGCGGGCCGGTCACCCAGATCATCCAGGTCAGCCCCTCGTTAGCGCTAATTAACCCCCCTCGTTAACCCGCAGCAGCCAGCTCAGCCCCCACCCAGTTAATTATCCCCTATTTAATCGATTCACGCGGTCACCCAGAGCATCTGGGAAAGCCCCCTTAACAAATCTTCCCCTAATTAACCCCATCACCCAGGTGAGCCCCCCAATTAATTAACACCCCCAATTAACCCCCAATTAACCCTTTCCTCCCCCAATTAACACCTTCCTTTCCCCACCCCCAATTAACCCTTTCCCCAAATCCCCCCAATTAACCCTTTCCTTTCCTGAACCCCCCAATTAACCCCTTCCTTTCCCAACCCCCCCAATTAACCCCTTCCTTCGCCGAACCCCCCAATTAACCCTTTTCCAACCCCCCAATTAACCCCTTCCTTCCCCAAACCCCCCCAATTAACACCTTCCCTCCCCGACCCCCCCAATTAACCCCTTCCTTACCCAACCCCGCCAATTAACCACTTCCATTCCCGAAATCCCCCAATTAACCCTTTCCCAACCCCCAATTAACCCCTTCCTTCCCCAAATCCCCCCCAATTAACCCCTTCCATTCCCGAAATCCCCCAATTAACCCTTTCCCAAATCCACCCCAATTAACCCCGACCTTCCCCAACTCCCCAGCAATTAACCCTTTTCCAACCCCCCCAATTAACCCCCCCCCTCTCCCCGCAGACCAAGGGGCCGCTGCCGGCCGGCACCATCCTGAAGCTGGTGACGTCGGCGGACGGGAAGCCCCCCACCATCCTGAGCACCACGCAGGCGGGGGGGGCGCCCCCCAAGCCCACCATCCTGGGCATCAGCAGCGTCTCGCCCAGCACCACCAAGCCCGGCACCACCACCATCATCAAGACCATCCCCATGTCGGCCATCATCACCCAGTCGGGGGCCACCGGTGAGCACTGGGAGGCCACCGGGACCACGGGGGGGGGGCGCAGGGACCACCCTGACCCTCCCCAAATCGTCCCTGCCTCCCCCCCTCCCTTCCCCAGGCGTCACCAGCAGCCCCGGCATCAAGTCGCCCATCACCATCATCACCACCAAGGTCATGACCTCCGGCACCGGCACCCCCGCCAAAATCATCACCGCCGTCCCCAAGCTGGCCACGGGCCACGGGCAGCAGGGGGTGACGCAGGTGGGTGCTGGGACCCCCCCATGAGACCCCTCCCTTTCCGTTTTTCCCCCTTTTTTTTAAAATTTTAACCTTTTTCCCTCTTTTTTAGGTGGTTCTGAAGGGCGCCCCCGGGCAGCCGGGCACCATCCTGCGCACGGTGCCCATGGGGGGGGTCCGCCTGGTGACACCCGTCACCGTCTCGGCCGTCAAGCCCACCGTCACCACGCTGGTGGTGAAGGGGACCACGGGTGAGCTGCTGGCACCCCGGGGGGGGCATCCTGGGCTGGGGGTGTCCCCTGTGCCCCCCCACCCCGGCGTCACCACGTGGGGTGGGGCGAGGGGGGTCCTGAGCTCCTCGCGCTCCCCTAACGGAGCGAGGGGGCGACCCTAACAAAATGGGGGGACAGGAGGTGACAAGCGTCCCCCCCCTCCCCCAGGTGTCACCACGCTGGGCACGGTGACGGGCACGGTGTCCACCAGCCTGGCGGGGGCCGGGGGCCACAGCACCAGCGCCTCGCTGGCCACCCCCATCACCACGCTGGGCACCATCGCCACGCTCTCCAGCCAGGTCCTCAACCCCGCCGCCATCACCGTCTCGGCCGCCCAGACCACCATGACGGCTGCCGGCGGGCTCGGCACGCCCACCATCACCATGCAGGTGAGCGCCGGGGGGGTGCCGGGGGGCTTGGGGGCACCGGAGACCCAAGGGGGCTTGGGGACGTGGTCATGGGTTGGGTAGACGTGGTCAAGGGGTTGGGTGGATGTGGCCGTGGTTGGTGTGGAGGTCATGGCGTTGGGTAGACATGGCCATGGGGTTGGGTAGACATGGCCATGGCGTTGGGTAGACATGGCCATGGTTGGTGTAGACATGGCTATGGCGTTGGGTAGATGTGGCCATGGTTGACGTAGACGTGGCCATGGGGTTGGGTAGATGTAGTCATCGTTGGCGTAGACGTCATGGGGTTGGGTAGACATGGCCACGGTTGACGTAGATGTCATGGGGTTGGGTAGATGTGGCCATTGTTGATGTAGACATGGCCATGGGGTTGGGTAGACATGGCCATGGTTGGCGTAGACGTCATGGGGTTGGGTAGATGTGGCCATTGTTGACGTTGATGTCATGGCGTTGGGTAGACTTGGCCACAGTTGGCGTGGTCATCATGCAGTTGGGTAGACTTGGCCATGGCGTTGGGTAGACATGGCCATGGTTGACGTAGACGTCATGGGGTTGGGTAGACATGGCCACGGGGTTGGGTAGATGTGGCCATGGTTGACATAGACGTCATGGCGTTGGGTAGACTTGGGCGCGGTTGGCATAGACATCATGCAGTTGGGTAGACTTGGCCATGGTTGACTTAGACGCAGCCATGGGTCATCGGCAGGACCTTGGGAGTCATCGGGGGACTTGTGGTCACCAGACACCCATGGGTGCTTGGGGGCGTGGCCATTGGGTTGGGTAGACATGGTCATGGTTGGCGTAGAGGTGGTCATAGCGTTGGGTAGCCTTGGCCATGGTTGGCGTAGACGCGACCACGCGCGGCGTAACCGTGCCGGTGGGCCCCCACCACGTCCCTCGGGACCCCTGGGCGCGTAGCGAGGTGACAACGGGGCTGGGGGTGTGGTGGGGGACCCCGAGGGTGGCCGGGGGGGGGTCGGTGACGCCACGTGCGGGCGGCAGCCCGTGTCCCAGCCCACGCAGGTGACGCTGATCACGACGCCGAGCGGCGTGGAGGCGCAGCCGGTGCACGACCTCCCGGTCTCCATCCTGGCCTCCCCCACGGCCGAGCAGCCGGCGGCCGCCGCCGCCTTGACCGAGGGCGGGGGGCAAGCCGAAGGGACCCCCCCCGGCACCGTCACCCTGGTGTGCTCCAACCCCCCCTGCGAGACCCACGAGACCGGCACCACCAACACCGCCACCACCAGCGTGGTGGCCAACGTGGGCGCCGGGCAGCTCCAGCTCCTCTGCGAGAGCCCCCCCGAGGGGCTGCCCCCCGGCACCGCCACCGCCGCCGCCGTCCGGGTGTGCGCCAACCCCCCCTGCGAGACCCACGACACCGGCACCACCAACACCGCCACCACCGCCGGCGCCCGGCTCTGCGCCGACGACCCCGCGCCGCGCCGCGCCGCCCCCTGCGCCACCCAGCAGACCGCCGCCACCGGCACCACCATGACGGCGCGGGCACAGCCCTGCTCGGCGCCCCCCCCCGGTGACGCCACCACCACCACCACCGCCGACACCGTCACCCTGGTGTGCTCCAACCCCCCCTGCGAGACCCACGAGACCGGCACCACCAACACGGCCACCACCACCACGGCCGCCGGCTCCCGGTTGGGCCCCGGTGCTGCCGGTGAAGCCCAGGGGGCGGCCGCCGGCACCGCGGCGCCGTCGTGGCCCTGCTCCAACCCCCCCTGCGAGACCCACGAGACCGGCACCACCAACACCGCCACCACCACCACGGCCTCGGGCTCGCGGCCGTGCTCCGGCGCCGCGCCAGAAGGCCAGGAGGAGGTGGGGACGGCCACCGACGGCACCGCCGCGGCCACCGCGACCACCGTGGGGTCCCGGCCGTGCTCCAACCCCCCCCGCGAGACCCACGAGACCGGCACCACCAACACGGCCACCACCGCCTGCTCCTGCCCGGGCCGCGAGCTGCCCGGCGCCCCCTGTGCCACGCAGCAAACCGCGGCCACCGGCACCACCATGACGCCGGCCGTGGCCCACGGGGACAGATCCCGGCCCTGCCAAAACCCCGCGGCGCCGTCGTGGCCCTGCTCCAACCCCCCCTGCGAGACCCACGAGACCGGCACCACCAACACGGCCACCACCACCACGGCCTCGGGCGAGGGGCCCGGCACCACCGGCGGCGGCGGCACCAGTACCACCAGCACCACCAGTAGCACCAGCAGCAGCGCCGCCGCGGCGCCGTGGCCCTGCTCCAACCCCCCCTGCGAGACCCACGAGACCGGCACCACCAACACCGCCACCACCACCACGGCCTCGGGGGCACGGCCGGGGGGCGCCGACGCCGCCCCCGCCCCCGCCGCCGGCACCGGGACCACCGCCGGCGCCCGGCCGTGCCCCGAGCCCCCGAGCCCACCGCGGGGGCGGCCGAGCAGAGCCCCTCGGCGGGTGCACCGCCGCCGCCGGCTGAGGGGTGCCCCCGCGGGCCCCCAGCCCCACGCCCACCCCCGGCTGCTCCAACCCCCTGCGAGACCCACGAGACGGGGACGACCCACACGGCCACCACCGTCACCGCCAGCATGGGCTCCAACCAAGGTGAGGCCCCCCCGCCAGGAGCCCCCTCCCCAATTTATGTGGGTTGGGGGCACCTCGCTCACCCCCAGCCCCAAATCTCTCCCCGCAGACCCCCCCCCGCCGGCTGCCAACGGGCAGGGGGAGCCCGAGCCCCCCCTCAACCCCCCCGGTGGGGAGGGGTCCCCCTCCGGCGCCCCCAGCCCCGGTGTTGCCGGAGCCCCCCAGCCCCGGGCGGTGACCACGGTCACGCAGTCCACCCCCGCCCCCGGGCCCGCCGTGCCGGTGAGTGCTGGGGGGGCTTGGGGGCAATTCGGGGGGGTTAGGGGGTTTGGGGGCAATTGGGGGGTATTTGGGTGGGCGTTGAGGGGTCTTGGGGGGGTTTGGGTGGGCTTTGGGGGTCTTGGGGGCATTTGGGGGTGGCTTGGGGGCAATTGGGGGCATTTGGATGGGTGTTGAGGGGTTTTAGGGGGGTTGGGGGCAATTGGGGGTGTTTGGGGGGCATTTGGGGGCAATTGGGGGCATTTGGGTGGGTGTTGAGGGGGCTTGGGGGCGTTTGGGGGCATTGAGGGGTCTTGGGGGCATTTACAGGGACATTGGGGGGATTTGGGGGTATTTGGGGGGCATTGAGGGGCTTGGGGGCATTTGGGGGCAGTTTGGGGGTAATTCGGGGGTATTGGGGGGGTTGGGGGCAATTGGGGGGTATTTGGGTGGGCGTTGAGGGGTCTTGGGGGGGTTTGGGGGTGGCTTGGGGGCAATTGGGGGCATTTGGGTGGGCGCTGAGTGGGCTTGGGGGCATTTACAGGGACATTGGGGGCATTTTGGGGTACATTGGGGGGTTTGGGGACATTTGAGGGGCATTGGGGGGCTTGGGGGCATTTGGGGTTATTTGGGGGGGACTGAGGGGTCTTGGGGGCATTTACAGGGACACTGGGGGTATTTGGGGGGCTCAGGTGCATTTGGGGGAGATTTGGGATTGGGGGGGGTCATTAAGGACCGGTTGGGGACAGAAGAATTTGGGGGGGCATTTGGGGGTGCTACGGCCTCACCCTTTGCCCCCCCACCGCAGAGCATCTCCTCGCTGACGGAGCCCCCCGGCACCCCCGAGCCCCCGCCCCCCAGAGCCCTCCCCCGGAGCCCCCGCCTCCTCCTCCACCCCCGACCCCCCACCCCCTTCCTCGGGGACCCCCCAGCCCCCCAGCTCCTTCCTCCTCCTCCTCCTCCTCCTCCTCCTCCTCCGCCGCCCCCCCCGGCTCCCCGGAGCCCCCGGGGGCCTCGGCGGTGGTCCTGGCCCCCCCCCAACCCTCGGGGGGGGGCGCCCCGGGCGAGGGGCTGGCGCTGCCCCCCGAGCTGATGGCCGAGGCGCCCCTGGGGGGGGCCGGGGGGGCGCCGGGGCTGACCCCCGAGGAGCTGGCGGTCACCGCCGCGGCCGAGGCGGCGGCGCAGGCGGCGGCGGCCAGCGAAGAGGCCACGGCGAAAGCCCTGGCCATCCAGGCCGTGCTGCAGGCGGCCCAGCAGGCTGCCTTGGGTGAGGGGGGGTCCTGGGGGGGCCATATGGGGGTCTGGGGGGGTCTGGGGGAGATATGGGGGTTATCAGGGGTGATTTGGGGGGTATCGGGGGTTATAGGGGGTCACGGCAAGCCCTGGCCATCCAGGCCGTGCTGCAGGCGGCCCAGCAGGCTGCCTTGGGTGAGGGGGGTCCTGGGGGGTCATATGGGGGTCTGGGGGAGATATCGGGGGTATTTGGGGGTTATGGGGTGTTATACGGGGGTTATGGGGGGTTATGGGGGGTCACGGCAAGCCCTGGCCATCCAGGCCGTGCTGCAGGCGGCCCAGCAGGCTGCTTTGGGTGAGGGGGGTCCTGGGGGGTCATATGGGGGTCTGGGGGGTCTGGGGGGTGATATGGGGGGTTATGGGGTGATACGGGGGTTATCGGGGGTTATAGGGGGTCACGGCAAGCCCTGGCCATCCAGGCCGTGCTGCAGGCGGCCCAGCAGGCTGCTTTGGGTGAGGGGGGTCCTGGGGGGTCTGTGGGGGGTCATATGGGGGGCTGGGGGGATTTGGGGGGATATCAGGGGGTATTGGGGGATATGGGGGGTATTGGGGGGTTATAGGGAGTTATGGGGGGGTATCAGGGGGTTATGGGGGGGTTATAGGAGGTTATGGGGCAGTTTGGGGGGGGTTACGGGGGGTCTGGGGGGGCTATGGGGGGGTTACAGGGTGGTATCGGGAATATGGGGGTTATAGGAGGTTATGGGGCAATTTGGGGGGGGTTATGGGGGGTCTGGGGGGTTATGGGGTAGTTTGGGGGTTACGGGGGGCAATGGGGTGGTATGGGGGTTATAGGGGGCTATAGGGGGCTATGGGGGGGCAATGGGGCAGTATAGAGGGGACTGGGGGGGGGCAATGGGGGATTTAGGGGGAATTGGGGGTACGGGGGGTTGGGGAAGATACGGGGGTCTTGGGGCAAATTGGGGGGAATGGGGCTGAATGGGGGGGCATAGGGGGTCGGGGGGATAGGAGTCCCTGGGGGGCCACAGCAGCTCCTGGACCCCCCCAAACCCCCCTCATAACCCCCTTTCCCCCCCCAACAGGCGCAGCGGAACCCCTGGACAGCGGCGAGCCCGGGGGCTCCCCGGCCCCCGACCTCCCCCCTTGGGGGGCGACCCCCGAGGGCCCCCCGGCCCCATCCCCATCGTCCTGACCCAGCAGGAGCTGGCGGCGCTGGTGCAGCAGCAGCAGCTCCAGGAGGCGCCCCGCAGACCCCCACAGCCCCCCACAACCCGCCGGGACCCCCGGCCCCCGGGACCCCCGGCCGCCGCCGCCCCCCAGCTGCCCACCGAGGCGCTGGCCCCCGCCGACAGCCTCAACGACCCCGCCGCCGACGCCAACGGGCTGGGGGAGCTGGGGGCCCCTGGGACCCCGCGGGGCTGCTGCCCCCCGCCGACGGTGAGAGCCCGGGGGGGGTGGGAAAAATTTGGGGGGGGGGGGGCTGGGGAAAATTTAGGGGGTGTAGGGGGAAATTTGGGGAGGTTTGGGAGGGTTTTGGGGGGGCTGGGGGGCCCCTGGGACCCCCGTGGGGCTGCTGCCCCCCCGCCGATGGTGAGAGCCCTGGGGGGTTGGAAAAATTTTGGGGGGGGTAGATGGAGATTTGGGGGCTGGGGGGGTCCCCGGAGGGCTTCTGCCTCCCCCCGATGGTGAGAGCCTGGGGGGGCTGGGTTAAATTTGGGGGGACTGGGGGGTCCCCAATTGATGGGGGGGCACCTGAAGGTTGGGGAGGGTCCCAATTAATGGGGAGGGGGTCCCCAATTATTGGGGGGGCCTGGAGATTGGGGTGGGGGTCCTAATGATTTGGGGGGGTCCCAATTAATGGGGAGGGGGTCCCCACTTATTGGGGGTGCACCTGGCAATTGGGGGGGCCCAATTAACGGGGGGGCACATGGCCATTTGGGGGGGCTCTTTTTGGGCTGGGGGTGCCCTCTCCGGGGGTGCCCTTTTGAGGGGCGCCCTCTCTGGGGGGGTGCCCTGGGTGCAGGGGGGGTCTCACTGACCGTGCCCCCCCAGGCCTGGCCCCCAGCCCCTTCGTGCCCCCCCGCCCGTGGTGGGGCCCAGCCCGGCCAAGCTGCAGGCGGCCGCGGCCCTGGCGGAGGTGGCCAACGGCATCGAGGGGGCGCCCGTGGTGAGGGGGGTCCGGGGGGGGGACACGGGGTGGGGGGGCTGTTATGGGGCTGGGGAGGGGTTGGGGGGGGAAAAAGGGGTGGGGGTGGGGCTGGGGGGTGGGTTAGGGGGTGGTTGTGGGGCTGGGGGGGCTTTGGGGGGGTATGGGGGGGCTATGGGGTGGTGGTGGGGCTGGGGGGGTTGTGGGGGGTTAGGGGGTGGTGATGGGGCAGGGGGGCTGTGGGGGGGCTGGGGGGGTTATGGGATGGTTATGGGACTGGGGGGGCTACGGGGGGCTATGGGGTGGTTATGGGGCTGTTAAGGGGTGGTTGTGGGGCTGGGGGGGCTACGGGGGCTATGGGGTGGTTGTGGGGCTGGGGGGTTATGGGGGGGCTATGGGGTGGTTGTGGGGTGATTATGGGGCTGGGGGGGTCTGTGGGGGGTGGTTATGGGGCGGTTGTAGGGCTGGGGGTGGTTATGGGGGGCTTTTATGGGGTGCTGGGGGGTTGTGGGGGTGCTGAGGGGCTGGGGGGGCTGGGGGCTTTGGGGGGGTCTGGGGGCTTCAGGGAGGGGTCTGGGTGCTTTAGGGGGGTCTGGGGGCTTTGGGGGGGGGGTGTGGGGTCTTTGGGGCCGCCTGTGGGGTCGCGGTGCCATGTGTCCCCCCCGTGTCCCCCCCAGAAGCCGGACCCGGCGGCGCCCCCCAAGGCGCCCCCCCGCAAGGAGCAGCAGTGGTTCGACGTGGGGGTGATCAAGGGCACCACCATGCTGGTCACACACTTCTTCCTGCCGCCCCCCGACGCCCCCGCCCCCGACGTCAGTCCCAGGGGGCCCCAAAAATAGGGGGGGGGGTCCCGTGTCCCCCAGGGGGGTCCCCATGTCCCTTATAGGGGTCTCCATGTCCCCTAGAGGGGGGTCCCCATGTCCCTTATAGGGGTCCCCATGTCCCTTATAGGGGTCCCCGTGTCCCTTATAGGGGTCCCTGTGTCCCCTAGGGGTGCCCTTTTGGTCCCTTAGGGGGGTCCCCGTGTCCCCTGTAGGGGTCCCCCAGATCCTATCGGGGTCCCTGTGTCCCCTAGGGGGGTCCCCATGTCCCTTATAGGGGTCCTATGGCCCCTAGGGGTGTCCCCCTGTCCCCTATGGGTGTCCCCCTGTCCCCTAGGGGTGTCCCCACGGACCCTGTGGGTGTCTCAGTGTCCCTTATGGGTGCCCCAAAGTCCCTTATGGCCCTTTAATGTCCCTTAGGGGTGTCCCCCTGTCCCTTGGGGTATCTCAGTGTCCCTTATGGATGTCCCCATGTCCCTTAGGGGTGTCCCTGTCCCTTAATGCCCTGTTAACGTCCCTTAGGGGTGTCCCTATGTCCCTTTGGTGTATCCCAGTGTCCCATATGGGTGTCCCCGAGCTGTCCCCATGTCCCTTAGGGGTGTCTCCCTGTCCCTTATGTGTCCCCCTGTCCCTGAGGGGTGTCCCCAGGGTGTCCCCTGTCCCTTATGTCCCATTAATGTCCCTGAGGGGTGCCCCCAAGCTGTCCCCATGTCCCTTAGGGGTGTCTCCCTGTCCCTTATGTGTCCCCCTGTCCTGTAGGGGTGTCCCCATGTCCCTCAGGGTGCCCCCTGTCCCTGAGGGGTGCCCCCAGGGTGTCCCCTGTCCCTTTGGGGTGTCCCTTTGGGGTATCCCTATGTCCCTTAGGGGTTTCCCCTGACCCTTAGGGGTATCCCAGTGTCCCTCAGGGTGCCCCCTGTCCCTGAGGGGTGTCCCCAAGCTGTCCCCTGTCCCTGAGGGGTGTCCCCAAGTTGTCCCCATGTCCCTTAGGGGTGTCCCCTGTCCCTTATGGATGTCCCCTGTCCCTGAGGGGTGTCCCCAGGGTGTCCCCTGTCCCTTACATCCCATTGATGTCCCTTATGGGTGTCCCCTGTCCCTTAGGGGTGTCCCAGTGTCCCTCAGGGTGCCCCCTGTCCCTCAGGGGTGTCCCCAAGCTCTCCCCCTGTCCCTGAGGGGTGTCCCCAAGCTCTCCCCCTGTCCCTTAGGGGTGTCCCCAAGCTGTCCCCTGTCCCCGAGGGGTGTCCCCAAGCTGTCCCCATCCCTCACGTGCCCCCTTCCACCCCCAGGAGGACGCGGCGCCCCCCGACCACTCCCAGCTGAAGCGCCAGGAGCTGCAGCCGGGCACTGCCTACAAGTTCCGCGTGGCCGGGCTCAACGCCTGCGGCCGCGGCCCCTTCTCCGACGTCTCGGCCTTCAAGACCTGCCTGCCCGGCTTCCCCGGCGCGCCCTGCGCCATCAAGATCAGCAAGGTGACGGCCGCCGCGCCCCCAAGCTGGCCCCGGCCCCAAAATGTCCCCAGGGGGTCACCCCGTCTGGCCCCAGCACCCCTGGGGTCACCCTGCCTGGCCCCGACCCCAAAATGCACCCACGGGGTCACCACGTCTGGCCCCAGCCCTAAAATGTCCCCTGGGGTCACCACATCTGGCCCCAACACCCCTGGGGTCCTTGTGCCTGGCCCTGGCCCCAAAATGTCCCCAGGGGGTCACCCTGCCTGGCCCCAGCCCCAAAATGTCCCCATGGGGTCACCCTGCCTGGCCCCAACACCCCTGGGGTCACTGTGCCTGGCCCTGGCCCCAAAATGTCCTTAAGCCTGGCCCCGGCCCCAAAATGCCCCCACAGGGTCACCATGTCTGGCCCCAGCCCTAAAATGTCCCCTGGGGTCGCTGTGCCTGACCCCAACCCCAAAATGCCCCCCTGGGGTCACCCTGCCTGGCCCCGACCCCAAAATGCCCCCACGGGGTCCCCATTCTTGTCCCCAGCACCCCTGGGGTCACCATGCCTGGCCCCAGCCCAATCACCCCCCAGACCCCTTTACCCCCTTTACCACCCCAAGACCCCTTTATCCCCCTCTTTACCCCCCCAACCACCCCCTAACCCCTTTACCCCCCCATTTCCCCCAACCACCCCCAGACCCCTTTATTCCCCCCCACCGACCCCATTACCACCCCCTAACCCCTTTTTCCCCCCCCCCGACCCCATTACCACCCCCTAACCCCTTTTTTCCCCCCCGACCCCATTACCACCCCCTAACCCCTTTTGCCCCCCCCAGACCCCCTTTACCCCCCAATCACCCCCCAGACCCCCTTTACCCCCCAAACCACCCCCAGACCCCATTACCACCCCTAACCCCTTCCCCCCCCCCAACCCCATTACCACCCCCCAACCCCTTTACCCCCCTTCACCACCCCCTAACCCCTTTACCCCCCCTTTACCACCCCCTGACCCCCTTTATCCCCCCACTGACCCCTTTACCACCCCCTGACCCCTTGTTTCCCCCAATCACCCCCCAGACCCCCTTTACCCCCCAAACCACCCCCAGACCCCATTACCACCCCCTAACCCTTTTCCCCCCCTGTCCCCGCAGAGCCCGGACGGGGCGCACCTGACGTGGGAGCCGCCGTCGGTGACGTCGGGGCGCATCGTGGAGTACTCGGTGTACCTGGCCATCCAGGGGGCGGCGGGGCCGGGGGCGGCGGCGGGGCCGGGGGCGGCGGAGGCGCGGGGGGGGGCGCAGCTCGCCTTCATGCGCGTCTACTGCGGGCCCAGCCCCTCCTGCCTCGTGCACTCGGGCAGCCTCTCCAGCGCCCACATCGACTACACCACCAAGCCCGCCATCATCTTCCGCATCGCCGCCCGCAACGAGAAGGGCTACGGGCCCGCCACGCAGGTGCGGTGGCTGCAGGGTGAGTGATGGGGTCGTTTTGGGGTCTTTTGGGGTCTTTATAGGGTCCCTATGGGGTCTTTGTGGGGCTGGAGTCCCATAGGATTGGGTGTAGGGTCCCCATGGGGAGGTCACGTTGGGTATGGTCAATGGAAACCAAGGGCTACGGGCCCGCCACGCAGGTGCGGTGGCTGCAGGGTGAGTGATGGGGTCGTTTTGGGGTCTTTTGGGGTCTTCATAGGGTCACTATGGGGTCTTATGGGGAGTTATGGGGTCCCCATGGGAAGGTCGGGAGGTCACGTTGGGTATGGTCAATGGAAATCAAGGGCTACGGGCCCGCCACGCAGGTGCGGTGGCTGCAGGGTGAGTGATGGGGTCCTTATGGGGTCTTTTGGGGTCCCTATGGGGTCTTATGGGGGCCCTATGGGGTCTTTATGGGGTCCTTGTGGGGTTTTGGGGTCCCCATGGGGAGGTCACGTTGGGTATGGTCAATCGATACCAAGGGCTACGGGCCCGCCACGCAGGTGCGGTGGCTGCAGGGTGAGTGATGGGGCCGTTTTGGGGTCCTTTGGGGTCTTTATAGGGTCACTATGGGGTCTTATGGGGTCTTACGGGGTCCCTATGGGGTCTTACTGCATCATTTGGGGATGTCACTTTGGGTATGGTCAATAGAAACCAAGGGCTACGGGCCCGCCACGCAGGTGCGGTGGCTGCAGGGTGAGTGATGGGGTCAAAATGGGGTCCTTTGGGGTCTTTATAGGGTCTTATGGGGGCCCTATGGGGTCTTTATGGTGTCTTTATGGGGAGTTATGGGGTCCCTATGGGGAGGTCGGGAGGTCACGTTAGGTATGGTCAATGGAAACCAAGGGCTACGGGCCTGCCACACAGGTGCGGTGGCTGCAAGGTGGGTATGGGGTCCTTATGGGGTCTTTATAGGGTCCCTATAGGGTCTTACGGGGTCCCTATGGGGTCTTATGGGGTCCCTATGGGGAGGTCGGGAGGTCACGTTGGGTATGTTCAATGGAAACCAAGGGCTACGGGCCCACCACGTAGGTGTGGTGGCTGCAGGGTGAGTTATGGGGTCATTTTGGGGTTGTTTGGGGTCTTTTGGGGTTTTATGGGGTCTTTTGGGGTCCCTATGGGGTCTTATGGGGTCCCTATGGGGTCTTACTGCATCATTTGGGGAGGTCACTTTGGGTATGGTCAATAGAAACCAAGGGCTATGCAGGTGCAGTGGCTGCAGGGTGGGTGGGGGTCCCTTTGAGGTCTTTTGGGGTCCTTTGGGGTCTTTTGGGGTCCCTGGGGGTCTGGGGGGGGGGCCAGGATGCAGCCCCCCCCCCAGCGCCCCGTTTGTGCCCCCCAGAATCCAGCAAGGACGGCTCCGGCCCCAAACCCGCCAGCAAGCGGCCGCTCGCCTCCCCCGACATGTGAGGGGCTGGGGGGGGGCTATGGGGTGGGGGGCACTTGGGGGGGGTTATGGGGTTTGGGGGGCACTGGGGGGCTGTGGGGGGCAGGTTATGGGGCTGGGGGGTGTTATGGGGCTGGGGGGCTGGGTTGGGGGCGTTATGGGGCTGTGGGGGGTGTTATGGGGTGGGGGGCACTATGGGGCTGGGTTGGGGGGTTCTGGGGGTCTGAATTGGGGGGCAGGGGGGCTCTATGGGGCTGGGGGGCACTGGGGGGTGCTGTGAGGCTGGGGGCCTCTATGGGGTCAGGGGGCTTATATGGGGGGTCTCTATGTTGGTGGGGGGCTATAGGGCACGGGGGGGCCTATATGGGGCTGGGGGTGTCACTTATGGGGCTGGGGGGGCTATAGGGCACTGGGGGGGCTCTATAGGGCACTGGGGGCTGCTCGCCATGGGGCAGCCCCACATCTCCCCCCCCCCCCAATTTTTTAGGAAATCCGCTCCAAAGAAGCCCAAGGCCGACGGGCAGTGAAGGACCCCGCGCCCCCGCGCCCCCCCCCAGCCCCACACTTGGGGGCGACCGCCGCGGGGGGGTAGGGGAGGGGTCCCGGCTGCGGGGTGGGGGGTGGGGGTGAGGAAGAGGAGGAAGAAGAGGAAGAAGAAGTGAGGGGGGGCGCGGGGGGGGCTTTTTTACCCCTTGCAGTTGCTGGAATGAAGTCCTGGCCCCCCCACCCCCACCTGCCCCCGACCCCCCCACAACCCCCCACCCCCCTCCGCCGCCCCCCAGCGGCTCCCCCCGACCCCCGGGGCAAAGGGGGGGCCCCGTGTATTATAGTGTAGGGGGGGCCCCCCCGGCTGTCCCCTATCTGTCGTTTTTGTGCTATTTTGAACAATTAAAGACATTTTTTGGAGTAAAAAGGAGGAGAATTGGGGCTGGGGGGGCGGGGGGGGGGCACTTGGGGGGCTGGGGGGCAAGGGGGGCGGTTGGGGGGCTGAGGGGGGCACTTATGGGGCTGGGGGGCACTTGGGGGGCTGGGGGGCAAGGGGGCGGTTGGGGGCTGGGGGGGCACTTATGGGGCTGGGGGGCACTTATGGGGCTGGGGGGGTGCGGAGGGGGCGTGGTTACTCGGTGGGCGTGGCTCCGAGCGGGGGGCGTGGCCCTGCAGTGGGAGCCCCTCCCCCCATAATAAAACTGCCCATAAATAAGGAGGGAGACCCCCAAAAAAAGGTGAAAAAAGGAAAAAAAAAATATAAAATCCCAAATGTGGGGGAGGGGCAGAAAATCGGGGACCCCCCCTCCCTCCCCCACTCCACAAAAAACAACAAAAAAATTAAAAAAAAAAAATAAAACGGGGGTGTTGCAGTGGGGGAGGGGCGAGCCCCCTTCCCCTTTCCATTCCCTGCCCTCACCCAACATGGCGCCCTCTCCGCCTTCCCTACGTCACTTCCGCCCTTCTTTCCCCGCCCGGCTCTCGCCGTTCCCTACTGCGCACGCGCGGGCTGTTCCCGCTCCCCCCACCTCCCTCCCCCGCCGCGGCTGTTCCGCCCCGCGCCGCTCCCCCGCCGCGCTGCGTCTGCCCGAGCCGCGATGGAGGCGATCAACCAGGTGGGGGGGGGCAAAAAGGGAGGGGGCAAAAAACGGGGGGGCCGGGGGCAATTAGGGGATGGGGGGGCAGCTGGGGGGAGAATCGCGTGGTGATTTTTTTTTTTTTTTATTGGGGGAATTTTAGGGGAGGATTTATTGAGGGGGATTTTTTAGAGGGGGATTTTTTTTTTTAGAGGGGGGCATTTGGGGGAAAAGCGGGGATTTTTTTTGAGGGGGGGCACCGCAGGGGGCTTGCTGCATCCCTTAAAGGGGGGGAAATGCCCCCCCGGGGGGGGGCTGCACCACTACGGGGGGGGTTATTTGCCCCCCCCGGGGTTTTTCCCCCTGGGGTTATTTGCCCCCCGGAGGGGCCATTTGCCCACGGGGGGGGATATTTTCCCACGGGGGGGATGTTATTTGCCCGCGAGGGGGTTATCTGCCCCCGGGGGGGTCATTTGCCCCCCGGGGGGGCTGTTTGACTCGAGGGGGGATTTGCCCCCCCCCGGGGGGTTTTGCCCCCCATGGGGTGGGATTTGCCCCCCCCCAGCTGCAGTGGGGGGGCTTTGCCGCAGCATCCTTTTTGGGGGGGGGGGGGGGGGCGATGATGCAGCACCGAAAAGGGGAGGGGGAGTGATATGGGGGGGCGGGGTGTGACGTCAGCAGCACGTCAGGTGTGACGTCACTCACCCCCCCGCCCCCCCAGCTGGTGGCCGGGGGCCAGTTCCGGGTGCTGAAGGAGCCCCTGGGATTCCTCAAGGTGCTCGAGTGGGTGAGTGCCCCCCGGGACCCCCACCCCCAAATCCCCCCAGGACCCCCAAATGCCCCCATAGCCCCCTAATGGCCCCCGCACCCCCAAATCTCCCCCTGTCCCCCCCGGGCTTCACAAAGACCCCGGGACCCCCCAGGCCCCCACGACCCCCCAGGACCCCATAGAGGCCCCCAGCCCCATAACACCCCAATGCTCCATGAACCCCCCAACCACCCCCAGAAGCCCCCTAGGACCCCTCACGACCCCCCCAGAACCCTCGCAAGCCCCCCAAAACCCCCCATAACCCCTCTAGCCCCCCCAGGACCCCCTAAATCCTCCCCAGGCCCCCCAAATCCCCCCGAAATTCCCCCCAGGACCCCCAAATCCCCCCAGGACCTCCATCGCCCCCATAACCCCCTCAGGACCCTCCCCAGACTCCCCAAGACCCTCCAGGACCCCTAAATCCCCCCAAATCCCCCCAGGCCCCCAAACCCCCCTAAATCCCCCCAGGACCCCCAAATCCCCTCCCAGGCCCCCCAACCCCCCTCAAATCCCCCCAACCCCCAAATCCCCCCAGGACCCCCATCACCCCCTCCCTAGCCCCCCACAACCCCCTCAGGACCCCCTCCCCCTCCCCCCATCCCCCCATCCCCCCATCCCCCTCCCATCCCCTCCCCCCCTCTCCGCTAATCCCTTTTAATCCAGGACCTAATCCGGGCTTTTCCTCCCCCCCCCCGTTATCCCCCTTCCCCCCGTGCCCCCCGTGCCCCCCCCAGTTTTTCTCCATTTTCGCCTTTGGGACGTGCGGGGGCTACGGGGGCTCCTTCAGCCTCAGCGTCGAGTGCCCAGCCCCCAACCTCAGCCGGCCCAGCATCAGCGTGGCCTTCGCCTACCCCTTCCGGTGAGGGGGGTCACGGGGGGTCACGGGGTCACGGGGGGGTCACGGGGTCGGGGGGGTCATGGGGTCACGGGGGGGTCAGGGGGTCGAGGTCCTATAGGGAGGGGTCAAGGGGGGCAGGAGGTATGGGGAGGGGAGGGGAATGGGGGGGCTAAGGGGGTGAGGGGGGTTAAGGGGGGAGCAGGGGGTCGGGGGTCATGGGGTCGGGGGGGTCATGGGGTCGGGGGGGTCATGGGGTCAGGGGGGGTCAGGGGGTCGAGGTCCTATAGGGATGGGTTAGGATCTATAGGGAGGGGGAGGGGGCTGGGGGGGTCATGGGGGGGGCTGGGGGTCATGGGGGGCTGGGGGTCATGGGGTCGTGGGGGGTCGTGGTCCTATAGGAATGGGTTGGGGGGGGCAGGATCTAGAGGGATGGGGGGGCTCTGGGGGGGCTCCCCTTTACCATATATGGCTGTGGGATTCCCCCCTCCCCATATAAGACTCTGGGGGGGGGCTCCCCTATACCATATATGGCTGTGGGATCTCCCCCCCCCCCAATTTAAGGTTCTGGGGATCTCCCCCTCCCCATATAAAGCTCTGGGGGCTCCCCCTCCCATATAAGATTTTTTTGGGGGGGGGGGGGTTCCCCTATACCATATAAGTCTCTGGGATTCCCCCCTCCCCATATAAGTTTGGGGGGGTAGGGGGTTCCCCCATACCATATAAGGCTGTGGGATCCCCCCCTCCCCATATATGGCTCTGGGATCTCCCCCTCCCCATATATGGGTCTGGGGGCTCCCCCTTACCATATGAGGCTCTGGGATTCCCCCCTCCCCATATAAGTCTCTGGGGGGGGTTCCCCCATACCATATAAGGCTCTGGGATTCCCCCTCCCCATATATGGGTCTGGGGGCTCCCCCTTACCATATAAGGCTCTGGGATCTCCCCCCCCATATAAGTCTCTGGGGGGGGCTCCCCCATACCAAATATGGCTGTGGGATTCCCCCCTCCTCATATAAATCTCTGGGGGGGGTTCCCCCTCCCCATATAAGTCTCTGGGGGGGGTTCCCCCTCCCCATATAAGTCTCTGGGACCCCCCCCTCCCCACATAAGCCCCTGGGGGCTCTCCCCCTCCCCATTTACGCCCCGGGGGGGCCCCGTTCCCCTTTTTTGCCCCCCCCCCCAGGCTGCACCAGGTGTACTTCGAGGCCCCCTCGTGCCAGGCGGGGGCCCCCCCCGAGCGGGTGTTCCTGGTGGGCGATTACTCGTCGGCGGCGCAGTTTTTCGTCACGGTGGCGGTGGGGGCTTTCCTCTACGCCCCCGCCGCCCTGGGGGGTTACGTGGGGCGCCCCAACGCCTTCCGGCCCGGAGCCCCCGCCCCGCGCATCGTGAGCTTCTGGGGGGGGGTTGGGGGGGAAAAGGGGTGTTGGGGGGGTTATAGGGGGGTTGGGGGGTTTGGGGGGGTTGGGGGGTATAGGGGGGATATGAGGGGGTTGGGGGGGTTTGGGGGGTATATGGGGGGGTGGGGGGGATATGGGGGGTTTGGGGGTAAAAGGGGCATTGGGGGGTATGGGGGGGTATAGGGGGTATATTGGGGGGTGGGGGGGATATGGGGGGTAAAAGGGGCATTGGGGGGTATGGGGGGTTGGGGGGTATATGGGTGGGGTTATGGGGGGTATATGGGGGGTTGGGGGGGGATATGGGGGGTAAAAGGGGCATGGGGGGGGTTGGGGGGGGTAAAAGGGGCATTTGGGGGGTGGGGGGTATATGGGGGATATTGGGGGTAAAAGGGGCATTTGGGGGGTTTGGAGGGGATGTTTTGGGGGGTTATGGGGGTTATGGGGGTTGGAGGGGATTTGGGGGGATTGGGGGGTTATGGGGGGGTTGGGGAGGGTAAAAGGGGCATTTGGGGGGTAAAAAGGGCATTTTGGGGGGGGGCTGGGGGTATGGGGGGGTTGGGGGGAATTGGGGGGGGGGTCGGGGGGGTAAAAGGGGCGTTTGGGGGGGATATGGGGGCGTTGGGGGGTTTGGGGGGATATGGGGGAGTTGCCTGACCCCATGCCCCTTTTTTGACCCCGCCCCCTTTTCCCTAACCCCGCCCCTTTTCCGTGGCCCCTCCCCCTTTACCTGACTCCACCCCTTTCCCTGACCCCGCCCCCTTTCTGACCCCACCCCCGTTTCCCTCCTTCCTGACCCCACCCCCCTTTTTTTGACCCCACCCCCTTTTCCCTGACCCCGCCCCCTTTCCCCCTGGCCCCGCCCCTTTCCCCGGCCCCGCCCCCAGGACCTGGCGGTGACGTCAGCGCTGGCCTTCCTCTGGTTGGTCAGTTCGTGCGCGTGGGCGGCGGCCTTGGCGGACGTGAAGGCGGCGACCGCCCCCGGGGGGGTCCTGGCCCAGGTGGGGGCGTGCCAGAAGGGGGGGGCGGGGCGCTGCCGGGCCCTAAGCCCCGCCCCCACCGCCGGCCTCAACACCTCGGTGGTGAGCGGGGACACGCCCCCTGCGGGGAGGGACACGCCCCCTTTGGGGAGGGACACGCCCCCTTTAAGAGGGACACGCCCCCTTTGGGGGAGGGACACGCCCCCATTAAGAAGGACACGCCCCCTTTGGGAAGGACACGCCCTTTTGGGTGGGGACACGCCCCCTTTGCCCCCAAGCCACGCCCCCTTCTTGCAGCGCTGCTCTGGGTCCTAGTGCCCGGCCCCACAGCGCCCAGCCCCATAGATCTGTGGGGCCCAGCCCCATAGCGCCCCATAACCCCTGTGCCCCACAGCGCCCCACCCTGCCCCATAGCGCCCCATAGAGCCCCAACCTGCCCCATAGCCTCCTCCTGCCCCATAACACCCCATAGAGCCCCATAACACCCTATAGCACCCCATAGAGCCCCATAGAGCCCCATAGCCCCCCCCCACACCCCATAGCCCCCCCCCGCCCCATAGCACCCCATAACACCCCATAGAGCCCTGTAACACCCTATAGCACCCCATAGAGCCCCATAGCACCCCATAGCCCCCCCACCCCATAGCTCCTCCTGCCCCACACCCCATAGCCCCCCCGCCCCATAACACCCCATAGAGCCCCATAACACCCTATAGCACCCCATAGAGCCCCGCCCCATAGCACCCCATAGAGCCCCATAGAGCCCCATAACACCCCATAGCCCCCCAACCCCATAGCTCCCCCCACACCCCATAGCCCCCCACCCCATAGCCCCCGCCCCATAACACCCCATAGCACCCCATAGCCCCCCCACACACCCCATAGCCCCCCAGCCCCATAGCCCCCCCACACCCCATAGCCCCCCAGCCCCATAGCCCCCCCAGCCCCATAACACCCCATAGCACCCCATAGCCCCCCCACACCCCATAGCCCCCCAGCCCCATAGCCCCCCCACACCCCATAGCCCCCCAGCCCCATAGCCCCCCACACACCCCATAGCCCCCCCACCCCCATAGCCCCCCAGCCCCATACCCCCCCCCAGCCCCATAGCCCCCCCAACCGTGTCCCCCCCCCCCCCAGGTTTTCGGCTTCCTGAACCTGGTGCTGTGGACGGGCAACGTCTGGTTCGTCTTCAAGGAGACCGGCTGGGGGGGCTGGGGCTCGCGCCCCCCCCCGGGGGGGGGCCCCGAAAAGGCCCCGGCCCCCGAGGGGGTACGGGCAGCCCGAGGGGGTACGGCCCCCCCGGGGGTACCAGCCCGAATACGGCCAAGGGGGGTACGGCCCCCCGAGGGGGTACGGCCAGGGGCCCCCACCTCGTTCGCCAACCAGATGTAGGGTGAGTGGGGGGGTCAAAGGGGTGGGGGGGGGGGCTCAGAGGGGGTGGGGGGGGGTCTGTGGGGTCGGGGGGGTGTGGGGGTCTATGGGGGGGTCTATGGGGGGTGAAGGGGGGTCTTAGGGGATGGGGGGGTCTGTGGGGTCGGGGGGGTCTATGGGGTCGGGGGGGTCTGTGGGGGGTGGGGGGGTCTATGGGGGGGGGTGGGTCTATGGGGGGTGAAGGGGGGTCTTAGGGGATGGGGGGCCTGTGGGGGGTAAATGGGGGGTCTTTGGGGTCGGGGGCGCTGTGGGGGGTGTAGGGGACATGGGGGTGGTCTGTGGGGGAGGGGGGGTCTATGAGGTCGGGGGGCTGTGGGGGTCTATGGGGGCCGGGGGGGGGTCTATGGGCTCTATGGGGCGCCCCATAGGGGCCCCATAACCGCCCCCCTCCAGGTCCCCCCCCAGGGGGCGCCGTGCCCAGGAGCCGCCCGGCGGGGCGGAGGCAGGGGGCGGGGCCGGGCCGAGGCCACGCCCCCGGGCCTGCGACGTCAGCGGGGGCTGAGCCCCGCCCCATGACCCCCATGACCCCCCTGGCCCCATAGATCCCCTCCCCCCCCTCTTGGCCTTGCCCCCTCCCCAACGCCGTGCCCTGGGGCCACGCCCCCCGAACCGTGGCCCCGCCCCCCGAACCGTGGCCACGCCCCCAAGCCCTGGCCACGCCCCCCAAGCCGTGGCCACGCCCCCACTCCGCGCTGGCCACACCCCCTTCCCCGAGGGCCACCCTCCAAGCCGTGGCCACGCCCCCCTTCCCCGGGGCCACGCCCCCTCCTCGCTGGCCACGCCCCCTTCCCGCCGTGTCTGTTTTTTTGTGCCGTGATTGTGACGTCATCGGGGGGGCGGGGCGGGGCCGGGGGGGGCGGGGCCTCTTCCCCCCCCCCCGGGGAATAAAAAACTCGACGGAGAAACGGCGCCTGCGTCATCCTTGGGGGCGGGGCTTATGGGGGAGGTGGGCGGGGCTTGGCGGGACCACGCCCACCTCTCGGGGAGGGGCAGGCCACGCCCACCCACAAACCACGCCCGCCCCGCGGCGGTGCAGGGGGCGGTGGCCATGCCCATTTTTGTGTGCGACAGCAAGCCACGCCCCCCATTTTGGCCACGCCCACTCTAAGCCACGCCCACTTTAAGCCACGCCCCCTCCGGTCACTTCCCAGCGCGACGCGGAGCGAGGTAGTGGGGAGGGAGGGGGGGGCCGGGGGGGTCACGTGGGGTCCCCCCTCCCCTCCCCCCACATCGGGGGGACCCCCCCCGTTGTCACGTGACCCCCGTGGCCACGTGACCCCCTTACCCCCACAACCCCCCTTACCCCCCACCCCCTCCTTTACCCTCCGTACCCCCTCGTGACCCCCCCGTGACCCCGCCGTGACCTCCCCGTGACCCCTGACCCCCCGTGACCCCTGACCCCCCGTGCCCCCCTGACCCCCTCGTGCCCCCTGACCCCCCCGTCCCCCCCCAGCCATGCGCAGTTACCGGGGGCTCAGCGACCAGGAGCTGCTGGACAGCCTGAGGAGCTGCGGCCTGGCACGGGGGGGCACTGGTGGGCACTGGGAGGCACTGGGAGGGACTGGGAGGGACTGGGGACACTGGGAACAAGAGACTGGGGGGCACTGGGAGGGACTGGGAGGGACTGGGAGGGATTGGGAGGGTTGGAATGTGAGACGGGGGGACTGGGAGGGACTGGAGGGCACTGGGAGGCACTGGGGGGTAACTGGGAGGAACTGGGAGGGCCCTGAGGGGTTACTGGAGATAACTGGGGGGCCACTGGGAGGAACTGGGGGTAACTGGGGGAGCCCTGGGGGGTAACTGGGGGGAACTGGGGGAGTTACTGGTGCTTACTGGTGCTTACTGGTGCCCCCAGCCCCCCCGAGCACTGGGGTGGCTATGGGGCGCTATGGGGCAGCTATGGGGCAGTTATGGGGTGCTGTGGGGTCGCTGTGGGTCACTGTGGGGTCACTGTGGGTCACTATGGGTCACTGTGGGGTCACTGTGGGTCACTTATGGGTCACTGTGGGTCACTTATGGGGCACTGTGGGGTCACTTGTGGGTCACTTATGGGGCACTATGGGGTCACTATGGGTCACTATGGGTCACTTGTGGGTCACTATGGGGTCACTGCGGGTCACTTATGGGTCGCTGTGGGGTCACATGGGTCACTATGGGTCACTTATGGGTCACTGTGGGGTCACCTATGGGTCACTATGGGGTCAGTTATGGGTCACTTATGGGTCACTTATGGGTCACTATGGGTCACTTATGGGTTGCTGTGGGTCACTATGGGGTCACTATGGGTCACCTGTGGGTTACTTGTCACTTGTGGGTCAGCTATGGGTCGCTATGGGTCACTTGTGGGTCACTTGTGGGTCACTGTGGGGTCGCTGTGGGTCACTTATGGGTCACTGCGGGTCACTTATGGGTCGCTGTGGGTCTGGGGGCAGCCCCCCCCCGGCAGCTGTACCAGCGCACGGTGTACGAGTACGAGCGGCAGCAGCGGCGCCGGGGGGGGCCAGGTCAGTCGGACCCCCCCCTTAAATCACGTGACCCCCCCCTTAAATCACGTGACCCCTCCTTAATCACGTGACCCCCCCTAATCATGTGCCCCCCCAGAGCCCCCGGAGCTGGAGGAGGAGGAGGAGGAGGAGGAAGGTGAGGAGGGGGGAAAGGGGAGGGGCAATGGGGAAGGGGGCGGGGCTTAGATGACCCCGCCCCCTCCTGCTCCGCCCCCAGAGGTCAGCCCCGGCCACGCCCAGCTGAGGGAGCCCCGAGGATGGGACGGTGAGGGGTCATACTGGGAGGGGACTGGGATATACTGGGAGGGGACTGGGATATACTGGGAGGGACTGGGACATACTAGGAGGGACTGGGGGGCACTGGGAGGGATTGGGAGTTAGATTGGGGCAACTGGGAGGGGACTGGGGGGCACTGGGAGAGACTGGGAGCAACTGGGGAGGCACTGGGGCTAACTGGGAGATACTGGAGGTAACTGGGAGGGCGCTGGGAACATGGGGGGTTAATGGGAGGGCACTGAGTGTGACTGGGGGGAACTGGGAGGAACTGGGGAGGCCCTGGGGGGACCTGGGGTTAACTGGGGGTGTTACTGGTGCTTACTGGTTCTTACTGGTTCTTACTGGTGCCCCCAGCCCCCCCTGAGCACGCCCAGCCCGGCCCCGCCCCCACCCCCGTGGCCTGAGGTGAGTGCAGGGGGGCGGGGCCACATCTCGGGGTGGGCGGGGCCACACACGGAGGTCCCGCCCCTGACCCCGCCCCCAACCTTTTAGCCCCGCCCCCGGGGCCGGATCCTGCCCCTCCTCCCCCAGCTCCTGGCGCTGGCGGCCGTGGGGGCGCTGCTGGTGGGCGTGGCCTGGACAGGGGGCGGGGCCTGAGAGCCCCGCCCCCCTCCCGGATAGGCCACGCCCCCATGTGGTGGCCCCGCCCCCTGGTTTGTGCCCCTCCCCCCTGCTGTTGTTCCTCCCCCCCTCCAATAAAAGCTGCTTGGAAAAGGGGCGTGGCTTGTGAAAGGGGGCGTGGTCCGGGTGTGGGGGGGGGTGGGGAAGGGGTGGAGCTAGGGTGGGCGTGGCGTTGTGGGGGGGGGGGCTTGGGGGAAGGGGCGGGGCTTGTGGTGGGGGCTGGGGCGGTGAGGGGGACGGGGCTGGGGGGGCATAAGGGAAGGGGGCGTGGCCAAGGGGTGGGCGTGGCCACACGGGAGTGGGCGTGGCCACGCGGTGTGGGCGTGGCTCAAGGCTGACCCGATCCGGTTAGTGGGCGGGGCTTCAGAGCAGGGCAGACCGCGATTGAGGGGCGGTGGGCGGGGCTAAAGAGTGGGCGTGGCCTCACGAGGGTGGGCGTGGCCTCACGGGGATGGGCGTGGCTTCCTGCTGCCCCCTCCCTTCGGTGGGCGGAGCTTGGGGGCGGGGCGGGGCCGCGGGGAGCGGCTGGAATGACCGTGTGGGCGTGTCCTCGGGCAGGCCCCGCCCCCCTCGGCTAAGCCCCGCCCCCTCGGCTAAGCCCCGCCCCCTGCGGCACAAGAGGGCGGCGCTGCTGCTGCTCCTGGCGCTCGGCCCCGCCGCGGTGGGGGGAGGGGCGGTGCCGCTGCTCGCCTGGTCCGGGGACAGGTGGGGGGGGGTACTGGGATATACTGGGATATACTGGGAGGGACTGGGGGGCACTGGGATATACTGGGAGGGACTGGGAGGGGACTGGGGGGATGGGAGGGACTGGGGGGATTGGGGGGGGACTGGGATATACTGGAAGGGACTGGGATGGGACTGGGGAGGCACTGGGATGTACTGGGAGGGACTGGGAGGGGACTGGGGGGACTGGGATGTACTGGGAGGGACTGGGAGGGACTGGGATGTACTGGGAGGCACTGGGGGAGGGATGGGATAAACTGGGAGGGGACTGGGGGTCACTGGGAGGGGATTGGGACATACTGGGGGGACTGGGATATACTGGGGGGCACTGGGAGGGACTGGGGGGATTGGGGGGACTGGGAGCGGACTGAGACATACGGGGGGGCACTGGGAGGGGACTGGGATATACTGGGGGTACTGGGGGTTACTGGGGGCACTGGGAGAGCCCTGGGGGTTACTGGGGATAACTGGGGGCCACTGGGAGGAACTGGGGGGGCTGGGGCTGGGGAAAAAGGCACTGGGAGGGGACTGGGCCATACTGGGAGGGACTGGGAGGGACTGGGGGAAAGGAGGGGGTGAAATTCAAGGGGGGTGGGGGGCGGTTTTGGGTGGAATCGTGGTTGTTTTGGGTTAATATTACAGTTATTATCATTCTGGCTGTTTTGGGTTGATTTGGGGTTAATTCGGCCAATTTCGGGTTCGTTCCCAGGGACCTGTGGGCCCCCCCCGCGCCCCCGCCCCCCGCGGGCCGCCTGGTGCCGGGGCCCCTCCTGGGGGCGCTGCTGGAGCCGGCGCTGGGCAGGGGGCCAAAAACCCTGCTGCTGGTCCTGCACACACAGGTGGGGGCACCCACAGAGACCCCCAGAGACCCCCCAGAGACACCCCCATAACCCCCCCAGAGACCCCCAGAGACCCCCCCAGAGACACCCCCATAGCCCCCATAACCCCCAGAGACACCCCCAGAGACCCCCATAACCCCCAGAGACCCCCATAACCCCCCCATAACCCCCAGAGCCCCCATAACCCACATAACCCCCAGAGACCCCCAGAGACACCCCCATAACCCCCAGAGACCCCATCATCCCCAGAGACCCCCCCAGAGACACCCCCAGAGACCCCCACAACCCCCCATAACCCACAGAGACACCCCCAGAGACCCCCAGAGCCCCCCAGAGCCCCCAGAACCCCCAGAGACACCCCCAGAGACCCCCACAACCCCCCCATAACCCACAGAGACCCCCAGAGACCCCCCCAGACACCCCCAGAGACCCCCCAGAGCCCCCAGAACCCACAGAGACCCCCCATAACCTTCAGAGCCCCCCCTTATACCCCTATAGCCCCCCATCACCCCCAGAGACCCCCCAGAGACCCCTCATCACCCCCAGAGACCCCCCCAGAAAACCCAGAGCCCCCCAGAGACCCCCCAGAGCCCCCATAGCCCCCATCACCCCCAGAGACCCCCAGAGACCCCCCAGAACCCCCCCAGAGCCCCCAGAGCCCCCAGAACCCACAGAGACCCCAGAGACCCCCCATAACCTTCAGAGCCCCCCCTTTTACCCCTATAACCCCCCATAACCCCCAGAGACCCCCAGAACCCCCCACACCCCCCCCCATAGCCCCCAGAACCCCCAGAGACCCCCTAGAGACCCCCACAACCCCCCCATAACCCACAGAGACCCCCCCAGAGACACCCCCAGAGACCCCCCACAGCCCAGAGCCCCCCAGAACCCCCAGAGCCCCCCAGAACCCCCAGAGCCCCCCTTTTACCCCCATAACCCCCCATAACCCCCAGAGACCCCCAGAGCCCCCCATAACCCCCACAGCCCCCCCATAACCCCCAGAGACCCCCAGAGACCCCCCAGAGCCCCCCAGAACCCCCAGAGACCCCCCAGAACCCCCATGGCCCCCCATAACCCCCCATCACCCTCCCATACCCTATTACCCCCCCAGAACCCCCCAAACCTTATAACCCCCCATAGCCCCCCCATAACCCCCCCATACCCCCATTAACCCCCTTATACCCCTATAGCCCCCCATAACCCCCATCACCCCCCATAGCCCCTCCACAGCCCCCCAGACCCCCCCATATCCCATAACCCCCCATTTACCCCCCCATAGCCCCCCCAGACCTCATAACCCCCCAACCCCCTATAACCCCCCATAACCCCCCACAGCCCCCCCAGCCCCCCAGACCCCCCCATGCCCCATAGCCCCCCCATTTACCCCCCATCACCCCCATAACCCCCCATAACCCCCATCACCCCTATAGCCCCCCCAGCTTTTGGGGTTTCCCCTCCCCATATTTTGGGGTCCCTCCCCTATGTTTTGGGCCCCCCCCGTGACAATTTTTGCCCCCCCCCCCAGCTGAGCATCGAGGACTTCACGGCCTACGGGGGACGGCAACAAAGCCCCCCACGGAGCCTTCCCCAACCTGCAGGTGGGGGGGGGCATCTATGGGGCTGGGGGGGCGCTATGGGGCTGGGGGAGGCTATGGGGCTGGGGGGCCTGGGGGGGCTATGGGGCTGGGGGGCTCTTGGGGGGCTGAATTGGGGGGCTGGGGAGGTCTATGGGGGGGTTGGGGGCTGGGGGCTATGGGGGGACTGGGGGATGTGGGGCTGGGAGCATCTATGGGGCTGGGGGGATCTGGGGGTCTATGGGGCTGGGGGATTTGGGTCTCTGCCCCCCTCGTGTGGGTCTCTGACCCCCCACTTATGGGTCTCTGCCCCCCACTTATGGGTCTCTGCCCCCCACGTGTGGGGCAGGTGGGGGTTCTAGGGGCTGACTGGGGGGGGATTTGGGGTGATTTGGGTCCCTGCCCCCCACTTATGGGTCACTGACCCCCACTTATGGGTCCCTGCCCCCCAATTGTGGGTCCCTGACCCCCACTTATGGGTCTCTGCCCCCCACTTATGGGTCCCTGACCCCCACTTATGGATCCCTGACCCCCACTTATGGGTCCCTGCCCCCCGCTATGGGTCGCTGACCCCCACTTATGGGTCCCTGACCCACTTATGGGTCTCTGCCCCCCTGCTATGGGTCTCTGACCCCCACTTGTGGGGCAGGGGGCCCTGGCGGCGGCGGGCTCGTCGCTGGTGCTGCCGTCGGTGGCGGGGGCGGCGGCGCGGGCCCTGCCCCACAGCTTGGCGGGGGCCCTGGGGGCTGCCCCACTGCGGGTGGACGGCGCCTCCCTGCGCCAGCTGCGCCTCAACGCCTCCCTGCCCGCCCTGCTGCTGCTGCGCCTGCCCCACAGCACCGGGTACGTGCCCCATAGCGCCCCATAGCGTGCCCCATAGCGTGCCCCATAGTGCCCCACGGCCTGCCCCATAGCGCCCCACAGCGCCGGGTACGTGCCCCATAGCGCCCCATAGCCTGCCCCATAGCGTGCCCCATAGAGCCCCATAGCACCCCACGGCCTGCCCCATAGCGCCCCACAGCGCCGGGTACGTGCCCCATAGCGCCCCATAGCGTGCCCCATAGCGTGCCCCATAGAGCCCCATAGTGCCCCAAGGCCTGCCCCATAGCGCCCCACAGCGCCGGGCACGTGCCCCATAGCGTGCCCCATAGTGCCCCATGGCCTGCCCCACAGCGCCGGGTACGTGCCCCATAACCTGCCCCATAGCACCCCATAGCGTGCCCCACAGCCTGCCCCACACCCTGCCCCATAGAGCTCCATAGAGCCCCATAGCGCCCCACACCCTGCCCCATAGCATCCCATAGTGCCCCATAGCGCCCCATAGTGCCCCACGGCCTGCCCCATAGCGCCCTGCGGCATCCCGTTCTGCCCCATAGCGCCCCACGGCCTGCCCCATAGCGCCCCATAGCACCCCACAATTGCCCCATAGGACTCTGTGACATCCCGTTCTGCCCCATAGCCGCCCCACAGCGCCCCACAACCTCACCCCCTTTCTCCCCCCAGCTCCAGCCTGATGGGCCCCAGGGAGGTGCTGAGCAGCAACGGTAAGGACTGGGGGGGGGCTGTGGGGCTGAGGGGGGGGGGCACTTGTGGGGCGCCCCACACGCTGACCCCCCCGCGGCTCTGCCCCACAGATGAGGTCCTGGGGCAGGTGCTGAGCGCGCTGGAGGAGGAGGGGGTGCCCTACACGGCCGTGCTCACCGCCCTGCGGCCCTCCCACGTGCGTGCTGCCCCCCAACCCTGCCCCATAGATCCCCCCGTGCCCCATAACCCTGCCCCATAGATCCCCCAGATCCCTCTGCCCCATAACCCTGCCCCATAGATCCCCCGTGCCCCATAACCCTGCCCCATAGATCCCCAGATCCCTCTGCCCCATAACCCTGCCCCATAGATCCCCCATGTGCCCCCTAACCCAGCCCCATAACCCCTCCACTGCCCCATAGCTCCCCCTGTGCCCCATAACCCTGCCCCATAGATCCCCGTGCCCCATAACCCTGCCCCATAGATCCCCCCGTGACCCCAACCCTGCCCCACAGATCCCCTGTGCCCCATAACCCTGCCCCATAGATCCCCCCATGCCCCATAACCCTGCCTCATAGATCCTCCTCTGCCCCCAACCCTGCCCCACAGATCCCCCGTGCCCCATAACTCTGCCCCATAGCTCCCCCAGTTCCCTCTGCCCCCAACCCAGCCCCATAGATCCTCCTGTGCCCCCCAACCCTGCCCCATAACCCTGCCCCATAGATCCCCCGTGCCCCCTAACCCAGCCCCATAACCCCTCCACTGCCCCATAGCTCCCCCTGTGCCCCCAACCCTGCCCCATAGATCCCCCATATCACCCCCAGCCCCCCAAAACCCCCATATCCCCCCATAACCCCCCAGCCCCCCACAAACCCCCCATAACCCCCCCCAGCCCCCCATAACCCCCCAACCCCCCCAGCCCCCCATAACCCTCCCAACCCCCCATAACCCCCCATTACCCCCCATATCCCCCCTCAAACCCCCCATATCCCCCCAGCCCCCAAACCCCCCCCAACCCCCCATATCCCCCCATTTCCCCCTCCACCCCCAAAACCCCCCAGGACCCCCCAAAACCCCCCATAACCCCCCAGGACCCCCCATAACCCCCCCTCTCCCCTCTTCTCCCCCCCCCCCAGGAGCCGCAGCCCCCTCCCCGCTCCCCCAAGCCGGGGGCCGGGGCCGGGCCCTGCTGCAAGCGGCTGGGGGGGCTCAGAGGTGGCCCCCTCCGCTGGCCCCCAGCGGCCCCCCGGGTCCTGCTTTGGGCCCAAAATTTCACCGTCAGCCGCCGGGGGCAGCGCCGGGACCTCACCGCCAGGACCTTCGGGGGGGGGCCGACGTCGACCTGGGGGTCCTCGTGGGACCCCCAGGAGGCCAGGTGGGGGGGTCTTTGGGGGTTTGGGGGGGTTTGGGGGGGCATGGGGGGGGTTTTGGGGGTTGGGGGGTTATGGGGGGTTTGGGGGGTTATGGGGGGGTCCTGGGGGCTATGGGGGGTTTTGAGGGGTCCTGGGGGGCTGAGGGGGATTTGGGGGTCTTGGGGGGATTTGGGGGGGTTGGGGGGGCTATGGGGGGCTGGGGGGGTTTGGGGGGGTTTTGGGGTTCCGGGGGGGCTTTGGGGGTCCTGGGGGCGTTTGGGGGGGGATTTGGGGGGTTCTGGGGAGCTGGGGGGGGTTGGGGGGTGTTTGGGGGGTTTTGGGGGGGGTTGTGGGGGGTTTGGGGGTTATGGGGGGCTGGGGGGTCCTGGGGGGGTTGAGGGGTTATGGGGGGCTATGGGGGGTTATGGGGGCTGGGGGGTCCTGGGGGGTCTATGGGGGGCTTGGGGGGGATTTGGGGGGTTTTGAGGGGTTATGGAGGGGATTTGGGGGGTCCTGGGGGGGTTTGGGGGCCTGGGGGTCCTGGGGGTTCTGGGGGGTTTGGGGTCCTGGGGGTCTCCCGGTGACCCCCGCCCCCCAGGCTGGTGCTGAAGTACAGCGACGTCTTCGGGGCCCCCCGGACCGTGACGTGAGTGGGGGGGGGGCACATTAATTGGGGGGGTCCCTGTTAATTGGGGGGCCCTATTACTTTTGGGGGGTCCCTTATTAATTTTGGGGGGGTTCCCTATTAATTTGGGGTGCCCCATTATTTTGGGGGGGGTCCCTTTTTTTCGGGGGGGTCCCATTTATTTATGGGGGTGCCCCGTATGTTTTTGGGGGGGTCCTTTTTATTTTTGGGGGGGTCCCTTTTATTTTGGGGGGGGTCCCTTTTATTTTGGGGGGGTCCCAGTATATTGGGGGGGGCTCCCGTTATTTTGGGGGCGTCCCCATTGCCTTGGGGGCGCCCCCATTAGTTCTGGGGGGGCTCCGTTTATTCCGGGGGGGTTCCCTTTTATTTTGGGGGGGCTCCCATTCTTTAGGGGGGGGCCTCCCCTTACTTTGGGGGTGTCCCCATTGCTTTGGGGGTGCCCCCATTATTTCTGGGGGGGCTCCTTTTATTCCGGGGGGGTTCCCTTTTATTTGGGGGGGGTCCCTTTTTTTTGGGGGGGGGGTCCCAACCCGTGCCCCCCCCCCCTTTTTTTTAGGCTGGTGCTGCGCCAGGCCTGGTTCCCGGTCTCGGGGCGCCGCTGGGCTTGGCTGGCGGAGGCGGAGGTGGCGGGGGGGGGTCCGGACCCCCCCCCCCCGGAGGCGTTTTTTGGGGGGGGGGCGGCCGCCCCCACCCCCCTGGGCTGGCGCTGCGGGGAGCTCAGGGCCCCCGGCCCCTTCCTGCTGCCCCGCGGCCCCCCCGGGCAATGGGGGCTGCTGCTGGAGGGGCTGCAGGTGGGTGACCCCCGGGGAGGGATTTGGGGGGTTTGGGGTGGATTTGGGGGGATTTGGGGGTCCTGGGGTGGGATTGGGGGGTTTGGGGGGTTTTGGGGAGGTTGGGGGGATTGGGGGTCCTGGGGGGGGATGGGGGGTTTTGGGGGTCCTCGGGGGGCTTTAGGGGGGTTTGGGGGGATTGGGGGGGTTTTGGGGGAGGTTGGGGGTCCTGGGGGGGATTGGGGGGGGTTGGGGGGTCCTGGGGGGGGATGGGGGGTTTGGGGGGGTTTGGGGGGAATTTGGGGGGGCTTTAGGGGGGTTTTGGGGGTCCTGGGGGGAATGGGAGGGGTTTGGGGGTCCTGGGGTTTTTTGGGGGAGGGGGTTGGGGGTCCTGGGGGGCTCTGGGGGATTTTGGGGGTCCTGAGTGGGATTCTGGGGGGGTCCTGGGGAGGGTTTAGGGGTCCTGGGGGGTTTGGGGGGCTTTGGGGGGGTCCTGGGGGTTTTGGGGGTCCTGGGGGGGCTTTGGGGGGTCCTGGGGGGTTGGGGGTCCTGGGTGGGGGGCTAGGGGGTTCTGGGGGGGTCCTGGAGGGGCTTTGGGGGGTCCTGGGTGTATTTCGGGGGGGTCCTGGGGCCCCCACTATCAATTAATTCCCCCCCCTATTAATGAATTCCCCCCCCATTAACTAATTAACCCCCCCAATTAATTAATTCCCCCCCCCCCAGGTTCAGGCCTTCAACGTCTCCGGGGGGGCGTTCGGGGGGGCGAGCGACTGCGCCGGCTTCTTCGGGGGGGGGTCGTGGATGGGGCTGGTGGTGGGGGGGCTGCTGCTGGCGGCGCTGGCCCAGGGGGGGGCCCTGCTGCTGGGGCTGCGCCCCATGGATCGCTTCGACGACCCCCGAGGGCCCCCCCTGCCCGTGCCCCCCGGGGAGTGACGGCCGGACCCGTGGCTGCCCCATAGCTGCCCCATAGCGGACCCATAGCAGCCCCATAGCGCCCTGGGGGGGGGGGTGGGGGGCCCAAAATTGCCCCATCGTGGACCCCTAGCGCCCTAGGGGGGGGTTGGGGGGCCCAAAATTGCCCTATAGCGGACCCATAACTACCCCATAGCGCCCTGGGGGGGGTTGGGGGTCCATAACTGCCCCATAGCGGACCCATAGCGCCCTGGGGGGGGGGTTGGGGGGCCCAAAATTGCCCCATAGCACCCTGGGGGGGGTGGGGGCCCAAAATTGCCCCATAGTGCCCTGGGGGGGTGTTGGGGGGCCCAAAATTGCCCCATAGGGCCCTGGGGGGGTCTAGGGGGGCCCAAAATTGCCCCATAGGGCCCTATGGCTGCCCCATAGCGGACCCATGGCTGCCCCATAGCGCCCTGGGGGGGGTCTTGGGGCCCCATAGCTGCCCTATAGCGGACCCATAGCTGCCCCATAGCGCCCTGGGGGGTGTTGGGGCCCCATAACTGCCCCATAGGGCCCTGGGGGGGGTGTTGGGGGGCCCAAAATTGCCCCATAACTGCCCTATAGTGCCCCATAGCAGACCCATAGCGCCCTGGGGGGGGTGTTTGGGGTCCCAAAACTGCCCCATAGCGCCCTGGGGGGGGAGTTGGGGGGCCCAAAATTGCCCCATAGTGGACCCATAGCGCCCTGGGGGGGGGTTGGGGGGCCCAAAATTGCCCCATAGCGGGTGTGGGGGGGTCTTGGGGCCCCATAACTGCCCTATAGCGGACCCATAACTGCCCCAGAGCGCCCTGGGGGGGGTGTTGGGGGCCAAAAACTGCCCCATAGCGGACCCATAGCGGGTGGGGGGGGGTCTTGGTGCCCCATAGCTGCCCCATAACTGCCCCATAGCGCCCTGTGGGGAGGTGTTGGGGGTCCCAAAACTGCCCCATAGTGCCCTGGGGGGGGTCTTGGGGCCCCATAGCTGCCCTATAGCGGACCCATAACTGCCCCAGAGCGCCCTGGGGGGGGTGTTGGGGGCCAAAAACTGCCCCATAGCGGACCCATAGCGGGTGTGGGGGGGTCTTGGGGCCCCATAGCTGCCCCCTAATGCCCCATAGCGCCCTGGGGGGGTCTTGGTACCCCATAACTGCCCCATAGCGCCCTGGGGGGGGGGTTCAGGGCCCCATAGCTGCCCCACAGCTGCCCCATAGTGCCCTGGGGGGGGGTCGGGGCCCCATGGCTGCCCCATAACTGCCCCCTAGTGCCCCATAGCGCCCTGTGGGGGGGTGTTGGGGCCCCATAGCTGCCCTATAGTGCCCCATAACTGTCCCATATCGCCCTATGGCTGCCCCATAGCGGACCCATAGCGCCCTGTGGGGGGGTTCAGGGCCCCATAGCTGCCCCACAGCTGCCCCATAGCGCCCTGGGGGGGCCGTTGGTGCCCCCCAGACTCCCCCCAGCCCCTTCCCTGCTATGGGGCCGAGCCCCCCCCACCCCATAACTGCCCCCCAGCCCCCCCCCAGCCCCCCCGCTATGGGGTTGAGCCCCCCAGCCCCATAACTGCCCCCCAGCCCCCTCCCCGCTATGGGGCCGAGCCCCCCCTCCCCTTATTTATTGTGTGTCGCGGTGCCGGTCAATAAAGCTGCTGCCCCACTGCCGCCTCTGCTTGGGGGGGGCTGGGGGGACCAGTATGGACCAGTAGGAACCAGTAGGGACCAGTAGGAGCCTGTATGGACCAGTAGGGACCAGTAGAGACCAGTATGAGTGGTGTAGAACTGGCTGGGCCTGGGCAGAGCGACCCAGTACAGACCAGTTAAGCCCAATAGAAACCTGGGGGGACCAGTATGAACCAGTATGGACCAGTATGGACCAGTAGGAGCCTGTATGGACCAGTAGAAACCAGTATGGACCAGTAGGGACCAGTACGAACCAGTAGAGACCAGTAGGGCCCAGTATGGGCGGTGTAGAGCGGGCTGGGCCTGGGCAGAGCGACCCAGTGCAGACCAGTTCAGCCCAATAGAAACCAGTATGGCCCAGTTCCGCCCAGTACAGACCAGTACGGGACCCTGCGGCCCACTACGGCCCAGTTTGGCCCAGTACAGACCCTTAGGGCCTAACACAAGCCAGTACAGACCAGTCCGGCCCAGTTCAGCCCAGTTTGGCCCAGTTCAGCCCAGTTTGGCCCAGTTCAGCCCAGTTTGGCCCAGTCCAGCCCCCATTAACCCTTCCTAACTCACCCCAGCCCGTCGCGCTCTGATGACGTCAGCAGCGGCGCGCGGCGATGACGTTTCCGCTCAGCCCCCCCCCCCCCCCCCACTCCGAGAAGGGGTCGGGGTTAAAGACGCTGGGGGCGGAGCCCGAGGGGCGGGGGCGGGCTCTGCGCGGGGGGCGTGGCCAGCGCGATGTGGGCGGAGCCACCGCGCCGCGCGGGCAGGGGGCGTGGCCACCGCGGAGCGGGCGGGACCGCCGCGCTGGGGGGAGAGGGGGCGTGGCTTCGCGGCGGCGTGCTGACGCACTTCCGGCGTCGCCTCACTTCCGCGTCTACCCGGTTCGGAGGCGGCCGCGCTCCGCCGCCGCTCCCGTTCGGGCCCCGGTGCTTGCGTCACCGGTGACGTCATCGCTTGCGTCACTGTCCCGGTGCCGCCGGAGCCATGGCGCAGTACAAGGGGGCCGCCAGCGAGGCGGGCCGGGCCCTGCAGCTGATGAAGAAGCGCGAGCGGCAGCGGGAGCACATGGAGCTGCGGCGGCAGCGCATCGCCGAGGGGGGGGGGGGGGCACCGGGCATTTTGGGAGGGGGTGGGGGTCCCGGAGCGGTTTTGGGGGGTTTGAGGGGACTTTGGGCCGATCTGGGGGCTCTGGGGGTCCCGGAGCGGTTTGGGGGTGGTTGAGGGGGTCTTGGGGGCGTTTTGGGGGCTTTGGGGGGGCTAGGGGGTTTAGGAGCGGTTTTGGGGGGCTTGAGGGGACCTTGGGCCATTATGGGGGCTCTGGGGGGTCCCGGAGCGGTTTGGGGGGGTTGAAGGGGTCCTGGGGGCGTTTTGGGGGCTTTGGGGGGACTGGGGGGTCCTGGAGCGGTTTTGGGGGGGGTTGGGGGCTTTGGGGGGCGGCTTGAGGGGTCCTGGGGGAATTCTGGGGGCTCTGGGGGGTCCCGGAGAGGTTTGGGGGGTTGAGGGGGTCTTGGGGGCGTTTTGGGGGCTCTGGAGGGGTCCCGGAGTGGTTTGGGGGGGTGAAGGGGTCTTGGGGGTGTTTTGGGGGCTTTGGGGGTTAGCAGCAGTTTTGGGGGGCTTGAGGGGTCCTTGGGCCATTTTGGGGGCTCTGGGGGGTCTCACAGCGGTTTTTGGGGGGGTTGGGGGCTTTGGAGGGGGGCTGTAGGGGTCCTGGGGGCATTTTGAGGGCTCTGGGGGCGTCCCAGAGGGGTTGGAAGGGCTCGGCGGGGGGTTTGAGGGGCACTTGGGCCATTTGGGGGGCTCTGGGGGGGTCCCGGAGTGGTTTTGGGGATGGGTTGGGGCTTTTTCTGGGGGGGGCAGAGCCTTTAGGGGAGCTTTTAAGGGGCTTGGGGGCCAGTTTAGGGCCTTTGGGGGCTCGGGGGGCTCCCAGTTAATTGGGGGGGGTTGTTTTAATTGGGGGGGGTCTGTTTAATTGGGGGGGGGTCTAATTACCCGTCCCCCCCCCCCAGGAGAACACGCTGAAGGCCAACATCGACAAGAAATTCTCGGCCCACTACGACGCCGTGGAGGCCGAGCTGAAATCCAGCACCGTCGGTGAGCCGGGGGGGGGGCAGGGGGTTTTGGGGAGGTTTGCGGGGATTTTGGGGGTCCCGTTGACCCCCCCATGTGTCCCCCTCCCCAGGGCTGGTGACGCTGAACGACATGAAGGCCAAGCAGGAGGCGCTGGTCAAGGAGCGCGAGCGGCAGCTGGCCAAGAGGGAGCAGAGCCGGGAGCTGCAGCTGTGAGCCAAAACGGCCCAAAATCCACCCAAAATGGCCCCAAAAGTCCCCAAAATCACACTGGGTTACCCTGAAACGCCCCCAGATCGCACTGGGTTATTCCAAATGGACTCAAAATGGCCCCAAATCGATCCAAAATCACAGTGGGTTACCCTAAAATGCTCCAAAACTACACTGGGTTACTCCAAATCGAGCCAAAATGGCCCCAAATCGACCCGAAAATGCCCCAAATTGACCCAAAATCACACTGGGTGGCCCCAAATTGACCCAAAATTGGACTGGGTTGCCCCAAATCGACCCAAAAATGCCCCTAATTGACCCAAAATCACACTGGGTTACCCAAAATGGCCCCAAATCAAACTGAGTTGACCCAAAATGGCCCCAAATCGACCCAAAATCACACCGGGTTACCACAAATCCTCCCAGTGCCCCCTTTTCCCCCCAGTTCCCCCAGGAACCCCTCCCAGCGCCCCCAGTTGGCCCCCCGGCCCCTCCCAGTGCTCCCAGTTCCCCCAGTAACCCCTCCCAGTGCTCCCAGTCTCTTCCCAGTCCCTCACAGTACTCCCAGTCCCCATCCAATCCCCCTCCCAGTGCTCCCAGTACCCCCAGTAACCCTTCCCAGTGCCCCCCTTGCCCCCCTTTTCCCCTCCCAGTGCCCCCAGTTCCCCCAGTAACCTCTCCCAGTGCCCCCAGTTGCCCCCCAGCCCCTCCCAGTTCCCCCGGGAACCCCTCCCAGTGCCCCCAGTCTATTCCCAGTCCCTCCCAGTGTCCCCAGTTGCCCCCCCAGCCCCTCCCAGTGCTCCCAGTACCCCCCTTGTTCCCCTTTCCCCCCCCAGTTCCCCTGGGAACCCCTCCCAGCGCCCCCAGTTGCCCCCCCAGCCCCTCCCTGTGCTCCCAGTCTCTTCCCAGTCCCTCCCAGTACTCCCAGTCTCCATCCAATCCCCCTCCCAGTGCTCCCAGTACCCCCCTTGTCCCCCATTTCCCCCCCAGTTCCCCCGGGAACCCCTCCCAGCGCCCCCAGTTGCCCCCCAGCCCCTCCCAGCACCCCCAGTTGCCCCCCCGGCCCCTCCCAGTGCTCCCAGTGCTCCCATTGCCCGCAGCAAACTGGAGCGGCTGCGGGAGCGGGCGCGGAAGCAGCAGCAGCGGCGGCAGATCCGCAGCCTGTCCTTCTGCATGGACGAGGACCCCGACGACGAGGGGGGGGGCGGAGCCGGGAGCCCCCCCCCGCCCCAAGGGGGGCGGGGCCACGGAGTGGGCGGGGTCATAAAGGGGAGGGGCGTGAGGGGGCGGGGCCAGGTGGGGGTGGGGCTCCGTGGGGTGGGAGCCAAGGCTGGGGTGGGGATGGGGATGGGGAGGGGGGGGCGTGGCCACAAGGGGTGGGCGTGGCCAGAAGGGGGGCGGGGGTTTCATGGGGTGGGGCCCTAAGGGGGCGGAGCCAGGTGGGGGTGGGGCTCCGTGGGGTGGGAGCCAAGGCTGGGGTTTAATGGGGTTGGGGGGGTGGGGTGTGAGGGAGGGGGCGTGGCCACAGTGGGGCGTGGCCAAAAGGGGCGTGGTCGCAGTGGGGCGTGGCCACAATGGGCAGGGTTTAATGGGGTGGGACCTGAGGCTGGGGCTTAATTGGGGATGGAGGGAGGGGGCGGGGCTTAATGGGGAAGGGACTAAAGGGGGCGGGGCTTAAGGGGGTGGGGGCCCTAAGGGGGCGGGGCCAGAAAGGGGGTGGGGTTTAATGGGGTGGGACCTAAGACTGGGGCTGAATGGGGGAGTGTTGGTAGGGGGCGGGGCTTAACAGGGTGGGGTCATAAGGGGGCGGGGCTTAATGGGGCGCGGTCGGATGGGGGCGTGGCCTCGTTTAAGCCCCGCCCCTGCCCCTCCCCCAGAGGAGCCCCCCCGCAAGAGGAAGCTGGGCAAGAACCCGGACGTGGACACCTCCTTCCTGCCCGACCGCGAGCGCGAGGTGGGCAATTAGCGCTAATTAGCCAGTAATTAATTAATCAGCACCCCTAATTACCCCCCCAATTAACGGCCCCTAATTAACCCCTCCAATTAGCCGCCTCTCCCCAATTAACTCCCCCACTAATCATTCCTCTTCCCTAATTAACCTTTTTTCTAATTAATTACTCTGCCTAATTAACCAGTCCTTCCTAGTTGCCCCCTAATTAACTGCCTGCTAATTAATCCCCTTAATTAACCTCCTAATTAACCCTTCCCTAATGAAATCCCCCTCATTAATCCCCTCATTAAGCCCCCAATCACCCCTCTGACCAATGAACCCCCCTAGTTACCCCCTAATTAACCTCCCTCCCTAATTAACCCCTTAATTAGCACGGCTAATTAGCCCTTAATTACAGGAGGAGGAGAACCGCCTGCGGGAGGAGCTGCGCCAGGAGTGGGAGGCGAAGCAGGAGAAGATCAAAAGTAATTAATGAGGAGGGGGCTAATTAATGAGGGCGGGGCTCGTTAACCTTAATTAACCCCTAATTAACCCTTAATTACCGCTAATTAACCAGACGAGGAGATCGAGATCACTTTCAGCTACTGGGACGGCTCCGGCCACCGGCGCACGGTTAAGGTGGGGGGGGGGATTTTGGGGTAAAAAGAGGGGATTTTGGGGCGGGGGGGGCCTTTTGGGGTCTCATTTATTTGGGAGGGGTCGGGCGGGGTCTTGAGGTGCCCCCCCCAGTTTTGGGGTCCTGGGGGGATTTTGGGGGGTCCGGGGGGCAATTTTAGGGTCAAAGGGGGGATTTTGGGATCAAAGGGGGGATTTTGGGGTCTTGGGGGGGATATTGGGGTTGGGGGGTGTTTTTTTGGGGTCAAATGATTTTTTTTTGGGTCTGAGGGGGCCTTTTGGGGTCTCATTTTTTTGGGGGGGGGTCCGGGTGGAATTTTTGTGGTGCCCCCCCAAAATTTTGGGGTCCTGGGGGGGGGGATTTGTGAGCCCGGGGGGGTGGATTTGGGAGTCCTCGGGAGGAATTTGGGGGTCAAAGGGGGGTTTTTGGGTCCGGGGGTCTCAATTTTTTGGGGGGGGGGGTCCGGGGGGGTATTTTTGGGGTTCCTCCCCCAAATTTTGGTTGCCCCCCCCCCCAGATGAAGAAGGGGAACACGATGCAGCAGTTCCTGCAGAAGGCGCTGGAGATCCTGCGCAAGGACTTCAGCGAGCTGCGGTGAGAGGGGGGGCCAAATTTTGGGGTGGGGGGGCCCCAAAATCCCAATTTAGGTCCCCAAAATATCGTGGGGGGGGTCCCCGGTGGGCGTGGCCTCGCTAAACCCCGCCCCTTTTATGCAAATCAGCTCGGCGGGGGTGGAGCAGCTGATGTACATCAAGGAGGACCTCATCATCCCCCACGTGAGCCCCGCCCCCTTTCTGACGTCATAGCTCCGCCCCGTGACGTCACAACAGCCTCGTATGACGTCACCGAGCTCTCGGTGACGTCATCGAGCCCTTGATGACGTCACCAACCCCTTTTTTTGTCCCCCCCCCCCAGCACCACAGCTTCTACGACTTCATCGTCACCAAGGCGCGGGGCAAGAGCGGTGAGCGATGACGTCACGGGGGGGCGATGACGTCACAGGGAGGACGTGATGACGTCACGGAGGACCCGTGACGTCACCGGGAGGTGATGACGTCATCGCCGTGACGTCATCACCCCCGTTTTTAGGGCCCCTCTTTAACTTCGACGTCCACGACGACGTGCGGCTGCTCAGCGACGCCACCGTGGAGAAGGACGCGGTGGGGGCCCCCACCCCCCCAAAATTTGGGACCCCCCCACCAATTTTGGGACCCCCCCCAATTTTTAGGACCCCCCCCAATTTTTAGGACCCCTCCCAAAATTTTGGGACCCCCCCCAACCGTTTTAACCCCCCCCAATACTTTAGGCCCCCCCCTTTTCCTCCTCACAGCCCCCCAGACCCCCCTTTCTCCCCCAATTTCCCTCCCAGCCCCCCCAAAAAATTTCAGGACCCCCCCAAAAATTTTAGGGACCCCCCCCAGATATTTGAGGCCCCCTCCCAATAATTTTAGCCCCCCCCGATATTTTTTTGCCCCCAACCATTTTAAGCCCCCTTTTCCCCCCCTAGACCCCTTTTTCCCTCCTCATCCCCTCAATTCCCCCCAACCCCCTCCAAAAATTTCAGGACCCCCCCAAAAATTTCGGAGACCCCCCCGGATATTTTATGCCCCCCCGGATATTTTATGCCCCCCCAACCATTCTACGCCCCCCTTTTCCCCCTAGACCCCATTTTCCCCCTCCTTATCCCCCCAATTCCCCCCCAAACCCCCTCCAAAAATTTCAGGACCCCCCCCCCAAAAATTTCAGGACCCCCCCCCAAAAATTTTGGGGACCCCCCGATTTTTTTTAGCCCCCCAACGATTTTAAGCCCCCTTTTCTCACCCCCACAGCCCCCTAGTCCCCTCTTTTTGCTTCCTTATCCCCCCAATTCTCCCCCAAACCCCCCAAAAATTTCAGGACCCCCCCAAAAACTTTCGGGACCCCCGCCGGTATTTTTTAGCCCCCCCCCCCCCGTTATTTTTTCCCCCCAACCATTTTAAGCCCCCCTTTTCCCTCCCTAGACCCCTCTTTTCCCTCCTTATCCCCCCACTTCCCCCCAAACCCCCCCAAAAATTTCAGGACCCCCCAAAAATTTCAGGACCCCCCCCAAAAAATTTCGGGGACCTCCCCCGATTTTTTTTAGCCCCCCCCAACGATTTTAAGCCCCCTTTTCCCCCCCCACAGCCCCCTAGACCCCTCTTTTTCCCTCCTTATCCCCCCAATTCCCCCCCCAAACCCCCTCCAAAAATCTCAGGACCCCCCCAAAAAATTTCAGGGACCCCCCCTCGGTATTTTTAGTCCCCCCTTATAGTTTATGTCCCCCCCAACGATTTTAAGCCTCCTTTTCCCCCCCTTTTCCCTCCCTAGACCCCTCTTTTTCCCTCCTTATCCCCCAATTCCCCCCAAACCCCCTCCAAAAATCTCAGGACCCCCCCCCAAAATTTCGGGGCCCCCCCCCCCAGTATTTTTACCCCCCCCCGGTAATTTTGGCCCCCCCAGTCCCACGCAGGGAAGGTGGTGCTGCGCAGCTGGTACGAGAAGAACAAGCACATCTTCCCCGCCAGCCGCTGGGAGCCCTACGACCCCGAGAAGAAGTGGGACAAGTACACGGTCAGGGGGGTGCGGGGGCTTCAGGGGGATTTGGGGGGATTTGGGGTCACTGGGGGGATTTGGGGGGATTTGGGGTCACTGGGGGGTTTGGGGTCATTATAGGGGGATTTGGGGGGATTTAGGGGGATTTGGGGTGAGTTTGAGGTGTTTAAGGGGCGGTTTGGGGGAGTTTTGGGGGGATTTGGGGTCGGGGGGGTTGGGGGGATTTGGGGGGATTTGAGGGGATTTAGAGGGGTTATAGGGGGATTTGGGGTCATGGGGGCGGATTTGGGGGATTTGGGGTCACTGGGGGGATTTGGGGTCACTGGGGGGATTTGGGGTCATTATAGGGGGAGTTTGGGGTCATTATAGGGGGGATTTGGGGGTATTCGGGGGGATTTGGGGTCATTGGGGGGTTTGGGGTCATTGGGGGGATTTGGGGTCATGGGGGGGGATTTGGGGTCATTATAGGGGGAGTTTGGGGTCATTATAGGGGGATTTGGGGGTATTCGGGGAGGATTTGGGGTCATGGGGGGATTTGGGGGATTCGGGGGGGATTTGGGGGGGATTTGGGGTCGTGGGGGGGGTTTGGGGTCATTATAGGGGGGATTTGGGGTCGGGGGGTTGGGGGGATTTGGGGGGATTTGGGGGGATTTGGGGTCATTATAGGGGGATTTGGGGTCATGGGGGGATTTGGGGTCACTGGGGGGTGGGGTCATTATAGGGGGATTTGGGGGGATTTGGGGGGATTTGGGGACATGGGGGGGGATTTGGGGTCATGGGGGGGATTTGGGGTCATGGGGGGATTTGGGGGAGTTTGAGGGGTTTAAAGGGAGGTTTGGGGGAGTTTTGGGGGGATTTGGGGTCACTGGGGAGGATTTGGGGTCATGGGGGGATTTGGGGGGATTTAGGGGCGATTTGGGGTCATTGGGGGGATTTTGGGGTCATGGGGGGATTTGGGGCGGGTTTGAGGGGAGGTTTGGGGGAGTTTTGGGGGGATTTGGGGTCATGGGGGGATTTGGGGGGAGTTCGGGGGGTTTGGGGCCCCTTTTGGGGATCTTTTGTGGGATTTGGGGCACTTTGGGCTCATTTGGGTCACTTTTGGGGCCATTTCTCAATTTTTACCCATTTACCCCCTCCCTGATCGGCTGAGCCCCCCCCCAAACCCCCGGAACCCTTTGGGGGGGGGCTCCCCCCTCCCCCCCCAATTTCCCCCCTTTTCTCATTAAAACCTGGCTCCGACTCCGCGCCATGACGTCATTTATTGGGGGCGGGGTCTCGGGGGCTCCCGGGGGGGGTCCCGGGGGGGTCCCCGAGCCGCTCCATGGTCTCCAGCGCCACCCCCAGCAGCTGCAGGAAGGAGCCGGCCGCCGCCCGCAGCCCCCGCGCGTCCCCCCCCCACCAGCGCCTGCGGGACCAGTAAGGACCAGTTAAAACCAGTAAAAACCAGTTAGAACCAGTAAAGACCAGTTAGGACCATTAAAGACCAGTTAGGACCAGTAGGCACCAATAGGGACTGGGAAAGGGGATGGGGAGCCCCTGCCTAGGCTCCCAGTGCCTCCCAGTAAGATCCCAGTAAGCTCCCAGTGGCTCCCATTAAGCTCCCAGTATCACCCAGTGCCTCCCAATACCCCCCCAGTATCACCCAGTATGCTCCAGTATCACCCAGTGGCCCCCAGTAAGCTCCCAGTTACGCCCAGTATCACCCAGCTCCTCCCAGTAGCCTTCCAGCACCTCCCAGTGACTCCCAGTAAGCTCCCAATATCACCCAGTCTCACCCAGTGCCCTCCAGTAACCTCCCAGTAGCCTCCCAGTATCACCCAGTAGCCCCCCAGCACCTCCCAGTGCCTCCCAGTAAGATCCCAATAACCCCCCAGTGCCTCCCAGTATCACCCAGCACCTCCCAGTGCCTCCCAGTATCACCCAGCACCCACCAGTAATCACCCAGTAACCCCCCAGCACCTCCCAGTATCATCCAGTGCCCCCCAGTAACCTCCCAGCACCCCCCATCACGCCCCCCCGTCCCCTCCCAGGCCCAGCCCCTTCCTCCAAGCCCCGCCCCTTCCCCCAAGCCCCGCCCACTCACGCCTCAAGCCACGCCCCCCGCGCCGTCAGCTCCCGCCGTAGCCCCGCCCTCCGCGGGGGGGGGTCGGGCTCCAGCGCCCCCAGCGCGATGGCGGCGGCGCGCGACGAGGGGAGGGGCAACAGCAGCACCCTGCGGGGAGGGGGGGGCGTTAAAGGGGCAACGCCACCGCCTGGGGGGGGGGGGCTTAAAAGGGCAACACCACGAGGTGGGGCCCACAGAGACGCTAAAACCCCTCAAATGCCCTCTTTTCGCCCCAAATCCCCTCCAACTCCCCCCAAATCATTTTTAAACCCTTCCAGCTCCCCCGGTCCAATTTAACCCCCCAAAACCCCCTTAACCCCCTTTTTTCCCCCATTTCTCCTCATTTCCCCCATTTCCCCCTCAAACTTCCCCAATTCCCCCGAATTTTCCCCGATTCCCCCCAAATTCTCCCCAATTCCCCCCAAACCCCCTTCCCCACCCCCACGCCCCCTCACTCCCCTAAAACCCCCAAAAAGCCCCCAAATCCCCCAAAACCGGCCCCACGCGCACAGCTCCAGCCCCTCCGAGGCCGCCATTCCGCCGCTAGGCCACGCCCCCTTGCCACCAAGCCACGCCCCCCTCCCCAAGCCACGCCCCTTCCCCCCAACCACGCCCCCTCGCCTTCCCTCCAGGGCCGCGCCGCCTCCAGACCCCGCCCGTTTCCCTCTAGGCCACGCCCATCTCGCAAACCACGCCCCATTCCCTGTCAGACAGCGCCACGCCCCCTAGCAACGCTCCCCCGCTCCCTAGCAACGCAGCCCCGCCCACCGCTCCCCCGTTAGCGACGCGCGCCCCGCCGCCGGAAGTCCCGCCCCCCCCCCCAGGCGGCGCTCTATCCTCCGTCTCGCTGCTCCCCGCGGCCGCTCTACCCCCGCGGTCCTCCCGCCGCCATGCTGCTCACCGTCAAGGCGCTGCAGGGCCGCGAGTGCAGCCTCCAGGCACGGGGGGTCCCCGGGGGGGGGCACCGGGACCGGGGGGGCTCCGGGAGCGGGGGCACCGGGAGGGGGGCGGAGCCGGGAACGGGGAGGGGCGGGGCCATAGAGAGGGAAACGGGAAGGGGAAGGGGGAGGGGCTACGGGGGCCGCCGAGGGTCAAAAGAGCTCGGGGGGGGCGGGAACGCGGCCTAATGGGGCGCAGGAGCCCGTTTTGGGGCGGTTTCGGGGTTTTTGGGTGTCCCCAATTAAAGGGGGTGTCCCTCATCAAAGACGGGGGTGTACCCAATTAACGGAGTGTCCCTAATTAAGGGGTGTTCCTAATTAAAGGGGGGTGTCCCCGCTTAACGGGGGTGTCCCTAATTAATTAAGGGGTGTCCCCAATTAAAGGGGGTGTCCCTCATCAAAGACGGGGGTGTCCCCAATTAACAGAGTGCCCCTAATTAACGGGTGTGTCCTTAATTAAGGGGTGTCCCTAATTAAAGATGGGTCTGCCCCCAATTAACGGAGTGCCCCCAATTAACGGGAGCTGCCCCCAACCAAAGCCGGGCCCCCCCAACCCAGGGGGGCTCCCCCGTGACCTAATCGCTAATTACTAATTACTAATTACGCTAATTACCGCAGGTGTCCCCCGAGGAGCGGGTGGGGGCCCTGAAGGCCCTGCTGGCCGAGCGCCTTCAGGTGCCGGTGGCCCAGCAGCGGCTGCTGTACCGAGGGAAGGCCCTGGCAGGTAAATCCTCATTAATTAACACCCCCGGGTTAATTAACCACCCCTTTGGGTTAATTAACCCCCCCTGCTTTCATTAACCCCCCCCCCCGCTTTAATTACCCCCTCCCTGGCTGCTGTACCGCGGCAAGGCCTTGGTAGGTAAGCCCCTGCCTTAATTAACACCCCTGGGTTAATTAGCATCCCCCGGGTTAATTAACGCCCCTCCTTGGCTTAATTAACACCCCCCTGTCTTAATTAACGACCCCCATTGCTTAATTAATCCCCCCCTGCTTTCATTACCCCCCCTGCTTTCATTACCCCCCCCAGCTTACTTAACCCCCCTGCTTTAATTAACCCATCCCACTTTACTTACCCACCCCCCCAAGCTTAATTAACCCCCCCCGCTTTAATTACCCCCCCCTGCTTTAATTACTCCCCTCCTTAATTATCCCCCCATCCTTCTTTTATTTCCCCCCCCTTCTTTAACCCCCCTCTCCTTCTTTAATCAACCCCTCCCCGGCTTAATTACCCCCCCTTTGTCTTTTTTACCCCCCCCCTTGCTTAAATTACCCCCCCCTTGACTTAATCACCCCCCCGTGTTAATTACCCCCTTTTAATTAATGCCCCCCCCCCAGATGATCGCCGCCTGTCTGACTACGCCATCGGCCCCTCCGCCCGCATCAACCTGGTGCTGAAGCCCCCCGGGGGGGGGAGGGGGTCCTGGGGGGTCCTGGGGGCCACGAGCCCGGACCCCCAAACACCCTCAGGACCCCCCCAGGCCCCCCCGGGATTTGGGGGCGCTGGGGGAGGCGCTGGGGAGGCTCTATGGGGAGGGGGGGGGCAGAGGGTGATGGAGCAGCTCCGGAAGGTGAGGGGGGTAAAAAATGATGGGGGGGTCAAAAATAATGGGGGGGGGTAAAAAAGATAATGGGGGGTAAAAAAGATAATGGGGGGTAAAAAATAATTGGGGGGGGTAAATTAAAAAATGGGGGGGTTAAAAAAATTTGGGGGGTAAAGGGGAGGTTTGGGGGGTTTGGGGGGAAATGGGGGGTTGGGGGGATATGGGGGTTAAGGGGGGTTGGGGGGTAAAAAATAATGGGGGGGTTAAAAAATAATGGGGAGGGGGTAAATTAAAAAATGGGGGGTTTAAAAGAAATTGGGGGGGGATTTTGGGGGGGTTGGGGGTGAAATGGGGGGGTTGGGGGGCCTGGGGGGATTTGGGGGGTTGGGGGCCATAAGGAAGGAATTGGGGGGTCTTTAGGACGCGGGGGGTCCTGGGGGTGGTCCTGGGGTTTTGGGGGGTTGGGGTGATTTTGGGGGTCCCGGGGGGTCACATCGCCCCCCCCCAGGACTACGAGCAGAGCCTGCGGGGGCTGAGCCTGGACGACCTGGAGCGCCTGGGGGCGCGGCTTCTGCCTGGCCACGCCCCCTGAGCGAGGACACGCCCACCGGAGGACACGCCCACCGGGAAGGACACGCCTCCTGCTCAGCGCGCCCCCACTGGAAGGGGAGACGCCCCCCTCCCCCCCGAGGCCACGCCCACCCGCTGTGGGCACGCCCACGCGGGTGAAGGCCACGCCCATCGCCGTGTGGACACGCCCCCCTACCCCTCCTGCCCCCTCCCTGAGCTCCCAGTAAAGGCTGAATTGGAACCAGTATGGACCAGTATGGGGTGTTCTGACACCAGTATGGACCAGTATGGGGAGTTCTGGCACCAGTATGGACCAGTATGGGGACTTCTGGCACCAGTATGGACCAGTATGGGGTGTTCTGGCACCAGTATGGACCAGTATGGGGGAGTTCTGGGCCAAATATGGACCAGTAGGGGGTGTTCTGGCACCAGTATGGACCAGTATGGGGACTTCTGTCAACAGTATGGACCAGTATGGACCAGTATGGGGAATTCTGGGCCCAGTATGGACCAGTATGGGGAGTTCTGGGCCCAATATGGACCAGTATGGGGTGTTCTGGGCCCAATATGGACCAGTATGGGGAGTTCTGACACCAGTATGGACCAGTATGGGGGTGTTCTGGGCCCAGTATGGACCAGTATGGGGAGTTCTGGCACCAGTATGGACCAGTATGGGGTGTTCTGGGCCCAGTATGGACCAGTATGGGGAGTTCTGGGCCCAGTATGGACCAGTATGGGGAGTTCTGGGCCCAGTATGGACCAGTAGGGGGAATTCTGGGCCCAGTATGGACCAGTAGGGGGAATTCTGGGCCCAGTATGGACCAGTAGGGGGTGTTCTGGCACCAGTATGGACCAGTATGGGGAGTTCTAGCACCAGTATGGACCAGTACAAAGTGTTCTGCTCCCAGTAGGGCCCAGTATGGGGGTGCTCTGCTCCCAGTACGTCCCAGTCTATCCCAGTACGACCAATCTCCCCTCCCAGCCCCGCCCCGCCGCGGTGCCCTCTGGGAGTTGTAGTCCCCTCCTCCCTCCTTCACCGGAAGGGGCGTGGCCAACGACTCGGGGAGATATCCGGGAGCCGGCGGCGATTGGCTGAGAGGGGGGGGCGGGAGGCGGGGCCAGGAGGGGGCGGGGCCGGATGCCGGGCCTGGGCGGCGCCATGAGGGTGGCGGGTACGGGGGGCCCTGGGGGGGGTTAAAAGGGTCGGGGGGTTTGGGGTCGGGGGGTGGCCCTGGGGGGCTTTTGGGGGTCTATGGGGCCGTGGGGGGGTCTGGGGGGCTCTATGGGGGCTCTATGGGGTCTAGGAGGGGTCTGGGGGGTCTGGGGGGGGGTCCCTGTAGGGTCTGAGGGGGCTTTTTGGGGTCTGGGGGGGTCCCTGTGGGGTCTGGGGGGCTCTAAGGGGTCTATGGGGCTCTATAGGGCCATGGGGGGGCTATGGGGGGTCTATGGGGGTCTCTATGGGGTCTGGGGGGGCCTGGGGGGGGTTTGGGGTCTGGGGGGGTCCCTGTAGGGTCTGAGGGGGCTTTTTGGGGTCTGGGGGGATCTCTGTGGGGCTCTATGGGGTCTCCACAGGGCTCTATGGGGATCTATAGGGCCATGGGGGGGGCTCTGGGGGGTCTCTGGGGCTCTATGGGGTCTCTATGGGGTCTGGGGGGGTCTCTATGGGGTCTGGAGGGTCTTTTTGGGGCCGGGGGGCTTTTTGGGGTCGGGGGGTCCCTATGAGGGCTTGGGGGTCTCTATAGGGCTCTATAGGGCCTTGGGGGTCTCTGGGGGTCTCTGGGGAGTCTGGGGTGGGCTCTGGGGGCTCTATGGGGTCTCTATGGGGTCTGGGGGGGTCTCTATGGGGTCTGGGGGGCCTTTTTGGGGTCTGGGGGTCTTTTTGGGGTCGGGGGGTCCCTATGGGGTCGGGGGTCCCTATGGGGTCAGGGGGCTCTATGGGGTCCCTATGGGGTTGGGGGCTTTTTGGGGTCGGGGGTCCCTATGAGGCCAGGGGGTCCCTATGGGGTCGGGGGATCCCTATGGGGTCTGGGGGTCATTTTGGGTCCGGGGGGTCCCTATAGGGTCGGGGAGGTCCCTATGGGGTCGGGGGGGTCCCTATGGGGCCGGGGGGTCCCTATAGGGTCGGGGGCCTTTTTGGGGTCCGGGGGGGTCCCTATGGGTTCGGGGGCCTTTTTGGGGTCGGGGGTCCCTATGAGGCCAGGGGGTCCCTATGGGGTTGGGGGGCTCTATGGGGTCCCTATGGGGTCTGGGGGGCCTTTTTGGGGCCGGGGGTCCCTATGGGGTCGGGGAGTCCCTATGGGGTCGGGGGGGTCCCTATGGGGTCTGGGGGTCTGTTTTTGGGTCCGGGGGGCTGAGGTGGGGGTGTGACGGTGCCCCCCAGGCCCGCTGCGGGTGCTGGCGCTGCTGGGGGCCGCGGGGCTGTGCTGGGCGCTGCTGGGGCTGCTGCTGGGGGGGGGCGCCCCCTGCCCCCCCTGCCCCCCCTGCACGGGCTGCTGCCGCGTGAGTGGGGGGGCAAATTGGGGGGGGATTTGGGGTCGGGGAGGGGGGATTTGGGGGCTTGGGGGGAAATTTGGGGGCTTGGGGGGGGAAATTGGGGGCTGGGGGGGGAAATTTGGGGGCTGGGGGCATTTGGGGGGGGATTTAGGGCCTGGGAGGGGAAATTTGGGGGCTGGGGGGCAAATTGGGGGCTGGGGGAAATTTGGGGGCTGGGGGGCATTTGGGGGGGGGAAATTGGGGGCTGGGGGAAATTTGGGGGCTGGGGGGGCTGGGGGGCATTTGGGGGGGATTTGGGGTCTGGGGGGGGAAATTTGGGGTCTGGGGGGGAAATTTGGGGTCTGGGGGGGAAATTGGGGGCTGGGGGGGAAATTTGGGGGCTGGGGGGGGGAAATTTGGGGGCTGGGGGAAATAGGGGACGTGGGGGGGCTGGGGGGCATTTGGGGGGGATTTGGGGGCTGGGGGGAAATTGGGGGCTGGGGGGTGTTGGGGGTTTTGGGGGGTCTCGGGGTGGGGGGGGGCAGCTTGACCCCAACTCTTCCCCCCAGGCCCTGAGGCCCCCCCACGGCAGGTACGGGCGGAGCAGCACCGGGGGGGCCGGGACCCCCAACGTCCTCACCCCCCCCAAAAAAATCCCCCTGACCCTCCCCCACCTGCCCTCCCCTTAATCCTGGGACCCCCCTCTAATTCTGGGACCCCCTTAATTTTCACCCCCCAACACCCCCAAATCCCCCCAACCCCCCAATTCCCCTTCCAACCCCCCAATCCCACCCCACCCCAAATTGATGACCCCCACCCCCAAAATTTCCCCCCACACCCCCAAAATTTGCCCCCCAGCCCCTCGCCCCCCAAATCCCCCCAACCCCCCCAACCCCCTTATAACCCCCACTAACCCCCAAATCTCCCCCCCCACCCCCCAAAATCTGCCCCCCAGCCCCTCGCCCCCCATAACCCCCAGTAACCCCCCCAAATCCCCCCAACCCCCTTACAACCCCCACTAACCCCCAAATTTCCCCCCCCACCCCCCAAATTTCCCCCCCACACACCCCAAAATTTGCCCCCCCAGCCCCTTGCCCCCCCATAACCCCCAATAACCCCCCCAATAACCCCCAAATCCCCCCAACCCTCCCCAAACCCCCCCAACCCCTTATAACCCCCACTAACCCCCAAATTTCCCCCCACCCCAAATTTGCCCCCCATAACCCCTAATAACCCCCCCAAACCCCCTTATAACCCCCACTAACCCCCAAATTTCCCCCACCCCCAAAATTTGCCCCCCCACACCCCAAATTTGCCCCCCACACCCAAATTTCCCCCAACCCCCCATAACCCCCAATAACCCCCCCCCAACCCCCCAAATCCCCCCAAACCCCCTTATAACCCCCACTAACCCCCCAAATCTCCCCCCCACCCCCAAAATTTGCCCCCCACACCCAAATTTCCCCCTCAAATCCCCCCCAAACCCCCCCCAAATCCCCCCAAACCCCCCTATAACCCCCACTAACCCCCAAATCTCCCCCCCACGCCCAAATCTCCCCCCACCCCCAAATCTCCCCCCACCCCCAAATTTTACCCCCCCTATAGCCCCACCCCCACTTTTGCCCCCCCCAGCCCCTCGCCCCCGGCAGCCGTGCGGGCTGCCCCGGCCGTGCCCCCCGGCACCTCGCCTTCCGCCTGCTGAGCGGCGCCGCCAACGTCGTGGGCCCCAAAATCTGCCTGGAGGGGCGCATGTGAGGGGGGGGCACCCCGGGACCCCCCCAATTTACGACCCCCCCAAAATATATACCCCCCCCCAAAGTTGTAGCCCCCCCCCAAAGGGGTTTAATTGCCCCCCCCCCAGTTACAGGTTGATGAGCCGCGCGCTGAATAACGTGGGGAGGGGGCTCAACATCGCGCACGTTAACGGTGAGGGGGGGGAATTAATTATTTAGGGGGGTAATTAGGGTCTGGGGGGGGTAATTGGGGTCTGGGGGGGGTAATTGGGGGCTGGGGGGGGTAAAACCACCAGGAAGGGGCAATTATTGCAGTTGGGAGGGGGCTAATTAGGATCTGGGGGGATAATTAGGGTCTGGGGGGTAATTAGGGTCTGGGGAGGGTTAAATAGTAGCCGGGGGGGGTAATTGGTGTCTAGGGGGGTTAATTAGGATCTGGGAGGGGGTAATTGGGGGCTGGGAGGGGGTAATTGGGGGCTTGGGGGGATAAAACCACCAGGAGGGGGCAATTATTGCACTTGGGAGGGGGTTAATTAGCATCTGGGGGGGGTAATTAGCATCTGGGGGGGGTAATTAGGGTCTGGGGGGTGTTAATTAGGATCTGGGGGGGGGTAATTAGGATCTGGGGGGGGTAAAACCACCAGGAGGGGGCAATTATTGCACTTGGGAGGGGGTTAATTAGCATCTGGGGGGGGTAATTAGGGTCTGGGGGGGTAATTAGGATCTGGGGGGTAATTAGGGTCTGGGGGAGGTAATTGGGGTCTGGGAGGGGGTAATTGGGGGCTGGGAGGGATTAATTGGGGGCTGGGGGGTAAAACCACCAGGAGGGGGCAATTATTGCAGTTGGGAGGGGGCTAATTAGCATCTGGGGGCTTAATTAGCATCTGAGTGGGGTAATTAGCATCTGGGGGGTAATTAGCATCTGGGGGGGGTTAATTGGGGTCTGGGAGGGGGTAATTGGGGGATGGGAGGGGGTAATTGGGGGCTTGGGGGGGATAAAACCAACAGGAGGGGGCAATTATTGCACTTGGGAGGGGGTTAATTAGGATCTGGGGGGGGGTAATTAGGGTCTGGGGGTGTTAATTAGGATCTGGGGGGTAATTAGGATCTGGGGGGGTAATTAGGATCTGGGGGGTAATTAGGGTCTGGGGGGTAATTGGGGGCTGGGAGGGGGTAATTGGTGTCTGGGGGGGGGGGTAAAACCACCAGGAGGGGGCAATTATTGCACTTGGGGGGGGGTAATTAGGGTCTGTGGGGGTAATTAGCATCTGGGGGTGTAATTAGGGTCGGGGAGGGGGTAATTAGCATCTGGGGGGGTTAATTAGTAGCCGGGGGGTAATTGGTGTCTAGGGGGGTAAAACCACCAGGAGGGGGCAATTTTTGCTCTTGGGAGGGGTTTTGGGGGGGTTAATTAGCCCTGGGGGGGGGTTAATTAGGATAATTAATTATGAGGGGGGGTAATTAGGATCTGGGGGGAGTTAATTAGTATCTGGGGGGGTTAATTAGTATTTGGGGGGGGTAATTAGGATCTGGGGGGGTCAAGTATTGCTCTTGGGAGGGGGTCTGGGGGGGGTTAATTAGCCCTAGGGGGGTTAATTGCCCCATTAATTGCCCCCAGGAGGTAATTGGGGGCGTTAATTACCCCCGGGGGGCTTTGAGAGGGGTAATTGCCCCCCCCGGGGGTTAATTGCCCCCCCAATTAATTGCCCCCCCCCCATTAATTGCCCCCCCAGGTGTCAGCGGGGAGCTGATCGCCGCCCAGGCCTTCGACATGTGGGCAGGAGGTGAGGGGGGGGCACCGGGTTTTGGGGTGAATTTGGGGGATTTTGGGGCATCTGAGGGTGCGGGGGAGGGCTGGGGTACAAAGGGGGGGATTTTGGGGCAAAAGGGTGGGATTTTGGGGCAAAAGAGGGGGATTTGGGGGGCAAAAGGGCAGGATTTGGGGGCAAAAGGGTGGGATTTTGGGGCAAAAGAGGGGGATTTTGGGGCAAAAAAGGGGGATTTTGGGGGCAAAAGGGTGGGATTTTGGGGTAAATGTGTGGAATTTAGGGGCAAAAGGGCGGGATTTTGGGGTAAATGTGTGGTATTTAGGGGCAAAAGAGTGGGATTTTGGGGGCAAAAGGGCGGGATTTTGGGGTAAATGTGTGGTATTTAGGGGCAAAAGAGTGGGATTTTGGGGCACAACGGGGTGGGATTGAGGGGAGATTTGGGGTAAAACGGGGCGATTTGGGGCTTTTGGGTCCCGGTTGAGAGCTTTTGGGTCATAACGGGGTGATTTGGGGGTGCAGGGGGGTAGAATTTGGGGTCATTACGGGAGAATTTGGGGAAGAATTTTGGGGATGTCAGAAATGTGCATTTCAGGGGTCAGGGCACCCGTTTTGGGGGCAAAAACGTAAAATTTGGGAGCATCCAAAGAGTTATTTTTCTGAGTGCAAACCCGACGTTTTTGAGGCGTGAAACCACACATTTTTCGGCTCAAAAACACTTTTTTTTGGCTTTTTTTTTGCAGTCAAAGCAAACATTTTTTGGGGGGGGTCACAGCAAACACTTCTGGGGGGGTCAAAAGCCCATTTTTGGGGTCATTCCCCCCCGTTTTGGGGTCAGACCCCTCCTTTTGAGGTCAAAGCCTCCCCTTCTTGGGGTCAGGCTCCCCATTTTGGGCTCCAAACCCCCAATTTTGGGTCCAACCCCCCCCCATCCCCATTTTGGCCCCCAAACCAAGGAGTTTTTCCCCAAAACCCCCATTTTTGCCCCCAAACCCCCCGTTTTGGTCTCCGATTCCCCACTTTTTGGGTTCCAAATCCCCATTTTTTGTCCTCAAACCCCCAATTTTTGCTCCAAAGCCCCCATTTTTTCTCCCAAAACCCTATTTTTGCCCCCAAACACTCATTTTTCCCCAAAATCCCCAATTTTTGCCCCCAACCCCCATTTTGGTCTCCAATCCCCAAATTCTGGGTTTCCAAAACTCTACTTTTTGCCCCAAAACCCTAATTTTTTCCCCAAAATCCCCAATTTTTGCCCCCAGCTCCCCATTTTGGTCTCTGATTCCCCAGTTTTGGGGTTCCAAATCCACCCTTTTTGCCCACAAACCCTCATTTTTTCCCCAAAGTTCCCAATTTTTGCCCCCAAACCCTCATTTTTTCCCCAGAATCCCCAATTTTTACCCCTAAAACCCATTTTGGTCTCTGATTCCCCACTTTTTGGCTTCCTAATCCCCATTTCTTCCCCTCAAACCCCCAATTTTTGCTCCAAATCCCCCATTTTTCCCCAAAAATCCCCATTTTTTCCCCAAACCCCCAAATTTTGCCTTTCCACCCCCCTCCCTTTTGCCCCCAAACCCTCAACAATTCCACCCAAACTCCCCCAATTTTTCCCCTCAACCCCCCAATTTCCTCCCCCAACCCCCCGTTTCTCCCCCCCACTTTAACCAAAACCCCCTTTTTTCCCCCCAAAGACCCCTCGGAGCTCCCCAAATTCCTCCGCCCGCTCCACGAGGGGACCCTGGTGCTGGTGGCCTCCTTCGACGACCCCGCCACCAAGTAAGGGGGGCTCCCCCTTAATTAAGGGGCCTCTCATTAACCGAGGAGGCTCTAATTAATTAAGGGGGGCCCCGTTAATTAAGGGGGGTCGCTAATTAACAGGCTGACGGAGGAGTCGCGGCGGCTGCTGGCTGAGCTGGGCAGCGGGGCCGTGGGGGATTTGGGGTTCCGCGACAGCTGGGTCTTCGTGGGGGCCAAGGGGGTCCGCGAGAGGAGCCCCTTCGAGCAGGTGGGGGCCTTTTTGGGGGCCTTTTGGGGGTTTCGGGGTGCGCCACGGACCCAAATCTGACGTTTTTCGGCCCAAAAACGCAGCACGTGAAAAACAGCCGCGGGGCCAACAAGTACGAGGGGTGGCCGGAGGCGCTGGAGATGGAGGGGTGCATCCCCCGCCGGGGGGCCGAGCCCCCCTGAGAGGCTATGGGGCTGGCCCCACAGCTTGGGGGGCGGCCCCACAGCTGGCCCCATAGCGGGGGGGGAGCTCCAGCCCCATAGAAGGGGGTCAGCCCCATAGCTTGGGGGGTAGCCCTATGGTGGGGGGGGTCTCCAGCCCCATAGCAGTGGGGTCGGCCCCATAGCTGGGGGTCAGCCCCATAGCTAGGGGTCAGCCCCATAGCTTGGGGGGTAGCCCTATAGCGGGGGGGGTCTCCAGCCCCATAGCAGTGGGGTCGGCCCCATAGCAGTGGGGTCGGCCCCATAGCTGGGGGTCAGCCCCATAGCAGTGGGGCTGGCCCCATAGCAGTGGGGCTGGCCCCATAGCGGGGGTCTCGAAGCCCCCCCAGGGGCTCCCGCTATGGGGCAGGGGCTTTATGGGGGGGAGGGGGCCCAGGGCTGGGTCCCTGGGTGCCCCTCCCCCCCAACCCCCCTTGTTTCCCCCCCCCCCATTGTTTGTTCTTTGTTCTGTGCCCCCCCAGTTGTGCCCTCCCCCCCCCCCCCAATAAATAAAGGCTGGGCCACAGCGGAGGGGTTAATTAAAGGGGGTTAATTAAATGAAAGGGGGGGGTAATTAAAAGGGGGAGTAATTAAAAGGGGGTAACTAAATGGGGGGAGTAATTAAAGGGGGGAGGTAAATAAATGGGGGGGTAATTAAATGGGGGTAATTAAAGGGGGGTAAATAAAAGGGGGAGTAATTAAAAGGGGGAGTAATTAAGTGGGGGAGTAATTAAATGGGGGTAATTGTATTGGGGTTAATTAAAAGGGAGTTAATTAAAAGGGGGGTAAATAAATAGGGGTTAATTAAAAGGGGGGTAAATAAATGGGGGATAATTGGGGGTGGGAGGGGTGAAGGCTCGGGGTTTAATTAGGATTTGAGACTAATGAGGCTTCGGGGGGGGGGCGTAAATTAGGGGGTGCTTTGGTCCCAGCTTGGAATTGGATGTGGGGCAGGATGGGGGGGGGGCTGTGGGGAGCTATGGGGCAGGATCTGGGATCTATGGGGCAGGATCCGGGATCTATGGGGCAGGATCCGGGATCTATGGGGCTGGATCGGAGATCTAAGGGGCAGGATCCGGGATCTATGGGGCAGGATCCGGGATCTATGGGGCAGGATCCAGGATCTATGGGGCAGGCTGGGGGGATCTATGGGGCAGGGTCTGGGATCTATGGGGCAGGATCTGAGATCTATGGGGCAGGATGGGGGGGCTGTGGGGATCTATGGGGCAGGGTCCGGGATCTATGGGGCAGGATCTGAGATCTATGGGGCAGGATCCGGGATCTATGGGGCAGGATTTAGAGGCGCCGCAGCCACCCCCCCCCAGCAGGGGAGGGGTCCCCATCGCCGTGGGGCCAGGAGTGTTTTTTTTGGGGGGGGGGTCCCGGCGCCGTGGGGGGGGGGCTCAGAGCTTGTGGGGGTTGACCCAGCGGTAGGTGCCCTCGTACAGGAACCCCGCGCGCTTCAGCAGCTCGTCCGCCTCCGCCGGGCCTCGGCTGTGGGGCACAACTTAGGGGGCTGCCCCATAGCGCCCCCCCCTCCCGCAGCCCTCCCCGCCCCGCAAGTCAGCCCCAGCCCCATAGCGCCCCCACAACCCGCCCCATAGCCCCATTATGTGCCCCATGACCCTACAGCCCGCCCCATAGACCCTGTCCAACAGCCCCATAACCCCCATCCTGCCCCATAACCCCATTATCTGCCCCATAACCCCCCTCCTGCCCCATAGCCCCCCTCCTGCCCCATAGCCCCTTATCTGCCCCATAGCCCCCTCCTGCCCCATAGCCCCCTTATCTGCCCCATAACCCCCCTCCTGCCCCATAGCCCCCCTCCTGCCCCATAGCCCCCTCCTGCCCCATAGCCCCCTTATCTGCCCCATAGCCCCCCATCCTGCCCCACATCACCCCCATAACCCTCTTAACTGCCCCATAACCCACTTATCTGCCCCATAACCCCCATCCTGCCCCACAGCTCCCCCCACCCCCAATTCCCCCCTATAACCCCCTCCCACCCCCCAAAACCCCCCTGCCCCCGGTTCCCCGTGGCCACCCCACCTGCCCCATAGCGCCCCACAAGTGCCCCCTGCCCCATAGCGCCCCACAAGTGCCCCCCCCCCTACCTGCCGTAGAGGTAGGGGATGGGTTTCTCCTTCCTCTCCTCGATGGTGTGCAGCAGGGGGGTGAAGATGCGCCAGGCTTCCCGCAGCTCGTCACTTTTTTTTGGGGGGGAAAATCCCCAAAAAATCAGTTACGGGAGAAACCCCAAAATCCTCCGATTTCACCCCAAAAAAGCGCCGGCCCCCACCTGCGCACGAAGTGCATCTGGTTCCCGCAGAAGACGTCGAGGATCAGGCGCTCGTAGGCGTCCGGCAGCTTCACATCCTAGGGGGGAAATTGGGGTCATTTAGGGGGATTTTGGGGTTTTCGGGTGTGATTTGGGGTCTCCATCCCCCACCGGGAGCCCCACGTCCCCTAACGATACCCCAAGGGTTTTGGGGTCTCCCATCGGGAGCCTCCTCTCCCCTAACGCTTTACTGGAGTTTTTTGGGGTCTCCGTACCCATCTGGTGCCCCAAATCCCATAAAATTTAATGGGGTTTTGGGGTCTCCACAGCCTATTGGGGCCCCATCTCCCATAAGAGGGGGATTTTGGGGTCTCAATACCCCTTGGAGCCCATCTCCCCAACATTTTTGGGGTCTCCATACCCATTTGGACCCCATATCCCATAATAGTCCTCAAGAGTTTTGGGGTCTCCACACCCATTCAGCCCCCATCTCCCCAGTGTTTTTGGGGTCTCCATACATGTTCAGACCCCATATCCCATAATAGTCCCCAATGGGGTTTTGGGGTCTCCATACCCCTTGATCTCATCTCCCCAACAGTTTTGGGGTCTCCATACCCTTTTGAACCCCATCTCCTGTAACCTTCCCAATGCTTTTGGGGTCTCCACACCTGTTCATCTCCCATGTGATTTTGGGGTCTCCACACCCATTCGGCCCCAATCTCCCCAAGGATTTTGGGGTCTCCATACCCTTTTGGACCCCCATCTCCATCTCCCAACATTTTTGGGGTCTCCACACCCATTCAGCCCCAATCTCCCCAAGGATTTTGGGTTCTCCACACCCATTCGGCCCCCATCTCCCCAACCTTCCCCAAGGATTTTGGGGTCTCCATACCGCTTGGATCTCATCTCCCCAAGCTTCATGAAGGATTTTGGGGTCTCCACACCCATTCCTCTCCATCTCCCAACGATTTTGGGGTCTCCACACCCATTCAGCCCCAATCTCCCCAAAGATTTTGGGGTCTCCATACCGCTTGGATCTCATCTCCCCAAGCTTCATGAAGGATTTTGGGGTCTCCACACCCATTCCTCTCCATCTCCCAACATTTTTGGGGTCTCCACACCCATTCAGCCCCCATTTCCCCAACATTTTTGGGGTCTCCACACCCATTCGCCCCCCATCTCCCCAACCTTCCCCAATGGGATTTTAGGGTCCCCCCCCAAATCTCCCCGTTGGATTTCGGGCCCCCCCCTCCTCCCCGGACCTTATATCGGCTGCCGTAGGTGAGGTCGAGCTCGGACTCCTCGGGGCTGAGGAACATCCCGGGCTTCTTGGTCATCAGCTTGGTGTAGACGGCCTCGTCGGGCTGCACGCGCACCACCAGCTCGTTGCGCTTGCACCGCCGCCCGAAAATGTCCCCGGGCACCTCCCGGAACTGCAGCCGCACCTCGGCCTTGCGCTCGTTCAGCGCCTTCCCGCAGCGCATCACGAACGGCACGCCTGGGGGGGGGACGGGGGGGGCACCCATGGGTGGGGGCACCCATCGGTGGGGGCACCCATGGGATCCGGTGGTGGCATCACCCATTGATGGCATCACCCATTAGCAACATCATCCATTGACGGGGTCACCCATGGGACCCGTTGGTGGCATCACTCATTGACGTCACCCATTGATGGCGTCACCCATTGGCATCATTGCCCAATGATGGCATCACCCATGGGACCCATTGATGGCATCACCCATTGGCGTCATCACCCATTGATGACGTCACCCATGAGACCCATTGGCAACGTCACCCATTGATGGCGTCACCCATTGATGGCATCACCCATTGATGGCGTCATCCATGAGACCCATTGGCGGTGTCACCCATGGGACCCATTGGCAACATCACCCATTGATGGTGTCACCCATGGGACCCATTAGCGTCATCGCCCATCGATGACGTCACCCATGGGACCCATTGACATCATCACCCATTGATGACGTCACCCATGGGACCCATTGGCAGTGTCACCCATTGGCGTCACCCATTGGCATCATCACCCATTGATGACATCACCCATGGGACCCATTGGCAACGTCACCCATTGACAGCATCACCCATCGGTGACATCACCCATTGGTGGTGTCACCCATTGATGGCGTCACCCATGAGACCCATTGGCAACATCACCCATGGGTGCCACCCATTGATGTCATCACCCATTGACGTCATCACCCATTGACAGCGTTGCCCATGGGTGCCACCCATTGACTGTGCCACCCATGGGTGCCACCCATTGACCTCATCACCCATTGACCTCATCACCCATTGACCGTGCCACCCACGGGTGCCACCCCTTGCCATTGCCACCCATGGGTGCCACCCATTGACCTCATCACCCCTTGCCATCATCACCCATGGGTGCCACCCATTGACATCATCACCCCTTGCCATCATCACCCATGGGTGCCACGCATTGACATCATCACCCATTGACATCATCACCCATTGACGTCATCACCCATTGACAGTGTCACCCATGGGTGCCACCCATTGACATCATCACCCCTTGACATCATCACCCCTTGACCTCATCACCCATTGACCTCATCACCCCTTGCCGCCACCACCCATGGGTGCCACCCATTGACCTCATCACCCCTTGCCATCATCACCCATGGGTGCCACCCATTGACATCATCACCCATTGACGTCATCACCCATTGACAGCGTCACCCATGGGTGCCACCCATTGACCTCATCACCCATTGACCTCATCACCCCTTGCCGCTGCCACCCATGGGTGCCACCCATTGACTGTGCCACCCCTGGGTGCCACCCATTGACCTCATCACCCCTTGACCTCATCACCCATTGACCTCATCACCCCTTGCCGTCACCACCCCCGGGTGCCACCCCTGGGTGCCACCCCGTCTCACCGTCCCAGCGCTCGTTGTCCACGCGCAGGATGGCGGCGGCGAAGGTGGGGGTGGTGGAGCCGGGGGGCACGGTGGGGTCGTCCTGGTAGCCCCTGCGGGCGGCCTCGGGGCCCTCGGGGTTGCCCACGTACTGGCCCAGCACCACGTCCTCCAGCGCCACCGGGCTGATGCACTTCAGCACCTTCACCTGGGGGGGACATTCGGGGTGGGGGACGTGGGGACACCTCAGTGGGGTGGGGGACGTGGGGACAAGGACATGGGGTGGGGGACGTGGGGACAGGGACGTGGGGACAGGGCATTGGGGTGGGGGACGTGGGGACACCTCAATGGGGTGGGGGACATGGGGACATGGCATTGGGGTGGGGGACATGGGGACAGGGACGTGGGGACATGGGGTGGGGGACGTGGGGACACCTCATTTGGGGTGGGGGACGTGGGGGCAGGGACGTGGGGACAGGGCATTGGGGACAAGGACATGGGGTGGGGGACGTGGGGTGGGGGACGTGGGGACACCTCAATGGGGTGGGGGACGTGGGGACAGGGACATTGGGACACGGCATTGGGGTGGGGGACGTGGGGGCAGGGACATGGGGTGGGGGACATGGGGACAGGGACGTGGGGTGAGGGACATGGGGACAGGGACGTGGGGACAGGGACGTGGGGACACGGCATTGGGGTGGGGGCCATGGGGTTGGTGGCCATGGGGACACGGCATTTGGGGTGGGGGATGTGGGGACAAGGACATGGGGTGGGGGACATGGGGTGGTGTCTATGGGGTTGGTGGCCATTGGGGACATGTCATTGGGGTGGGGGACATGGGGACAAGGACATGGGGTCATGGCCATGGGGTGGTGTCTATGGGGTCGGTGGCCATTGGGGACATGTCATTTGGGGTGGGGGACGTGGGGACAGGGACGTGGGGTGGGGGACATTGGGGACAAGGTCATGGGGTGGGGGCCATGGGGTTGGTGGCCATTGGGGACACATCATTGGGGTTGGTGGCCATTGGGGACACATCAATGGGGTCGGGGTCTACGGGGTCATGGCCATGGGGTGGCATCAATGGGGTCGGTGACCATTGGGGACACATCAATGGGGTTTTTGGCTGTTGGGGACATGTCATTTGGGGTGGTGTCTATGGGGTCGGTGACCATTGGGGACACATCATTGGGGTTGGTGGCCATTGGGGACATGTCATTTGGGGTGGGGGCTGTGGGGTCAAGGCCATGGGATGGCATCAATGGGGTCGGTGTCTATGGGGTCATGGCCATGGGGTGGCATCAATGGGGTCGGTGGCCACCGGGGTGGCATCAATGGGGTCGGTGGCCGTTGGGGACACATCATTGGGGTTGGTGGCCATTGGGGACATGTCATTTGGGGTGATATCTATGGGGTCAAGGCCATGGGATGGCATCAATGGGGTCGGTGTCTATGGGGTCATGGCCATGGGGTGGCATCAATGGGGTTGGTGGCCACCGGGGTGGCATCAACGGGGTCGGTGACCATTGGGGACACATCAATGGGGTCGGTGGCCGTTGGGGACGCGTTGGGGACCTTTTGGGGTGTCTTTTAGGGCCCCCCGACCTTCTCGTCCCGCACGTCGTCGGGGTTGGTGGAGGCCGGCTTCTCCATGGCCACCAGGCAGAGCATCTGCAGGAGGTGGTTCTGCATCACATCCCTGGGGGGCGATGACGTCATTAAGGGCGGCGATGACGTCATCAAGGGGTCGATGACGTCATCACCCCCCAAAAAAAACCCCAAAAACCCCCCACCGGATGATGCCGAAATCGTCGAAGTAGCCCCCCCGGCCCTCGGTCCCGAAGGGCTCCTTGAAGGTCAGCACCACGCAGGCCACGTTGTCCCGGTTCCAAATGGGGCCAAAAATGCGGTTTCCGAACCTAAAAAAAAAAAAGGGGGTGGGGGAGGGGTGGGGGTGAGGAGGGGGTGGGGGGTGGGGAGGGGGTTGGGGGCGTCCCAGATGAAAAACGGGGGATCCCGCCAAAAATCCCATGGAAATGGGGGAAAAGAGGAAATGGAGGCCCCCAAATCCCCCGAATCCCCGAAGCCCCCAAATCCCCCCAATGACCCCATAACCCCCCAATGACCCCAAATCCCCCCAAACCCCCTCCAATGACCCCAAATCCCCCCAAAGCCCCCCAATGACCCCAAATCCCCCCCCAATGACCCCAAACACCCCTCCCCATGACCCCAAATCCCCCACATAGCCCCCTAAATCCCCCTGAATCCCCCAAATCTCCCCCCAATGACCCCAAACCTCCCCCAAATCCCCCCATAGCCCCCAAATCCCCCCAATGACCCCCAATGACCCCAAATCCCCCCAAACCCCCCACCTGAGCACCATGAGGCTCTGCACCATCTCCTTGCCCAGGTATGACCCCAAATCCCCCCAATGACCCCATAATCCCCCCGTAGCCCCCCAAATCCCCCCCCAATGACCCCCAATGACCCCCAATCCCCCTGAATCCCCTCAAATCCCCCCTGAATCCCCCAAATCCCCCCAATGACCCCCAATGAAGCCCCTCAAATCCCCCTGTAGCCCCCTAAATCCCCCTGAATCCCCTCAAATCCCCCCAAATCCCCCCTGTAGCCCCCCAACCCCCCCCAAGCCCCCACCTGAGCACCATGAGGCTCTGCACCATCTCCTTGCCCAGGTATGACCCCAAATGTCCCCCGTAGCCCCCAAATCCCCCCAATGACCCCAAATCCCCCCAAATCCCCCCTGAAGCCCCCCAAATCCCCCCAAATCCCCCTGAATCCCCCCAATGACCCCCAATGACCCCATAACCCCCCAAATCCCCCCAAACCCCCCCCCAATGACCCCAAATGACCCCAAATGACCCCAAATCCCCCCAAACCCCCCAGGCCCCCACCTGAGCACCATGAGGCTCTGCACCATCTCCTTGCCCAGGTAAGACCCCAAACTCCCCCCAATGACCCCATAACCCCCCGAAGCCCCCGTAGCCCCCAAATCCCCCCCCCAATGACCCCCAATGACCCCAAATCCCCCCTGAATCCCCTCAAACCCCCCTGAATCCCCCCAAATCCCCCCAATGACCCCAAATCCCCCCTGAAGCCCCCCAAATCCCCCCTGAAGCCCCCCAAATCCCCCCAATGACCCCAAATGACCCCCCAAACCCCCACCTGAGCACCATGAGGCTCTGCACCATCTCCTTGCCCAGGTATGACCCCAAATGTCCCCCCAATGCCCCCAAATCCCCCATGAAGCCCCTCAAATCCCCCCTGAAGCCCCCAAATCCCCCCAATGACCCCAAATTACCCCAAATTCCCCCCAATGCCCCAAATCCCCTCCCCATGACCCCAAATGACCCCAAATCCCCCCTGAAGCCCCCCAAATCCCCCCAAATCCCCCTGAATCCCCTCCCAATGACCCCAAATGACCCCAAATGACCCCAAATGACCCCAAATGACCCCCAAACGACCCCAAATCCCCCGAATCCCCCCTGTAGCCCCCAAACCCCCCAGGCCCCCACCTGAGCACCATGAGGCTCTGCACCATCTCCTTGCCCAGGTAGTGGTCGATGCGGTAGATCTGCTCCTCTCCGAAGAGCGCCCCGAGGTGCTCCGACAGCGCCGCCGAGCTCGCCAGGTCGCGCCCAAACGGCTTCTCCACGATCACACGGTTCCAGCTGCGGGAACGGGGAGAAACGGCCCCAAAAAAAAACGGGGAGAAGGGTACAAATACGTGGGGAGGAAAGAGCGAAAAAAACGGGGAGAAATGCACAAAAAAATGGGGAGAAAGGCCCCAAAAAAACAGGGAGAAAGGTACAAATAATTGGGGAGAAAAGAACAAAAAAATGGGGAGAAAAGAACAAAAAAATGGGGAGAAAAGAACAAAAAAATGGGGAGAAAAGAACAAAAAAAAACGGGGAGAAATATAGAAAAAAATGGGGAGAAATGCCCCAAAAATGGGGAGAAACGCCCCCAAAAAACAGGGAGAAACACTCAAATAAATGGGAAGAAATGCACAAAAAAATGGGGAGAAAGGTACAAATACATGGGGAGAAAAGAGTGAAAAAATGGGGAGAAACGCCCCCAAAAAACAGGGAGAAACGCCCCCCAAAAAATGGGGAGAAACGACTGAAAAAAAATGGGGAGGGAAGAGCAGAAAAATGGGGAGAAACGCCCAAAAAAACAGGGAGAAAGGTACAAATACATGGGGAGAAAGGCCCCCAAAAATGGGGAGAAACACCTAAAAAAAACAGGGAGAAATGCCCCAAAAAAATGGGGAGGGAAGAGCGAAAAATGGGGAGGAAGCCCCAAAAATAACGGGGAGGGAAGACAAAATACCCCAAATACCCCCCAATACCCCAAATGCCCCCCCAGCCCTAATACCCCCCTATACCCCAAATGCCCCCAATACCCCAAATGCCCCCTAGACCCCAAATACCCCCCAACACCCCCCAGCCCCAATACCCCCAATACTCCCCAATACCCCAAACGCCCCCAATACCCCAAACGCCCCCAACTCCCCCCGACCCCAAAACCCCCCTCCGACCCCAAAACCCCCCCCGACCCCAAAACCCCCCCGTACCCGTCACCCATGCAGGCCTGGCGGATGTGGCGGGTGACGGGGGCGTAGACCCCGGGGGGGAGCGCGAGGTAGAAGAGGCGGTGGGCGCGCCCCCCCCCCGGCAGCGCCCTGAGGTGGGCGTCCAGGCGCCGGAAGGCTTCGGGGTCCCCGTACTGCCCCTGCACCCAGCTCTGCCGCCCGAAAAACGCCTCCAGCTGCTCCTGCTCCGACGGCGTCGCCTGGAGGGGGGGTTTTGGGGGGGTTACGGGGGTAAATGGGACGTTATGGGGTGCGGGGGGGCGGTTTGGGGTCATTGGAAGTGGAACGGTGTCAATAGCTCTTATGGGGTTGGAGGAATAGGCAAAATCCTATAAGGGATGTTATGGGGTTGCAGTGTTTGTTATAGGGTCAGGTGGTTTTGGGGGGGTTACGGGGGAAAATGGGGCATTATGGGGTGCGGGGGGGCGGTTTGGGGTCATTGGAAGTGGAACGGTGTCGATAGCTCTTATGGGGTCGGAGCAATGGGCGAAATCCTATAAGGAAGGTTATGGGGTCGTGGTGGCTTTTATAGGGTCAGAGAAGGGAAATTGGGGCGTTATGGGGTGCAGGAGACTCTTATGGGGTCATTAGAAGTGGAACGGTCCCGATAGCTCTTATGGGGTCGGAGCAATTGGGGAAATCCTATAAGGGGTGTTATGGGGTTGCAGTGTTTGTTATAGGGTCAGGTGGTTTTGGAGGGGTTATGGGGGAAAATGGGGTTTTATGGGGTGCGGGGGGGCGGTTTGGGGTCATTGGAAGTGGAACGGTGTCGATAGCTCTTATGGGGTCGGAGCAATAGGCGAAATCCTATAAGGAAGGTTATGGGGTCGTGGTGTTTCTTATAGGGTCGGGGGCTTTTGGGGGGGTTACGAGGCAGGTTATGGGGTCGTAGGAAGCAGGGGGGGCCCCTAGGGACCCTTGGGGGTGGTGCGGGGGTTTTGGGGTGGCAGGGGGGTTTTGGGGTGGCCCCATAGGGGGTTTTGGGGTGGCCCCGTACCTTCATGTAGGGCAGCGTCTGCTCGCGGAGCTGCGCCACCGTCAGCTGCGTGCGCGCGAAGCCGACCACGAAGGTGGCGTCGGGGAGGAGCCCGTCCCGGAACAGCCACCTGCGCGACCCCAAAAGCGACCCCATAAAGACCCCGACCCCAAAGGGTGACCCCATAAACGGCCCCGACCCCAAAGGTGGCCCCGACCCCATAGGAAAGGCCCCGAACCCATCGGGATGTCCCTGGGGTGGCCCCAATCCTATAGGGTCATTGGTGTCCCCATAATGGCCCTGACCCCATAGGGACAGCCCCAAATCTATAGGGTCACCATGACCCCAAACCCATTGGGGTGACCCCAGCCCTATAGGGCCACCGTGACCCCAAATCTATAGGGTCACTGCGACCCCAAAACAATTGGGGTGCCCCCAAATCTATAGGGTCACCGCAAATCTATAGGGTTACCGTGACCCCAAACCCATTGGGATGCCCCCAAATCTATAGGGTCACCGCGACCCCAGCCCTATAGGGTCACCGTGACCCCAAACCCATTGGGGTGACCCCAAATCCATAGGGTCACCGTGACCCCAAACCCATTGGGGTGACCCCAAATCTATAGGGTCACCGTGACCCCAGCCCTATAGGGTCACCGTGACCCCCTCATGGGGTGACCCCAAATCTATAGGGTCCCCGTGACCCCATGGTGACCCCAAATCTATAGGGTCACTGTGACCCCAAATCTATAGGGTCACCCCAAATCTATAGGGTCACCGTGACCCCCCCCCTTACCATATGGTTGGGTAGATCTTCTTCCTGGCCAGGTCCCCCTGCGGAAATGAGGCAAAACCCTCAGAAATCGGCAAAATTTAAAAAAAACAACAAAAAAAAGGGAACCCCAAAAACCCCAAACCCCACCCCAAAATCCCCTCCCCCCTCCCCTCCCTTATCGGGGTCACTCCCGGTCAGGGCGGCCCCGCCCCGTGGGGTGATGGGGGCGGGGCTTCACAGGGGGGCGTGGCCTGGTTGCGAAAGTGGGCGTGGCTTTTGCCAGAGGGGCGCGGGTTCATTACGGAGGGGGGCGTGGCTACGTGGGTGGGGGGCGTGGCCTCAGGGTTGGGCAATGGGGTGGGGGCGGGGCCTGGGCACTTCCTCATCCCTGCCCCTCCCCCCAGCCCCTAATTGCCCCCCCGGGGTTTTTGCCCCCTCCCATCCCCTTTTCTGCCCCCCCCGGGGTTTTTGCCCCCCAGCCAGCCCTTTTTGCCCCCCACCTCCCCCAATTTGCCCCCCCAGCCCCCATTTACCCCCCCATTACCCCCCAGGCCCTTTTTTACCCCCCCCCATTTCCCCATTTACCCCCCCACGCCCCCATTTGCCCCCCGACCCCTTATTCACCCCCTTAATGCCCCCCAGCCCCTATATCCCCCCCAACTCCCCCCATGCCCCCATTTGCCCCTCTGGTGCCCCCCGTCCCCTTTTACCCCCCATTTCCCCATTTACCCCCCAATGCCCCCATTTGCCCCCCCCAGCCCTTTTTCACCCCCTTAACCCCCCCAATCCCCCCCCATGCCCCCATTTACCCCCCATTTCCCCATTTACCCCCCCATGCCCCCTATTCACCCCCTTAACCCCCCAACCCCCCATATCCCCCCCCAACCCCCATTTACCCCCCACCCCCCAATTTACCCCCCACGCCCCCATTCCCCCCATTCCCCCCCGGAGCCCTTTTTCACCCCCTTAACCCCCCCCCCAATCCCCTCCAACCGCCCCCATATCCCCCCCAACCCCCCTATTTACCCCCCAACCCCCCCATTTCCCCCCCACACCCCCAATTTCCCCCCCCCACCCCCCAATTTTGCCCCCCCCCTCACCGAGGCCCCGAAGATGATGAAGGCGTGGGGGTCCCCGAAGGCTCCGTCGCTGCTCAGCTCCTGCCGCAGGAGCCCGCACACCTCGGAGCGGCTCAGCCCCGCCATGCCTGGGGGGGGGCACGGGGCACGACCCCCTCAGCACCCCCAGACCCCCCAGCACCCCCAGACCCCCCCAGCACCCCCAGACCCCCCACCCCATTACCCCCCCAGGGCTCTGTTCCCCCCAGCCCCCTCCGTCGTGCCCCCAACCCCTCAATTCCCCCCATTTAATCCCCCCTGGTTTATTTGCCCCCCGCGTTTAATTTTACCCCCCATGCTTGATTTGCCCCCCCACGTTTAATTGCCCCCCATGTTTAGTTTTACCCCCCGTTTTTAATTTACCCCCCCAGTGTTTAATTTGCCCCCCGCGCCTAATTTGCCCCCTTCCAACCCCCCCAATTCCCCCTTAGCCCCCCCAAATCACCCCCGCGCCCTAATTACCCCCCCACACTCCCTAATTACCCCCCCACTCCCTAATTACCCCCCAATTGCCCCCGGAGCTTTTAATTACCCCCTCACCCCCCCATTTACCCCCTACCCCCCAACTGCCCCTCCCGGTCCTTAATTACTCCCTTAATTGCCCCCAGCCCCCCAACTGCCCCCTTTACCCCCTAACTGCCCCCCAGCCCCTAATTACCCCCCAGCCCCTAATTAGCCCCGAGTTGCCCCCCATTTACCCCCCCCACCCCCCAACTGCCCCTCCCGGCCCTTAATTACCCCATAACCGCCCTTAATTAGCCCCCAATTGCCCCCTTACCCCCCCAATTGCCCCCCAGCCCCCAATTGCCCCCCTTACCCCCTTAATTGCCCCCCAGCCCCTAATTAGCCCCTAATTAACCCCCCAGCCCCTAATTACCCCTAATTAACCCCCCAGCCCCTAATTAACCCCCCAGCCCCTAATTAGCCCCTCACCAGCCCCTAATTGCCCTTCCCAGCCCCCCAGCCCCCTCTAATTAATTGCCCCCCCCCCCATTTACCCCTCCCCCCACCTGCCGGCTCCGGCCCCGCCGCTCCCCGCACGCTCGCGCGGCTCCCCATTTACCCCCCGGCAAGCCCCGCCCCCTCCACCCCCTCCCAGCCAATCCCCGCCGCCCCTCGCTCCCCTCACCCAATCGCCGCGCGGCGGGGCGGGGCCAAGCCGCTCCCTACCTGGGGGCGCGCCCAATGGGATTAACCCGAGGGGGCGTGGCCGCCTCGCCCCGCCTCCCCTCACCGGAAGGGCTGTGGGGAGAGCGGTTCCGGTTTCCGGCGGAAGGAGGAAGCGGGCAGAAGCGCCGAGGGCGGCGCGGCGGCGGCCACGGGCCCTGCGCGCTCCCGGGCCGCGGCGCCGGGCCCGGCCCCGCCGGGCGCTCCCGGATGAGCGGAGGCCGCTGGCGGAGGCCCGGGGACATGGTGCAGCCCGGGGGGCGCGGGGGCGGCGGCGGGGCCCGGAGCTGCCTCGGCGGCGGCGGCGGCGGCGGGGCCCGAGCTGGGGGCGGCCGGGGACGAGGCCGCGGCGGCGGCGGCGGCGGTGGCCGGAGGAGGAGGAGGAGGAGGAGGGGGCGGGGCCTCGCGGTGGAGGGGGCGGGGCCTGAGGTGGTGCAGAGGCTGCTGGCGGAGAACCGGGAGCTGAAGGGTGAGCGCTGGGGGGCACTGGGAGGGACTGGGGGCAACTGGGAGGGAGTGGGGGCAACTGGGAGGCGCTGGGAGGGGACTGGGGGCAACTGGGGGCAACTGGGAGGGGACTGGGGGCACTGGGAGGGAGTGGGAGCAACTGGGAGGCGCTGGGAGGGGACTGGGAGCAACTGGGAGGGGACTGGGGGTACTGAGAGGGCAATGGGAGGGACTGGGAGGGGGCTGGGGGCAACTGGGAGGGGACTGGGGGGCACTGGGAGGGAGTGGGAGCAACTGGGAGGCGCTGGGAGGGGACTGGGGGCAACTGGGGGGCAACTGGGAGGGGACTGGGGGCACTGGGGGCACTGGGAGAGGACTGGGGGGCACTGGCAGGGCAATGGGAGGGACTGGGAGGGGGCTGGGGGGGACTGGGAGCAACTGGGGAGGAACTAGGGAACCTCGTGGGGTGCCTGGGGGTTACTGGGAGCAACTGGGGAGCCCTCTAGGGCAACTGGGGAGCACCTGAAGGTAACTGGGAGCAACTGGGGAGGACCTGAACGTAACTGGGAGCAACTGGGGAGCCTCCTAGGGCAACGGGGGGGGACCTGAAGGTAACTGGGAGCAACTGGGGAGCCTCCTAGGGCAATGGGGGGGACCTGAAGGTAACTGGGAGCAACTGGGGAGGGCCTGAAGGTAACTGGGAGCAACTGGGAAGAGACTAGGGAGCCTTGTGGGGTGCCTAGGGATTACTGGGGGCAACTGGGGAGGAACTGGAGGTCACTGGGAGCAACTGGGAAGGAACTAGGGAGCCTTGTGTGGTTCCTGGGAGCAACTGGGGAGCCTTGTGGGGTGCTGTGGGTTAGCCCTGGGTTGTCCCTGTTGCTCCTGGTGCGTTCCTGTTGCTCCTGGTGTGTTCCTGGTGCTCCTGGTGTTTTACTGGTGTTACTGGTGGCTTACTGGTGTCCGTGTGGCAGCGGCCCTGAGGCGCAGCAGCGAGGCGGTGCGGCGGCGTCTGGAGGAGCTAGGGAGCTTTAGGGGGTGTCTGGGGGTTACTGGGGGCAACTGGGGTGACCTGAAGGTAACTGGGAGCAACGGGGGAGCCCCGTAGGGCAACTGGGGAGGAGCTGAAGGTAACTGGGAGCAACTGGGGAGCCCACTAGGGCAACTGAGGAAGAGCTGGAGGTAACTGGGAGCAACTGGGGAGCCCCGTAGGGCAACGGGGGAGGACCTGAAGGTAACTGGGAGCAACTGGGAAGGGACTAGGGAGCCTTGTGGGGTGTCTAGGGATTACTGGGAGCAGCTGGGGAGGACCTGAAGGTAACTGGGAGCAACTGGGGAGCCTTGTGGGGTGTCTGGGAGCAACTGGGGAGGAGCTGAAGGTAACTGGGAGCAACTGGGGAGCCTCCTAGGGCAACTGGGGAGGACCTTAAAGTAACTGGGAGCAACTGGGAAGGAACTAGGGTGTTTTGTGGGATGCCTGGGGTTAGCCCTGGGTTGTCCCTGATGCTCCTGGTGCCCCTGTTGCTCCTGGTGTTTTACTGGTGTTACTGGTGCGTTACTGGTGTTACTGGTGTCCGTGTGGCAGCGGCCCTGAGGCGCAGCAGCGATGCGGTGCGGCGGCGTCTGGAGGAGCTGTGCCGGCTGCAGGCCGCTCGCCGGGCGGAGCGGGAGCTGCTGCGGGGCCGCGCGGGGCAGGCGCGGGCGCTGGTGGAGACCCTGCGCAGGGAGAGGGACGACAACGCACGGCGCCTCCGAAGGGCCCTGGCGCAGCTGCCCGCGGTGGGTGGGCCCTGGGGGGGCCTTTGGGTGCTCCTCAGGGGGTCCTGGGGGGCTTTGGGTGCTCCTCGGGTGGGCCTGGGGGGGCTTTGGGGGGTTCTGGGGGCCTTTGGGTGATCCTGGATGGCTTTGGGTACCTTTGGGTGGGCCCTGGGGGCCTTTGGGGGCTTTGGGGGGGCCTGGGGGCCTTTGGGTGGCTTTTGGGGGGCTTGGGGGCCCCTGGGTGCTCCTCAGGTGGTCCTGGGGGCCTTTAGGTGGCTTTTGGGTGGCTTTGGGTGGGTCCTGGGGGCCTTTGGGTGTCTTTGGGTGGCCCTGGGGGGCTTGGGGGGCCTGGGGGGCTTTGGGTGGGCCTGGGGGACTTTGGGTGGCTTTGGGTGACCCTGGGGGTCTTTGGGTGGGCCTGGGGGGCTTTGGGTGGCTTTGGGTGGCCCTGGGGGGCTTGGGGGGCCTGGGGGTCCTTTGGGTGGGCCTGGGGGGCTTGGGGGGCCTGGGGGCCTTTGGGTGTCCCTGGGTAGCTTTGGGTGCCTTTGGGGGTCTTTGGGTGGGCTTTCGGTGGCTTTTGGGGGGGCCTGGGGGCCTTTGGGTGGCTTTGGGTGGGCCCAGGGGGCCTTTGGGTGGTCCTAGGTGGTCCTGGGGGCCTTTGGATGGTCCTGGGTGGCCCCTGGGTGTCCTTTGGGTGCCCTTTGGGTGCCCCTGGGTGTCCCTTGGGTGCCCTTTGTGTCCCCATGGACCCCCAACCCCCGTTCCCCCCGCAGCCCCCGAGGGCTCTGAGGAGGGGTCCCCGCAGCCCCCCCTGGAGGGAGCCCCCCCGCCGTCCCCCCGCAGCGAGGACGGGGACGCCGCGGCCCCCCCAGCCCGGGAGGAGCCCCCAGGTGAGCCAGGGGTGGGGGTGGGGATGGGGGGGGGCTGCCCGGCCCCAAAACGGGCTGATTTTACCCCAAAATCACCCCCAGGGACTCCCTGGAGCAGCTGCGGCAGAGGCTGGCGGCTGTGGAGGCTGAGTGAGTTGGGGGGGTTGGGGACATTGGGGACATTGGGGGGCTTTGGGGACATTTGGGGGCTTTGGGGACATTGGGGGGACATTTTGGGGGGTTTGGGGACATTTGGGGGGACTTCAGGGGGCTTTGGGGACATTTGGGGTTTTTTGGGGACATTGGGGGGGGCTTTGGGGGGCTTTGGGGACATTGGGGGGACCCTGAGGGGGCTTTGGGGACATTGGGGGGACCCTGAGGGGGCTTTGGGGACATTTGGGGGGGGTTGGGGACATTTGGGGGAAGTTTGGGGCCATTTGGGACCATTTTGGGGCCATTTGGGGGGACTTTGGGGACGCCCAAACCCGGCTTGTGAGCGACGGAGCCGCAGCTCCGAGACTTTTGGGGTGACTTTGGGGCCATTTGGGGACTTTGGTGACATCGTGGGGAACCTGGGGACCTTCTGGGACCATTTGGGGACAATTTGGGGACATTTTGGGGAGATTTGGGGGACTTTGGGGACATTTTGGTGCTGCCGAAACCCGGTGCACGAGCGACAAAGCCGCAGCTCCGCGAGTTTTGGGGTGACCTTGGGGACATCTGGGGACATTGTGGGGAACCTGGGGACCTTCTGGGGCCATTTGGGGATATCTTAGGGAAATTTTGGGACATTTTCGGGATGTTTTGGGGACATTTGGGGGACTTTGGGGCCATTTGGGGACGCCCAAACCCGGCTCGTGAGCGACGGAGCCGCAGCTCCGAGACTTTTGGGGTGACTTTGGGGCCATTTGGGGACTTTTGGGGACATCATGGGGAACCTGGGGACCTTCTGGGGCTATTTGGGGAGAATTTGGGGACATTTTGGGGAGATTTGGGGGACTTTGGGGACATTTTGGTGCTGCCGAAACCCGGTGCACGAGCGACAAAGCCGCAGCTCCGTGAGTTTTGGGGTGACCTTGGGGACATTTGGGGACATTGTGGGGAACCTGGGGACCTTCTGGGGCCATTTGGGGATATCTTAGGGAAATTTTGGGACATTTTCGGGATGTTTTGGGGACATTTGGGGGACTTTGGGGCCATTTGGGGATGCCCAAACCCGGCTCGTGAGCGACGGAGCCGCAGCTCCGAGACTTTTGGGGTGACTTTGGGGCCATTTGGGGACTTTGGGGACATCGTGGGGAACCTGGGGACCTTCTGGGGCCATTTGGGGAGAATTTGGGGACTATTTGGGACATTTTGGGGAGATTTGGGGGACTTTGGGGACATTTGGTGCCACCCAAACCGGGCGCGTGAGCAACGAAGCTGCAGCTCTGCGAGTTTTGGGGTGATTTTGGGGCCATTTGGGGCTGTCGTGGGGAACCTGGGTCACTTGGGGATATTTTTAGGAACTTCTAGGGCCGCTTGGGGATATTTTGGGGCTAATTCGGGCCATTTTGGGTCCGTTTTCCCCCCCCCAGACTTGCAGAAGCTCGCGCAGCGGCGGAGGCTCGGGCGGAGGAGGCGGCGCGGGCGGCCGAGGCTCAGCTCCAGGCGCTGCGGAGGCAGCTGGAGGTGAGAGGAGACCCCCCCGGGACCCCCCCCCGCCTCACCCTGGGGATATTTGGGGTCGTTTTGGGCGGTTTTGGGACATTTTGGTGCCCCCCCAGCAGGACAAGGCGTCGGTGAAGGCGCAGGTGACGTCGCTGCTGGGGGAGCTGCAGGAGAGCCAGAGCCGGCTGGAGAGCAGCCGCAGGGAGAGGGGGCAGCTCGAGCAGAGGTGGGGGGCAAATTGGGGGGCTGGGGGGTAATTGGGGGCTGGGGGGTAAATGGGGGGCTGGGGGGATTGGGGCACTTTGGGGGGAATTGGGGGGAATTGGGGGGTAAATGGGGGGTGTGAGAGCAGCCGCAGGGAGAGGGGGCAGCTCGAGCAGAGGTGGGGGGCAAATGGGGGGCTGGGGGGTAATTGGGGGGCTGGGGGGTAAATGGGGGTGGGGGGGGGGATTGGGGCACTTTGGGGGAATTGGGGGGAATTGGGGGAGTTGGGGGGAATTGGGGGCTGTGGGGGGAATTGGGGGGCAATTGGGGGAGTGGGGGGAATTAGGGGGTGTGGGGGGTAAATGGGGGGTGGGGGCACGTGGGGGGGTTGGGGGGTAAATGGGGGAGTGGGGGGGGAACTGGGGGTAACTGGGGACATTTATCGGGGGGGGGGGGGGCATTTATTGGGATTTTAGGGGGGGTGGGGCTGGAACTGGTGTCACTGACCCCACCTGGGGGCACTGCCCCTGCCCCTGGGGCTATTTCTGGGGTGGCACCGGGCCATACTGGGTTATACTGGGTCATACTGGGCGGTGCTGGGTTATACTGGGTCGTACTGAGCCATACCTGGTCGTACTGGGCCGTACTGGGCCATACTGGGTCATACTGGGGGGTGTTGACGTGGTCAAGGCCGGCGCCACCGCCCCCGGAGCTATTTCTGGCCCTGGGGTGATACTGGTGGCACTGGGCCATACTGGGCCATACTGGGCAGTGCTGATGTGGCCAAGGCCACCGCCCCCGGGGCTATTTCTGGGGTGACACCCTGGGGTGACACTGGGCCATACTGGGCTGTGCTGGGTCATACTGGGTCATACTGGGCCATACTGGGTGGCACTGCTGTGGCCAAGGCTGGCACCACCACCCCTGGGGCTACTTCTGGCTGCAGGGTGACACCATACCAGTTCCATACCGGTCTGTACTGGTCTATACTGGTTCTTACTGGTCCGTACTGGTCTATACTGGTTCTTACTGGTCTGTACTGATTCTTACTGGTCCATACTGGGCGGTGCTGATATGGCCAAGGCTGGCACCACCACCCCTGGGTCTACTTCTGGCTGCGGGGTGGCACTGGGTGACATCATACCAGTTCCATACTGGTCTATACCAGTCCGTACTGGTCTATACTGCTTCTTACTGGTCTGTACTGGTCTGTACTGATTCTTACTGGTCCATACTGGGAGGCACTGATGTAGCCAAGGCTGGCACCACCACCCCTGGAGCTACTTCTGGCTGCAGGGCGGCACCATACCGGATCCATACTGGTTCCGTACTGGTCTATACCAGTCCGTACTGGTCTATACTGGTCTGTACTGGTTCTTACTGGTCTGTACTGGTCCGGCAGGGCGCAGGCGGCGGGGGCGCGGTGCCGGGCGCTGGAGGAGGCGGCGCTGGGGCACAGCGTGCAGCTGGACCAGCTGCGGCTCCAGGTCAGCAACCTGCAGGCAGCGCTGCGCGTCGAGAGGCAGGGCGCCACCGAGGAGAAGTACGGGGGGGTTAATTAATTAACGGGGGGGTCATTAATTAACGGGGGGGTGTTAATTAATTATTGGGGGGGCGGTAATTGATGGGGAGGTGAGAAACGGGGGGTGAGAAATGGGGAAAATCATTGGGATGGGGAAGGGTTGGGGTGGGCGCCACCGAGGAGAAGTACAGGGGGGGTTAATTAACGGGGAGGGCGCTAATTAATTAACGGGGGGCACTAATTAATTAATGGGGGGCGCTAATTAATGGGGAGGTGATAAATGGAGGTGATAAATGGGGAAAATTATTGGGATGGGGAGAAATGGGGAAGGGTTAGGGTGGGGGTGAATGAGGAGAAGTATGGGGGGCACTAATTAATTATTGGGGGGTGCTAATTAATTATTGGGGGGCACTAATTAATTAATGGGGGGGTGTTAATTAATGGGGGGTGATAAACGGGGGGTGAGAAATGGGGAAAATTATTGGGATGGGGAGAAATGGGGAAGGGTTGGGGTGGGGGCCACTGAGGAGAAGTCCGGGGGTAATTAATTAATGGGGGTGCTAATTAATTAACAGGGGGCAGTAATTAATTATTGGCGGGCGCTAATTAATGGGGAGGTGATAAACAGGGGGTGAGAAATGGGGAAAATTATTGGGATGGGGAGAAATGGGGGGGGCATTGGGGGATAAATGGGGGTGGGGGCCACCGAGGAGAAGTATGGGGGGAATTAACGGTGGGGCGCTAATTAATTAACGGGGGGCACTAATTAATTATTGGGGGGGCAGACCTGGGGGTGTCTTTGGGGGGCAGAAATGGGGACATTATGGGGGGGGCAGAGCTGGGACAGCTTTGGGGTGCCCAGGGGGTGTCCTGGGGGGAAATGGGACTGGGGGTCCTGGGGGGTCCTGGGGGGTCCCGGGGGTCCGGGGGGGGTCCCAGGGGCTTTGGGGGGTCCTGGGGGGTCCCTGATGTGTCCCCCCCCCCCCAGGCGCAAGCTGGTGCAGCTGCAGGTGGCGTACCACCACCTCTTCCAGGAGTACGACGCCCACATCAAGGCCAGCCTGGAGGGCGACAAGGTGAGGATTTTGGGGGAGATTTGGGGCTTTTTGGGGTTTTCGGCGGGTTGGGGTGTCTTTTTTAGGGGGTTTGGGGGCGGTTTGGGGGCTGTTTTGGGGGGTTTTGGGGGTCCCGCAGGTCCGTTTTGGGAGTGTCCTGATTTCGTTTTGGGGTGCTCTGACCCCGTTTTGGGATCATTTTGGACGTTTCCAACCCCGTTTTGGGGCCCCTGACCCCATTTTGGGATCATTTCAGAGGTTCTCGACCTCATTTTGGGCTCCCTGACCCCATTTTGGGATCATTTCAGAGGTTCATGACCCTGTTTTGGGGCTTTTGACCCCGTTTTGGGTTGCCCTGGCCCCACTTTGGGTCCCCCGGCCCCGTTTTGGGTCTCACTGGTTGGGTTTTGGGGTCCCTGGGGTCAGTTTTGGGGTCCCTGGGTCCGGTTTTGGGTCTCTCTGGTTGGTTTTTGTGTCTCCCTGGTTGTGTTTTGGGTCTCCCTGTCCGGTTTTGGGGCTTAAGGGCTGTTTTTTTGTGTCTCCCTGTCCGGTTTTGGGTCCCCCTGGTTGTTTTTTGGGTCTCCCTGTCTGGTTTTGGGTCTCAATGGCTGGGTTTTGGGTCTCCCTGTCCAGTTTTGGGTCCCTGGTGTCATTTTGGGGTCTCCCTGTCCAGTTTTGGGTCTCCCTGGTTGGTTTTTGGGTCCCTGGTGTCAGTTTTGGGGTCTCCCTGTCCGGTTTTGGGTCTCAATGGCCGGGTTTTGGGTCCCCCTGTCCAGTTTTGTGTCCCTGGTGTCAGTTTTGGGGTCTCCCTGTCCAGTTTTGGGTCTCAATGGCCGGGTTTTAGGTCCCCCTGTCCAGTTTTGTGTCTCCCTGGCTGGTTTTGGGTCTCCCTGTCCAGTTTTGGGTCCCCCTGGTTGTTTTTTGTGGTCTCCCTGCCCAGTTTTGGGTCTCAATGGCCGGGTTTTGGGTCTCCCTGGTTGTTTTTTGGGTCCCTGGTGTCAGTTTTGGGGTCTCCCTGCCCAGTTTTGGGTCTCAATGGCCAGGTTTTGGGTCCCCCTGTCCAGTTTTGTGTCCCTGGTGTCAGTTTTGGGGTCTCCCTGTCCAGTTTTGGGTCTCAATGGCCGGGTTTTGGGGTCCCCCTGTCCAGTTTTGGGTCTCAATGGCCGGGTTTTAGGTCCCCCTGTCCAGTTTTGGGTCCCCCTGTTTGTGTTTTGGGGTCTCCCTGTCCGGTTTTGTGTCTCAATGGCTGAGTTTTGTGTCTCCCTGGTTGTTTTTTGGGTCCCCGGTGTTGTTTTGGGGTCTCCCTGTTTTTGGGGTCTCCCTGTTTTTGGGGTGTGACTGTTTTTGGGGCCCCAGGGCGCGTCGCGGCAGCTGGCGGAGGTGACGGCGCAGCTGCAGCAGGCGGAGGAGGCGCTGGCGGCCAAGCAGGAGCTGATCGACAAGCTCAAGGCCGAGGCCGAGCAGCAGCGCGCGGCCCTCGAGACCGTGCCCGTGCTGCAGGCGCAGGTGGGGACATGGGGACACCTTGGGGACACCTTGGGGACACCCTGGGGGCACCTCGGGGACATGGGAGCACTTTGGGGATACCCTGGGGGCACTTTGGGGACACCCTGGGGGCACCTCGGGGACATGGAGAGACTTTGGGGACACCCTGGGGACACCCTGGGGGTTCTTTGGGGACATCCTGGGGGCACCTCAGGGACATGGGGACACCTTGGAGACACCCCAGGGACACTTTGGGGGCACCTCAGGTACATGGGGAGAATTTGGGGACACTGGGGACACCTCAGGGACGTGGGGGCACTTTGGGGACACCTCGGGGACATGGGGAGACTTTGGGGACACCCTGGGGGGACTTTGGGGACACCCTGGGGACATTTTGGGGACATGGGGACACTTTGGGGGCACTTCAGGGACATGGGGACATCCTGGGGGCACCTCGGGGACACTTTGGGGACATCCTGGGGACACCTTGGGGACATGGGAGCACCCTGGGGGCACCTTGGGGACACCTCAGGAATGTGGGGACACCCCAGGGACACTTTGGGGGCACCTCAGGGACATGGGGACACCCTGGGGACATGGGAACACTTTGGGGACACCCTGGGGACACTTCGGGGGCACCTCAGGGACATGGGGACACCTTGGGGACATCCTGGGGACACCTCAGGGATGTGGGGACACCCCAGGGACATCTTGGGGCCACTTTGGGGACTATTTTGGGTCGGGACCCTTTTGGGTCATTCCAGGAACACTTTAGGGATATTTTGGGGACATTTGGGGACATTTCGGGTGCGCGGGGGGGGGGGGGCGGCACTTTTGGGACTCAGGACCCAGCTGGGGCTTTTTAGGGACAATCCCGGGGCGTTTTGGGGACCCTTTTCGGGGACTTTTCGAGGACCTTTTGGGGCCCCGTCGGGGGACCGTTTTGGGGTAAATCGGGGCGGTTTTGGGGCCGCTTCCCCCCCCCCAGGCTGACATTTTCAAGGCGGATTTCGAGGCGGAGCGGGCGGCGCGGGAGCAGCTCCACGCGCAGCGCGAGGCCCTGCAGGACGCCGTCACCCAGCTCCAGCGCCAGCTGCGGGCCGAGGCCGAGGGCGCCGCCCGGTCAGCACCCCCAAAAAGCCCCTTTTTCACCCCAAAAATCACAGCCGGCCCCACCCGGGTTTTAATAACCCCGCCCCGGGGCGTCGCGGGCCACCAAAATGCTCCGGATTGGCCCCAAATGCTCCCGAGCCCGTAAAATCCTCGGGGTCCTCTCTCCGTGCTGGCCCCAAAATTTTGGGGATCCCCCCCAAATTTAGGGTCTTGCCCCAAAAGAGCAGCATTTCCCCTTTCTAACCCCAAAATGTGGCCCCCAAATCCCCTTAATTCTCCCCCAAAACCCTTTAATCCCCCCAAAACAAACCCTTAATCCCCCCCCAAAATCTCCTCAATCCCCCCCCAAAAAACCTTTATTCTCCCCCAAATCCCCCCCAAACCTCCTCAATCCCCCCCCAAATCCCCTTAATCCCTCCCCAAACCCCCTTATTCCCCCCAAAAAAACCCTCAATCCCCCCAAATTCCCCCAAATAAACCCTCAATCCCCCCCAAATTCCCCCCAAAAACCCTTAATCTCCCCCAAAACACCTTAATTCTCCCCAAAACCCCCTTAATCCCCTCCCAAACCCCCCCAAACCCCTCAATCACCCCCTCCCACCCTAATTCCCCCCACACCCCCCAACAAAAAAAACAAACCCCCCAAAAACCCCAAAACCCCCCAAAAACCTCTGCCCCCCCCCAGCGCCCGCATGGAGGAGATGCGGAACCGGCACTCAGAGCTGCGCCCGCCGGCGGGGGTGAGTATAACAAAAAAGGGGGGGGGGGGCACCCCAAAAAAAAAAAATATGACCATATAAGGAGCGGTGACGTCATCACCACCCCCTGCAGGTTTTGGGGGGCCCCCCCGCGCCCCCCCCCGAGGAGCAGCCGGATTTCTGCTGCCCCAAGTGCCAGTACAAGGCCCCCGACATGGACACGCTCCAGATCCACGTCATGGACTGCATCAAGTGAGGGGGGCCCCCCAAAAATCGGGGACCCCCCCCAAAATCGGGGACCCCCCCCCAAAAGGGGCGACCCCCCCGAAACGGGGCGACCCCCCCCGAAAAGATTTGGGGGGGTTTTTAAAGGGATGGGGAGGAAAAAAGGGGAAAAAACGCCCAAAAATTGAGGGGGAAAGGGGCTGGAAAAGAGGGGGGGGAGGTGACCCCCCCATTAAAAAAAAAAAATCCCAAAAATGTCAATTTTGGTGAGTGGCCTTGGAGAGCGCGCCCCAAAAGCACAGGGAGTGGCCCCAAAATGCTGCGGAAGCCAGCAGGAATCTCAGGGATGGCCCCAAAAGCTCAGGTTGCCAAAAACTTCAAGTTTCACCGAAACCTCAGGAATTGCACCCAAAATCCCTCAAGAACTTTCCCCAAATGACCCCAAAATGGGGAAAATCCCCCTCAAAACACAGCCCCAAAGTGTGAAGGATTTCACCCAAAACCTTGTAGTTCCCCCCCCAAAAAAAAAACTCAATCATAAAGACAACCCCAAAAACCGAGAGAATTGACCCAGAATGGGGTAAATCCACCTAAAATGGGGAAAATCCCCCAAAATGGGGAGAAATCCTCCCAAAATGGGGAGAAACCCCCCCAAAAGCCTAAGGGAGACCCCAAATCCTCTAGGAAATCCCCTCAAAATCTTGGAACATTGCCCTAAAATCCTAGGAAGTTGCCCCAAAATGGGGAGAAAGCCCTGAAAAAACCTTCATGAATTGACCCAAAAGCTGGAAAATTGGCCCCAAACCCTGGAGATTGGCCCAAAAACGGGAAGAAATCCCCCAAAATTGGGAGAAATCTCAGGTATCCTTAATTGACCCCCCGAATCCTTTAAGAAATCCCCAAATCCCAGGAAGTTGCCCCAAAACCCCAAAGTCTCAGCGAATCGCCCCGCAGCCGCGCAGAAATGCCCCGAAACCGTGGAAAATCACCCCAAAACCGAGACCACCGCCCCCCCCCCCCCCCCGAAGAAAAAGCAAATGAAACGCGCTGAAAAAATAAACCAGGAATGTTCTCAAATCGTGCAGAATTTACCCCAAAACATCCCATGGGGGTGGGAGGGGGGGGAAGGAGGGGCACGCCCCCCCCCCCACCACACCCCACAGCGCTCCCAAACTCGCCGTTTTTCACCCCGTTTTTCCCCCTCCCGTCAAATAACCGCCTCCTCTCCCCCCCCCCCCCAATTTATTTTTGGGGGGGTCCTCGGCTCCTCCCCCCGCCCCGGGGGGGTTTTGGGGAGGGGCTTCACTTTGGGGGGGGGGTCAGAATATTTCCTAGGGGAATTATTGGGGGGAAAATGGGAAAAGCGGCCACGGGGAGCGGGTTTTTGGGGGAAATAAAGAGGAACCGGGGGTTTTTTCGCCGCGGGGGGGTTAGAAATGAGTGGGGGGGCCCTCGGGGCTGTCGGGGGGCGGGGGCGCTGGGGGGCACCTCGATGAGGCGAGGTTTGTCGATCAGGCGGGCGCCGGGGGGGCCCTGCTCCACGATGCCGACGATCCAGGCCTGCAGCCCCGGCGCCCGCAGCTCGGCGCAGAAGCGAGCCGCCTGCTCGCGGGGGAGGCAGATCAGCAGCCCTCCTGCGGGGGGGGGACGGGAAAATTAAAATTAGGGAGCCCCCCCAGGGTGAGGGGAGACCCCCCCGGGGGGTTTGGGGGGGTTAGATGGGTTTTGGAGGGGTTTTGAGGGGGTTTTGGGGGTTTTGGGGGAAATCCTAAAAGTCGGCACCCTTTTCCAGTCAATGTTCCACCCCATTTTGGGACCCCCCCCCCAAAAAAATAAAAAATTAGGGACCCCCCCGAAAAGGGGAGAGACCCCCCGGGGGGGTTGGAGGGGTTTTGGGGGGTTTCTGGGGTTTTTGGGGGGGTTACAGGGGGTTTTGGGGGGACATCCTAAAGGCCGGCAACTTTCTGTGGTTGTGTTCCACCCTATTCTTGGACCCCCCCCCAAAAAAAATAAAAATTAGGGACCCCCCCGAAATGGGGAGAGACCCCCCGGGGGGGTTGGAGGGGTTTTGGGGGGGTTAGATGGGTTTTGGTGGGGTTTTGCGGGGGTTTTGGGGGGAAATCCTAAAAGCCGGCACCCTTTTCCAGTAATGTTCCGCCCCATTTTGTGACCCCCCCCCAAAAAAAAAATAAATTAGGGACCCCCCCCGAAATGAGGAGAGACCCCCAGGGGGGTGGGCGGGGTTGGGGGGGGTTTCCGGGGGGTTGGGGGGGGTTCCTGGGGGTTTTGGGGTGAAATCCTAAAAGCCGGCACCCCTCTGTGTCAATGTTCCACCCCATTTTGTGACCCCCCCCCCAAAAAATTAAAAATTAGGGACCCCCCCCAAATGGGGAGAGACCCCCCGGGGGGTTTGGAGGGGGTTTGGGGGGGTTAGATGGGTTTTGGGGGGGTTTCAGGGGTGTTTGGGGGGGTTTTGGGGGGTAATCCTAAAAGCCGGCACCCTTTTACGGTAATGTTCCACCCCATTTTGTGACCCCCCCCCCCCCAAAAAAATAAAAATTAGGGACCCCCCCGAAATGGGGAGAGCCCCCCCGGGGGGTTTGGAGGGGTTTTGGGGGGTTTCAGGGGTTTTTGGGGGGGTTACAGGGGGTTTTGGGGGGAAATCCTAAAAGCCGGCAACTTTCTGAGGTAGTGTTCCACCCTATTCTTGGACCCCCCCACAAAAAAAAATCAAAATTAGGGACCCCCCCGAAATGGGGAGAGACCCCCCGGGGGGGTTGGAGGGGTTTTGGTGGGGTTAGATGGGTTTTGGGGGGGTTTTGAGGGGTTTTTGGGGGGGTTTTGGGGGGAAATCCTAAAAGCCAGCACCCTTTTCTGGTAATGTTCCACCCTATTTTGTGACCCCCCCCCCAAAAAAAATAAAAATTTGGGACCCCCCCGAAATGGGGAGAGCCCCCCCGGGGGGTTTGGAGGGGTTTTGGGGGGTTGCTGGGGTTTGGGGGGGGGTTAGAGGGGGTTTTGGGGGGAAATCCTAAAAGCCAGCACCCTTTTCTGGTAATGTTATACCCCATTTTAAGGCCCCCCCCCAAAAAAAATAAAAATTAGGGACCCCCCCGAAATGGGGAGAGACCCCCAGGGGGGTTTGGAGGGGTTTTAGGGGGGTTAGATGGGTTTTGGGGGGGTTTTGGGGGGGAAATCCTAAAAGCCGGCACCCCTCTGTGTCAATGTTCCACCCCATTTTGTGACCCCCCCCCAAAAAAAAATTAAATTGACCCCCCCAACTCATTTTAGGCCCCCCCCGTTTATTCCAACCCCCCCCACTTATTTTTAACCCCCTCCCATTTATTTTTAACCCCCCCCCTTGTTTTGTGCCCTCCCCCCCCCCTTTTTGGGGTCTCCCCCTAATCTCAGGGTTTCCCCTTCCCCTTTGGGGATCTCCCCCCCAATTTTTGGGACCCCCCCCCCTGATTTTTTGTGCCCCCCCCTTACCCGAAGTCTCCAGCACAGTGCCCTGCAGCCGGGGGGGCCACCCCCATTCCATGTCCCCATCCCTTCCCCATTTTCGGGTCCCTTCCCCTTTTGGGATCTCCCCCTCCATTTTTGGGGTCTCTCCCCAATTTTCGGGACCCCCCCCAATTTTTTGTGCCCCCCCCCTTACCCGAAGTCTCCAGCACGGTGCCCTGCAGCAGGGGGGGGCCACCCCCATTCCATGTCCCCATCCCCATCCCCTCCCATTCCCCTTTTTGGGTTCCCATTTCCCCTTTTGGGATCTCCCCCTCCATTTTTGGGATCTCCCCCCCGATTTTTGGGACCCCCCCCAATTTTTTGTGCCCCCCCCTTACCCGAAGTCTCCAGCACAGTGCCCTGCAGCGGGGGGGCCCCCCCATTCCATGTCCCCATCCCCTCCCCTTCCCCTTTTTGGGGTCTCCCCTTAATCTCAGGGTTTCCCCTTCCCCTTTTGGGATCTCCCACCGATTTTTGAGCCCCCCCCAATTTTTTGTGCCCCCCCCTTACCCGGGGGTCTCCGGCATGGTGCCCTGCAGCGGGGGGGGGCCACCCCCATTCCACGTCCCCATCCCCATCCCCTCCCATTCCCCTTTTTGGGTCCCTTCCCCTTTGGGGATCTCCCCCCCGATTTTTGGGACCCCCCCCCAATTTTTTGTGCCCCCCCTTACCCAAAGTCTCCAGCACGGTGCCCTGCAGCAGGGGGGGGCCCCCCCCAACCCCTTAACCCCCCCATTCCATGTCCCCATCCCCTCCCCAGTTCTGTGTCCCCATCCCCTCCCATTCCTCTTTTTGGGTTCCCGTTCCCTTTTGGGGTCTCCCCCTAATCTCAGGGTTTCCCCTTCCCCTTTTTTGCCCCCCCCCGATTTTTGGGGTGCCCCCCCCCTTACCCGAAGTCTCCGGCGCGGTGCCCTGCAGCAGGGGGGGCCGCCCCCCGCAGGCCTTGCAGAGGGCGGGGGTGCGTGCGATGAGGGGCAGGTTGTGGATGACGAAGGCCACCTCGCGGCGCTGCGCCCGCGCCAGGTTGGCCGCGTGCCCCAAAAGCCCGAAGCCCGTCACGTCCGTGGCCGCGTGCGCCTGGAACGAGCGCATCAGCCCCGCCGCTGGGGGGGGGCAGTGTCAGTACGGGGGGGTCGGGACCCTAAAAGGAGCCCCAGGCCCCAAAAACCCCGACCCCGAAACCCCAGGACCCCAAAAACCCCAGCCCCAAAGGGTCTGACCCCAAAAACGCCGACCCCAAAGGGTCTGACCCCAAAAAACCCCAAGACCTCAAAAGGATCCTACCCCAAAGGGCCAGACCCCAAAAGGCCCAGGACCCCAAAAACCCCAGGACCTGACCCCAAAAGGCCAGACCCCAAAGACCCCAGGACCCCAAAAGGACCCAACCCCAAAGACCCCGACTCCACGACCCCAAAGGGCCCAGGACCAGACCCCAAAAACCCCAGGACTGCAAAAAAAAAAAAACAAACAAAAACAAACAAACAAAAAAAAAACAAACCAAAACCAAGACCCCCAAAAAAACAGGACCAGACCCCAAAAACCCCAATCCTAAAGGGTCAGACCCCAAAAGGGCCCCAGGACCCGACCCCAAAGGGCCCGACCCCGAAGCCCGTCACGTCCGTGGCCGCGTGCGCCTGGAACGAGCGCATCAGCCCCGCCGCTGGGGGGGGCAGTGTCAAAAAGGGCACGGGGGGCACCCCAAAAAACCCCAATCCCAAAGGGTGCAACCCCAAAAACCCCAGGACCCAGACCCAAAAACCCCAACCCTAAAAACCCCGACTCCAAAGGGCCAGACCCCCAAAAAAAACAGAACCCCAAAACCCCAGGACCAGACCCCCAAAAACCCCAACCCTAAAAGACCAGACCCTAAAGGGCCTGACCCCAAAAACCCCAGGACCTGACCCCAAAGACCCCAAAACCCCAAAAACCCCAGGACCCCAAAGGGCCCGACCCCAAAGCCCGTCACGTCCGTGGCCGCGTGCGCCTGGAACGAGCGCATCAGCCCCGCCGCTGGGGGGGGGCAGTGTCAGTACGGGGGGGGCGGGACCCCAAAAGGAGCCCCAGGACTCAAAAAGCCCGACCCCAAAACACCAGGACCCTAAAAACCCCAGGACCCCAAAACCCCCAGGGCCCGACCCCAAAAACCCCAACTTCAAAGGGCCCTGGGACACAGCCCCAAAAGGCCCAAACCCCCAAAAAAACAGAACCCCAAAAACCCCAGGACCAAACCCCAAAAACCCCAACCCTAAAGGGCCAGACCCTAAAGGGCCTGACCCCAAAAACCGCAGGATCCCAAAGGGTCAGACCCCAAAAACCCCGGGACCCAGCCCCAAAAACCCCGACTCCAAAGGGCCAGACCCCCAAAAAAAACAGAACCCCAAAAACCCCAGGACCAAACCCCAAAAACCCCAACCCTAAAGGGCCAGACCCTAAAGGGCCTGACCCCAAAAACCCCAGGACCTGACCCCAAAGACCCCAGGACCCCAAAAACCCCAGGACCCCAAAGGGTTTGACCCCGAAACCCGTCACGTCCGTGGCCACGTGCGCCTGGAACGAGCGCATCAGCCCCGCCGCTGGGGGGGGCAGTGTCAAAAAGGGCACGGGGGGCACCCCAAAAAACCCCAATCCCAAAGGGTGCAACCCCAAAAACCCCAGGACCCAGACCCAAAAACCCCAACCCCAAAAACCCCGAATCCAAAGGGCCAGACTGCAAAGGGCCATACCCCAAAAACCCCAGGACCCAGCCCCAAAAACCCTGACTCCAAAGGGCCAGACCCCAAAAGCCACAGGACCCGACCCCAAAAACCCCAATCCTAAAGGGCCAGACCCCAAAGACCCCAGGACCCCAAAGACCCCAGGACCCCAAAGACCCCAGGACCCCAAAGACCCCAGGACCCCAAAAAAAAAAAACAAAAACAAAAACAAACAAACAAACAAACAAAAGCAAAAACAAAAAACAAAAACCAAGGCCCCCCACAAAAACAAGACCAGACCCCAAAAACCCCAATCCTAAAGGGTCAGACCCCAAAAGGGCCCCAGGACCCGACCCCAAAGGGCCCGACCCCAGCAGCCCGAAGCCCGTCACGTCCGTGGCCACGTGCGCCTGGAACGAGCGCATCAGCCCCGCCGCTGGGGGGGGCACTGTCAAAAAGGGCCTGGGGGGCACCCCAAAAAACCCCAATCCTAAAGGGTGCAACCCCAAAAGGGCCCAGGACCCCAAAGGGCCCAACCCCCAAAACCCCAGGACCCAGCCCCAAAAGGATCCTACCCCAAAGGGTCAGACCCCAAAAACCCCAGGACCTGACCCCAAAGGGCCAGACCCCAAAAGCCACAGGACCCGACCCCAAAAACCCCAATCCTAAAAGGTCAGACCCCAAAAGGGCCCCAGGACCCAACCCCAAAGGGCCTGACCCCAAAGACCCCAACAGCCCAAAGCCCGTCACGTCCGTGGCCGCGTGCGCCTGGAACGAGCGCATCAGCCCCGCCGCTGGGGGGGGGCAGTGTCAGTACGGGGGGGGCGGGACCCCAAAAGGAGCCCCAGGCCCTAAAAACCCCGACCCCAAAACCTCAGGACCCTAAAAACCCCGGGGTCCGACCCCAACTCTAAAGGGCCAGACTGCAAAGGGCCATACCCCAAAAACCCCAGGACCCAGCCCCAAAAACCCTGACTCCAAAGGGCCAGACCCCAAAAGCCACAGGACCCGACCCCAAAAACCCCAATCCTAAAGGGTCAGACCCCAAAAGGGCCCCAGGACCTGACCCCAAAGGGCCTGACCCCAAAAACCCCAAGACCACAAAAGGATCCTACCCCAAAGGGCCAGACCCCAAAAGGCCCAGGACCTGACCCCAAAGGGCCAGACCCCAAAGACCCCAGGACCCCAAAAGGACCCAACCCCAAAGGGCCCAGGGCCAGACCCCAAAAACCCCAGGACTGCAAAAAAAAAAAAACAAACAAAAACAAACAAACAAACAAAAAAAAAACAACACAAAAAACAAGACCCCCTACAAGACCAGACCCCAAAAACCCCAATCCTAAAGGGTCAGACCCCAAAAGGGCCCCAGGACCCCAAAGGGCGCAACCCCCAAAACCCCAGGACCCAGCCCCAAAAACCCCGACTCCAAAGGGCCAGACCCCCATAAAAACAGAACCCCAAAAACCCCAGGACCAAACCCCAAAAACTCCAACCCTAAAGGGCCAGACCCTAAAGGGCCTGACCCCAAAAACCCCAGGATCCCAAAGGGTCAGACCCCAAAAACCCCAAGACCTAGCCCCAAAAACCCTGACCCCAAAAACCCCAAAAGGATCCTACCCCAAAGGGCCAGACCCCAAAGACCCCAGGACCCAAAAAGGGCCCAACCCCAAAAACCCCCAACCCCAAAAATCCCCAATCAGGACCCCAAAACCCCAAACACCCAACCCCAACCCTAAAAACCCCAAAACCTCAAAACCCAAAACCCCATTCTAACCCTAACCCCCAACCTTAAACCTATAACCCCCCCAGGCCCCCAAAACCCACCCCTCCAACCCCAAAACCCACCCCCACATCCCCCAGGCGCCCCAAACCCCCCCCAAGACCCAAAACCCTAAAAAATCCCCCCCCCGACCCCAAAAATCCCCCGGTACCGGTGCGGTTGAGCATGGCCATGGTGAGCACGGCCTCCTGGTAGGCCACCTCCACCTCCTCGCGGGTCACCACCAGCTTCAGCTTGTTCCAGCGCTCCGGCTGCGGGGGGGGGGACGTTTTGGGGACAATTAGGGACATTTTGGGACACTTTGAGGAGGGTTTGGGGACAGCTGGGGAGGGTTCGGGGACAGTTGGGGGCATCTTGGGGGATTTGGGGGCCTTGGGTTGGTCCCTCTGAGGTGTGGGGGAGTTATGGGGGGGCTGGGGGGCTTGGGGACACTTTGGGGACAGCTGGGGACATCTTGGGACACTTTGGGGAGGGTTTGGGGACACTTGGGGACATTTTTAGAGGGTTTGGGGACATTTGGGGGCATCTTGGGGGATTTGTGGGGGGCTTGGGTTGGTCCATCCGAGGTGTGGGGGCAAGAGGAAGGGGAGGGGGAGTTATAGGGGGGTTGGGGACACTTTGGGGACATTTTGGGACACTTTGAGGAGGGTTTGGGGACATTTTGGGACACTTTGAGGAGGGTTTGGGGACACTTTGGGACGTTTGGGGAGGGTTCGGGGACATTTGGGGGCATCTTGGGTTGGTCCCTCCAAGGTGTGGGGGAGTTATGGGGGGGGGAGAGGGGCTTGGGGACAGTTGGGGACATTTTGGGACACTTTAGGGAGGGTTTGGGGACAACTGGGGACATTTTGGGACACTTTGCGGAGGGTTTGGGGACACTTTGGGACATTTGGGGAGGGTTCGGGGACATTTGGGGGGGCCTTGGGTTGGTCCCTCCGAGGTGTGGGGGAGTTATGGGGGGGTTGGGGGGCTTGGGGACACTTGGGGACATTTTGGGGAGGGTTTGGGGACACTTTAGGGACAGTTGGGGACATTTTGGGACACTTTAGGGAGGGTTTGGGGACAACTGGGGACATTTTGGGACACTTTGGGACGTTTGGGGAGGGTTCGGGGACATTTGGGGGGGCCTTGGGTTGGTCCCTCCAAGCCGTGGAGGAGTTATGGGGGGGTTGGGGGGCTTGGGGACACTTGGGGACATTTTGGGGAGGGTTTGGGGACACTTTAGGGACAGTTGGGGACATTTTGGGACACTTTGGGGAGGGTTTGGGGACAGTTGGGGACATTTTCAGAGGGTTGGGGGACATTTGGGGTGGGTTTGGGGGCATCTTGGGGGGGCCTTGGGTTGGTCCCTCTGAGGTGTGGGGGAGTTATGGGGGGGGTGAGGGGCTTGGGGACAGTGGGGGACATTTTGGGACACTTTGGGGAGGGTTTGGGGACAGTTGGGGACATTTTGGGACACTTTGAGGAGGGTTTGGGGACAGCTGGGGACATTTTTAGAGGGTTTGGGGACATTTGGGGGCATCTTGGGGGATTTGTGGGGGGCTTGGGTTGGTCCCTCCGAGCCGTGGAGGAGTTATGGGGGGGTTGGGGGGCTTGGGGACACTTTGGGGACAGTTGGGGACATTTTGGGACACTTTGGGGAGGGTTTGGGGACAGCTGGGGACATTTTTGGAGGGGTTGGGGACTTTTGGGGGCATCGTGGGGAGATTTGTGGGGGGGCTTGGGTTGGTCCCTCCGAGGTGTGGGGGAGTTATGGGGGGGGGTGAGGGGCTTGGGGACAGTTGGGGACATTTTGGGACACTTTGGGGAGGGTTTGGGGACACTTGGGGACGTTTGGGGTGGGTTCGGGGACATTTGGGGGGGCCTTGGGTTGGTCCCTCCGAGGTGTGGGGGAGTTATGGGGGGGGTTGGGGGGCTTGGGGACATTTGGGGACAGTTTGGGGAGGGTTTGGGGACACTCTGGGGACAGTTGGGGACATTTTGGGACACTTTGAGGAGGGTTTGGGGACACTTTGGGACGTTTGGGGAGGGTTTGGGGACATTTGGGGGGGCCTTGGGTTGGTCCCTCCGAGGTGTGGGGGAGTTATCGGGGGGCTGGGGGGCTTGGGGACATTTGGGGACATTTTGGGGAGGGTTTGGGGACACTTTGGGGACATTTTGGGACACTTTGAGACATTCTCAGAGGGTTTGGGGACCCTTTGGGGCCCCCCGGGGTGCCTCCTGGGGGCTTTGGGACCACCAAAGCCCCCCCTGGGGCTGCTCCTGGCCCCATTGGGGCACCCGAGGTGGTTCGGGGACACCTTGGGGACACAGTGGGGTGGTTTTTGGGGCTAAAACCCGCCATTTTGGGTCTCCCCACTCACATTATCCAGCCACTGGTGCGCGGTGACGGCCACCTGCGTCCCCAGGGGCTTGGTGAGCACCAGGACGTCGCCGGGCACCGCGCTGTCAGGCCTGCGGGGAGGGGGACAAAAACCCTTAAAAAAAATAAAAAAACAACAACTAGAAAAACCCAAAAAGGGCCGAAATCAGCCCAAAAAGCCACGCACATGATGAAGTCGCTGGGCTGGCAGACCACGGTGGCCACGCCGCCCACGATGAGCCAGGGGTTGAGCACGGTGTGGCCGCCCGTCACCGAGGTGCCACCGTCCTCGGCCGCGTCGCGGAAACCCTTCACGATCAGGGGCATCACCTTGTCCCTTTCCTATCCGGGGGGGGGCAAAACGGGGTCACGGGGGGGGTCTCGGTATTATTTTGGGGGGAATTCAGCCGGTTTTGGGGCTCTCACCTCGTCTGACATCTTCTGGCTGACGCTGAGCAGCATCAGCATGTTGTCGCACTCGGTGATGCCCATGGCGTAGAGGTCGCTCAGGACGTTGGCGCAGGCGATGCGGCCCTTTTTGGGGGGGTTTTGGGGTTTTTTGGGGGCTTAATATATTTTTTAGGGTCGTTTAGGGGGTTTGGGGTTAGGGGGTTACCATCATGTAGGGGTCCTCCACCAGCGGGTAGAAGAAGTCGGTGGTCTGCACCAGGGAGAGGCCGCCGTGGCGCAGGGGGATGACGCACGAGTCCATGCCGATGCCTGGGGGGGTAATTAACAGCAGGGGGGGTAATTAACAGCAGGAGGAGTAATTAACAACGGGGGGGGGTTAATTAGGAAGGGGTAATTAAGTGGGGGAGGTCCCGGTGAAGGAGGGGGTCCTGGGAAATGGGGGGGGGTGCCAATAGGGGCGACCGCAATGAGATGGGAGACGCCAAGGAAAAGGGGGTGCTCGTTAATTAGGGGGGATGCCTGTTAATTAGGGGATCCATGTTAATTAGGGGGCCCTAATAATGAGGAGGGGGCTCCCCAAGGCATGGGGGACCCCAAAAACAATCAGGGGGCCCCAAAATGAAGCAGGGGGGGGTTCATAAGACACAGGGGGACCCCAAAACTGAACAAGGGGTCCCCCAAACCAAGCAGGGGGGTCCTCAAGACCCCAGGGGGGCCCCAAAAACAACCGGGGGGGGGCCTCTGGACCCCGGGGGGCTCCAAAACCAAACCGGAGGCTCCTCAAAACCCCAGAGAGACCCCAAAACCAACCGGGGGGGCTCCCTATGACACACAGGGACCCCAAAATCAACCAGGGGGGCTCCTCAAAAGCCGAGGGGGCCCCAAAAACAACCGGGGGGGCTCCCTATGACACAGGGGGACCCCAAAATCACCCGGGGGGGCTCCTCAAAACCCAAGGGGGGCCCCAAAAACCAGCAGGGGGCTCCCCAACCCCCCCCCCATAGGCCCAGCCTCTGCCCTCCCCCCATCCCCGCCCTCCCCCCATCCCCTCCCTCCCCCCATCCCCACCCCCCCCTTCCCCTCCCTCCCCCGCCCTTTGCCCCCTCCGCTCCCTCCCTGCCGCCCTTTGCCCTCCCCCTCCCCCCATCCCAATCCTCCTCCCCTCCCCCTCACCGAGCGACGGCGCCCCCCCGGCCTCGGGCCCTTCCCCGGCCCCCTCCAGGAGCCCGGCACCGCCGCGGGGCTGCCCCCCCCCGGGCCCCAGCCCCTCCAGGAGCCGCAGCAGCGTCTCCTGGGGCACTTTGCAGCCTCAGCCCCGCAGCTCCCCGTAGCCCGTCAGGCGCCAGCCCGGGGCCAGGCCCAGCGAGGCCGGCTCGAAGGGGCGATAAGCGGCGGGGGGGGGCCCGGCCCCCGAGGAGCCCGGCGCGGAACCGACCGGCACCGCCGCCATCTTGGTTCTGCTCCCCCTCAGCCGCGCCCGGCATTTAAAGGGGGCGGCGCGCGCTGATTGGCCGGCGGCGGTGAGGCGAGGAGGGAGCCGATTGGATGAGGCGGGAGGCGGGAGGGAGAGGGGAGCGGGGATTGGGTGGAGGGAGGGAGGGGGTGGGGAAAGGGGAGGGGCGTGGGAAAGGGCGGGAAGGGAGGGTGGAGGGAGCGGATTGGGTGGTGGAGAGAGGGGGCGGGAGCAGGGGAGGCGGGGAGGGCGGTGATTGGGTGGCGGAGGGGGGAGGTGCGGCGAGAAGCGCTGTGATTGGACAACTGGAAGGGGAGGCGGGAGGAGCTGCCGCGAGCAGCGCTGTGATTGGCGAAGAGCGCCGCGGTGGGCTCGGAGGACCGCGCCCTCTCTATGGTTCTCCAGCCCCCCCCCTCCGGGTGGCGGCGCTCTGGGCGGCGGCTCTCCGTGGCCGGAAGCGGAAGCGGCGCTATGCGGAAGTGCCGCGCCGTTGCCGGGCAGGTGCCACCATGGCAGCGCCGGGGGGGGGCGGCGGCGGCGAGAAACCGGCGGCGGTGACAGGTGGGGGGGGGGCGTTAATTAGGGTGTGGGGGTGTTAATTAGGGTGTGGGGGTGTTAATTAGGGTGTGGGGGTGTTAATTGGGGGCTGGTGGTGTTAATTGGGGCGTGGGGGGCGTTAATTGGGGCATTGGGGGCTACGGGGGGTTGGGGCCTACTGGGGCCTATGGGGGGCTACTGGGGGGCTATGGGGGGGCTGTTGTGGCGTGTGGGGGGCGTTAAGGCCTGTGGGGGGCGTTAAGGCCGTTATAGGGGGCATTGGGGGGCTATGGAGGTGTTGAGGGGGTTTTGGGGGTATTAAGGGGGCTTTGGGGGGTTACGAGGGGCTTTGGGGGCATTAAGGGGGCTTGTGAGGGGCTTATGGGGGGCTTATGAGGGGCTATTAGGGGGGCATTAGGGGGGATATGGAGGTGTTGGGGGCCGTTAGGGGGTAATGGGGGGCTTTGGGGGCATTAAGGGGGCTTTGGGGGGTTACGAGGGGCATAGGGGGCACTAAGGGGGCTTTGGGGGGATTATGAGGGGCTTTGGGGGCATTAGGGGGCACTAAAGGGGTTATGGGGGGCATTAGGGGGCTTTAGGCAGGTTATGAGGGGTTATGGGGGCTTTGGGGGGTTATGAGGGGCTTTGGGGGGCATTAAAGGGGTTATGGGGGGCATTAGGGGGCTTTGGGGGGTTATGAGTGTCTTTGGGGGGCATTAGGGGTGCTTTGGGGGGTTACGAGGGGCTTTGGGGGGCTTTAGGGGGCCTTTGGGGGGCATTAAGGGGCCTTTGGGAGGTTATGAGGGGCTTTGGTGGCGTTAGGGGGGCTTTGGGGAGGGTTATGAGGGGCTTTGGGGGGCATTAGTGGGGGCTTTAGGGTGCATTTGGGGGCTGTGGGGTGGCTGTGGGTCCTGTGGGGCTGCTGTGGGGGTCCCATGAGGCTGTTGTGGGGCACAAGGGGTGGCTGTGGGTCCCATATGGTGGTCATGGGGTCACTGTGGGTCCCATGGGGCTGCTGTGGGGTGGCTGTGGGTCCCTTGGGGGTCCCGTGGGGGTCCCTTAGGGTGGCTGTGGGCCCTGTGGGGGTCCCGTGGGGCTGTTGTGGGGCACAAGGGGGTCCCGTGGGGCACCTTTGGGGCACGAGGGGTGGTCGTGGGGTGGCTGTGGGTCCCTTGGGGCTGCTGTGGGGTGGCTGTGGGTCCCTTGGGGGTCCCGTGGGGGTCCTGGGGGTCCCGTGGGGGTCCCATGGGGCTGTTTTGGGGCATCTGTGGGGCACAAGGAGTGGCTGTGGGTCCCATATGGTGGTCATGGGGTCACTGTGGGTCCCATGGGGCTGCTGTGGGGTGGCTGTGGGTCCCTTGGGGGTCCTGTGGGGGTCCCTTAGGGTGGTCGTGGGCCCTGTGGGGGTCCCGTGGGGCTGTTGTGGGGCACAAGGGGGTCCCGTGGGGCACCTTTGGGGCACGAGGGGTGGCTGTGGGTCCCATGGGGGTCCCTTAGGGTGGCTGTGGGTCCCTTGGGGGTCCCTTGGGGGTCCCGTGGGGGTCCCTTAGGGTGGTCGTGGGCCCTGGGGGGGTCCCGTGGGGGTCCCATGGGGCTGTTTTGGGGCATCTGTGGGGCACAAGGAGCGGCTGTGGGTCCCATATGGTGGTCATGGGGTCCCTTAGGGTGGCTGTGGGTCCCTTGGGGGTCCCGTGGGGGTCCCTACGGCTCCGTGCCGACCCCCCCCGTGCCCCCCCCAGGCTCGCGGCGGGTGAAGTACGCCAGCCTGGGGGTGCTGGTGGTGCAGAACGCCTCGCTGGTGCTCAGCATCCGCTACGTGCGCACCCTGCCGGGGGCTCGCTTCCTGCCCACCACCGCCGTGGTGCTGGCCGAGGCCCTCAAGGGCTGCGCCTGCGCCCTGCTGCTGCTGCTGCAGCACCGAGGTGAGGGGGGGGGTTTGGGGGGATTTGGGGGGGTTTGGGGGGATTTGGGGGGTTTGGGGGGATGTGGGGGTTTGGGGGGGATGTGGGGGGGTTTGGGGGGGTTTGGGGGGATATGGGGGGTTTGGGGGTGATATGGGGGGTTATGGGGGATTTGGGGGGATATGGGGGGGTTTGGGGGTGATATGGGGGGTTATGGGGGATTTGGGGGGATATGGGGGGTTTGGGGGTGATATGGGGGGTTATTGGGGGTTTGGGGGGATTTGGGGGGTTATTGGGGGATTTGGGGGGGTTTGGGGGTGATATGGGGGGATATGGGGGTGATATGGGGGGGTTATTGGGGGTTTGGGGGGATACGGGGGTGATATGGGGGTTATTTGGGGGTTTGGGGGGGATATGGGGGCGATATGGGGGTGATATGGGGGTTGGGGGGATTTGGGGGTGATATGGGGGGTTGGGGGGATTTGGGGGTGATATGGGGGGTTTGGGGGGATATGGGGGTGATATGGGGGTTATTGGGGGTTTGGGGGCATGTGGGGGTGATATGGGGGATTTGGGGGTGATATAGGGGGTTATTGGGGGTTTGGGGGAATTTGGGGGCTTGGGGGGATTTGGGGGGGTTTGGGGGTGATATGGGGGGTTTGGGGGGGATGTGAGGGGATTTGGGAGGGTTATTGGGGGTTTGGGGGCATTATGGGGGGGTTTGGGGGGGATATGGGGGGGTTTGGGGGGATATGGGGGTGATATGGGGGGTTATTGGGGGTTTGGGGGATGTGGGGGTGATATGGGGGGTTTGGGGGGTTACTGGGGGTTTGGGGGGATATGGGGGTGATATGGGAGGGGTTATTGGGGGTTTGGGGGGATTTGGGGGTGATATGGGGGTTATTGGGGGATTTGGGGGAGTTTGGAGGGCTTGGGGGCTGATATGGGGGGATTTGGGGGATGGGGGGTTATTGGGGGGTTTGGGGGTGATATGGGGGGGTTATGGGGGGATTTGGGGGTGTTATCAGGGAGTTTGGGGGGTTCTGGGGGAGTTAGGGGGATTATGGGGGGGTTGGGGGGATGTGGGGGGTTTGGGGGAGTTTTGGGGGCATTTGGGGGTGATATGGGGCAGTTGGGGGGTTATTAGGGGTTGGGGGGGTTATGGAGGCATTAGGGGGGTTGGGGGTGCTATGGGGGGGTTTGGGGGGGCCCTTGGGGACCCGGGGGGGCCCCTTGAGGAAACGGGGAGCCCCTTTAGGGACCCGGGGTTCCCCTTAGGGACCCGGGGGGGGGAATTTGAGCCCCCCCTACCCCCCCCGTCCGTATTAACCCCCCCCCAAAAAAAACCCTTTGCAGGCAGCGTCCGGCAGCTGCTGGCGACCCTGCAGGAGGCTGGGGGGGCGCGGGGGGGGGACACGCTGCGCCTGGCCGTGCCCTCCCTGGTGTACACCCTGCAGAACAACCTCCAGTACGTCGCCATCTCCAACCGGCCCGCCGCCACTTTCCAGGTGGGGGGCACTGGGAGCACTGGGAGCACTGGGAGGCACTGGGGGGTCGGGGAGGGGGCGTGGGGGGGCCCCAGGGGGTGTTTTGGGGGTTTGGGGGGGTTTGGGGGTCCTGTATTGTGGTTTGGGGGTTTTGGGGGTCCCTGCTTGCGGCCACCTTCCAGTGGGGGGGCACTGGGAGCACTGGGAGGCACTGGGGGGTCGGGGAGGGGGCGTGGGGGGCCCCAGGGGGGTGTTTTGGGGATTTGGGGGTCCTGTATTGTGGTTTGGGGGTTTTGGGGGTCCCTGCTTGCGGCCACCTTCCAGTGGGGGGCACTGGGAGGCACTGGGAGGCACTGGGGGGCTGGGGGGTCGGGGAGGGGGCGTGGGGGGCCCCAGGGGGTGTTTGGGGGATTTGGGGGGGGGTATGGGGGGCCTGTATTGTGGTTTGGGGGTTTTGGGGGGCTCTCAAGACGCTGGGGGGGGGGGAAGTCCCCCCGGGGGGGTCCCCAAAGCCCTGGGGGGTAAAACCCCTGGGGGGGTCTTCAAAGCCCCCTGGGGGGGGTTAAAGCCCCCTGGGGGGGTCTTCAAAGCTCCCTGGGGGTCCCCAAAGGCTTGGGGTGGCCCTCAAACCACTTGGGGGGGGTCTTCAAAGCCCCCACGCCCTGATACCCCCCCCCAAACACCCCCAGTGACCCCCACGCCCTAATTGCCCCCCAGGTCACCTTCCAGCTGAAGATCCTGACCCCTCCCCATATCCCCATACCCCCAAATGCCCCGATATCCCCCGATATCCCCCCAATATCCCCCGATATCCCCCCCAAACACCCCGATACCCCCCCAAACACCCCCAATGACCCCCCACGCCCTAATTGCCCCCCAGGTGATGTACCAGCTGAATATCCTGAACCCTTGTAATGTCCCCATGCCCCCAAATGCCCCGATATCCCCCGATATCCCCCGATATCCCCCCAAACGCCCCGATATCCCCCCCAAACGCCCCGATACCCCCCCAAACACCCCCAATGACCCCCCACCCCCTAATTGCCCCCCAGGTCACCTACCAGCTGAAGATCCTGACCCCTCCCCATATCCCCATGCCCCCAAATGCCCCGATATCCCCGCCCCGATATCCCCCAATATCCCCCTAGATGCCCCGATATCCCCCCCCAAACGCCCCGATACCCCCCCAAACACCCCCAGTGACCCCCCACGCCCTAATTGCCCCCCAGGTCACCTTCCAGCTGAAGATCCTGACCCCTCCCCATATCCCCATGCCCCGATATCCCCTGATATCCCCCGATATCCCCCCAAACACCCCGATATTCCCCCCAAATGCCCCGATATCCCCCCCAAACGCCCCGATACCCCCCCAAACACCCCCAGTGACCCCCCCACGCCCTAATTGCCCCCCCCCCAGGTCACCTACCAGCTGAAGATCCTGACCACGGCCCTGTTCTCGGTGCTGCTGCTGGGCACGTCGCTGTCCCGCCTGCAGTGGTTCTCCCTCGCCCTCCTCTTCGCCGGGGTGGCCCTGGTGCAAGCCGAGCAGGTCCGGACGGTGCCGGGGGGGGCCGCCGAAAACCCCGAAACCCACCCGGAAACCCCCCCCCAAAATTACCTGACGGGGCTGGCGGCCGTGGGGGCGTCCTGCCTGTCCTCGGGCTTCGCCGGCGTCTACTTCGAGCGGCTCCTCAAGACCTCGGGGGGCTCCATTTGGGTGCGCAACCTCCAACTGGGGGCGGTGGGCACGGCGGTGGGGCTGGCGGCCATGCTAGCCGCCGAGGGCCGGGCGGTGGCCACCGTGGGCTTCTTCCACGGCTACAGCCCGGCCGTGTGGGCGGTGGTCCTCAACCAGGCGGCCGGGGGGCTACTGGTGGCCGTGGTGGTCCGCTACGCCGATAACATCCTCAAAGGGTTCGCCACCGCGCTCTCCATCTTGGCCTCCGCCGTGGCCTCGGCGCAACTTTTCGGCTTTCGCCCCCGGGGGGCTTTCGTGGCCGGCACCGCCATGGTGTTGGGGGCCGTGTATCTCTACGGGAGACCCCCCCGGGGCGCTACGAGGACCCCCGGGGGTGGTGGTGGAGGAGGAGGAGGAGGAGGAGGAGGGACGGAGGATGCGGGGCCGGGACACGGCGGCAAGTCAGTGGGGGCGGCGTGACGGGGAGGGGAAGGGAAGGGAGGAGGGGGAGGGCGCCGAAAGGGGGGTGGAGGTGGAGAGGTTGGGGTGGAGAACCCAAAGTTGGGGGGGGTTGGGGGGTGGAGAAGATGAAAGTTGGGGTTTTTGGGTGGTGGAGAACCCGAAAGTTGGGTTTTTCGGTGGTGGAGACCCCAAAATTTGTTTTTTTTGGGTGGTGGAGAGACAGAAGTTGGGTTTTTGGGTGGTAGAGACCCCAAAAGTTGGGTTTTTGGGTGGCAGAGAACCCAATGTTGGCGTTTGTAGGGCAATGGAAGATCCCAACGTTGGGTTTTTGGGTGGTGAAGACATGAAAGTTGGTTTTTTGGGTGGTGGAGACCCAAAAGTTGGGTTTTTGGGTGGTGGAGACCCCAAAAGTTGGGTTTTTGGTTAGTGGGGCCACCAAAAGTTGGGTTTTTGGTTAGTGGGGACCCCAAAAGTTGGGTTTTTCAGTGGTGGAGAACCCAAAAGTTGGGTTTTTCAGGTGGTGGAGAACCCAAAAGTTGGGTTTTTGGGTGGTGGAGACCCAAAAGTTGGGGTTTGTAGGGCAATAGAAGACCCCAAAGTTGGGTTTTTGGATGGCAGAAGACCCCAACGTTGGGTTTTTGGGTGGTGGAGTCCCCAAAAGTTAGGTTTTTGGGTTGTGGAGAACCCAAAGGTTGGGTTTTTGGGTTGTGGAGAGCCCAAAAGTAGGGATTTTTGGGTGGTGGAGACACAAAAATTGGGGTTTTTTGTGCAGTGGAGACCCAAAAGTTGGCTTTTTTGGGTGGTATAGACCCAAAAGTTGGGGTTTTTGAGCGGTATAGAGCCAAAAGTTGGGGTTTTTGAGTGGTGTAGACCCAAAAGTTGGGTTTTGTAGGGCAATGGAAGATCCCAACGTTGGGTTTTTGGGTGGTGGAGACCCCAAAAGTTGGGTTTTTGGGTGGTGGAGAGCCAAAAGTTGAGGTTTTTGGGTAGTGGAAGACCCCAAAGTTGCTTTTTTTGGGTGTTGGGACCCCAACTTTGTTTTTTTTTGGGTGTTGGACCCCCAACTTTGGGTTCTTTTGGCTGGTGGAGGAGGCGCTGGGGTTGGTGGGGTGGTGGAGCCCCCAAAATTGGGGGTTTTTTGGTGGTGGAGCCCCCAAAATTGGGGGTTTTTGGGTGGTGGAGCCCCCAAAATTGGGGTTTTTGGGTGGCGGAGGCCCCAAAATTGGGGTTTTTGGGTGGTGGAGACCCCAAAATTGGGGTTTTTGGGGGGTGAAGGCCCCCATTTTTTATTTTTTTTGGGCGAGAAAGGAGATTTTGGTGTTTTTTTGGTGATGGAGCCCCCAAAATTGGGGTTTTTGGGTGGTGGAGCCCCCAAAATTGGGGATTTTGGGGATGGAGCCCCCAAAATTGGCCCCGCAGTCCCTGGGGGGGGGGGAGGCTCGTTAGGGGGCGACCCCTTAATTAGCGGGACGAGGGGGGGGGAGGGGTGACTAACCCCACCTCACCGGGCTGTAAATATTTTATAGGGGCGGGGGACGGGGAGGGGGGGGCACGGCGCGTTTTTACCCGCGGATTGGGGCTAATAAAGGCAGATTTGGTTAACGGCTGCGTGCTGGGGGGGGGGCGGCGGGGGGGGGGGCACTAACCCCACTAACGCCGTCGGGGGGACCCCCGGGGACGCCCCAGGGCCCTATAGGAGCTGTAGGGACCCCCAGGAGACCCTATAGGGGCCATAGGGAACCCCCAAGGCCCTATAGGATCCATAGGGGACCCCATAGAAGCCATGGGGGGCCCTATAGGAGCCCCGGGGAACCCCCAAGGCCCTATAGAAGCCATAGGGGACCCCATAGATACCATGGGGGGCCCTATAGGAGTCCTAGGGAACCCCCAAAGCCCTATAGAAGCCATGGGGGGGCCCCCAAGGCTCTATAGGATCCATAGGGGACCCCATAGAAGCCATGGGGGGCCCTATAGGAGTCCTAGGGGACCCCCAAAGCCCTATAGAAGCCATAGGGGACCCCATAGAAGCCATGGGGGGCCCTATAGAAGCCCTGGGGACCCCATGGGGCCCTATAGAAGCTATAGGGGGCCCCTATAGAAGCCCTGGGGACCCCACGGGGCCCTCTAGAAGCTATAGGGGGCCCCTATAGGAGCCCTGGGGACCCTATGGGGCCCTCTAGAAGCCATGGGGGGCCCTATAGGAGCCCTGGGGACTCCATGGGGCCCTCTAGAAGCTATAGGGTCCCTATAGGAGCCCTCAGCCCCGGGGTCTCTCTCTCTTGCAGGTCACCCTCCAAGGACAAGGGCTCCTGATGGGACTGGACGCCCCCGCCCCTCTCCCCCCGGGCCCTATAGGGGCCGTATGGACCCCTCCACACACCCCCTCCCGTGCCCTATAGGAGCCACAGGGACTCCCCTGTACCTTATAGGGGCCATATGGGCACCCCTGTGCCTATAGGGGCCATACAGACTCCTCTGTGCCCTATAGGGGCCATATGGGTTCCCCGTGTCTTATAGGGTCCATATGGGTTCCCTGTGCCCTATAGGATCCGTATGGGTCTCCTGTGCCCTATATGGGCCCTATAGAACCCTGGTCCCCTATATAACCCAGACAGACTCCCAGTGCCCTATAGGGTCTATATGGACCTCCTGTGCCCTATAGGGGCCCTATAGAGCCCCGGTCCCATATATAACCCCATATGGTCCCCCTGAACCCTATATAACCTATAGGGACTCCCTGTACCCTATATAACCCATATGGACCCCCTGGACCCTATATAACCCATATGGACCCCCTGGACCCTATATAACCCCATATGGCCCCCTTGGACCCTATATAATCCATATGGCCCCCCTGCACCCTATATAACCCATACGGACTCCCCGTGCCCTATAGGGCCGTGTGCCCCCCCCCTCCGTGCCCTATAGGGCCATACGGCCCCCACCCCACCCCCTATAGGGCCTTCACCCGGTCCTATAGGGTCTCTGTACCCCCCCCCACGCGCGTTTCGGGTGTAATTCCCGCGATTTCGGCGCCCGACAGCAACACGGAGCCGGCACCCAGCGAGCGGAGCCTTTACTGGGGGTTGGGGGGGGGGGTTCCCAGTACCTCCCAGTGCCTCCCAGTGCCTCCCAGTACCTCCCAGTACCCCCCCCCTCAGCGCAGCAGGCGGGCCAGCAGCCAGCAGCCCAGTGTCACCCAGTGGCTGGCCCAGTGCAGCTCCGACCACTTGCGGATGGTGTAGGACATCCCATAGCCCTGGGGGGGGAAAAAAATTAGTGGGGGGGGGTCCCAAAAATCCCCTGAACCCCCCCAAAATCACCCCATAACACCCCAAAAAATTTGAGCCCCCCAGGATATCCCAAAGCCCAGGGGGGACCCCAAAAAACCCCTGACCCCACTCCCCAAGGATGTCCTGGAGCCCTGGGGGGGGGGAAAAATTAGTGGGGGGGGTCCCAAAAATCCCCTGACCCCCCCCAAAATCACCCCAAAACCCTGAGGGGGACCCCAAAAAAACCCTGACCCCCCCCCAGGATATCCCATAGTCAGTTTTTGGGGTCATTTTTTTGGGGTCACTTTTTGGGGTTCTCAATTTTTGTGGGGTCGGTTTTTGGGGTCAGTTTTGGGGGGGTCAGTTTTTGGGGTCATTTCTTTGGGGTTGCCAATTTTTGTGGGGTCCATTTTTGGGGTCGTTTTTAGAGTTATTTTTTTAGGGTGAGTTTTTGGGGTCAGCGTTTAGGGGGGGTCAGTTTTGGGGTCCCTTTTTGGGGTCATTTCTTTGGGGTTGCCAATTTTTTTGGGGTCGTTTTTTGGGGCCGTTTTTTAAGGTGCCTTTTTGGGGTCAGCGTTTTGGGGTCACTTTTTGGGGTCAGTTTTTTGAGGTCATTTTTTTGGGGGTTGCCAATTTCTGTGCGGTCCGTTTTTGGGGTCGTTTTTAGGGTCATTTTTTTGGGGTGCCTTTTTGGGGTCACTTTTTAGGGTCATTTTTTGGGTTCATTTCTTTGGGGTTGCCAATTTTTGTGGGGTCCGTTTTTGGGGTCACTTTTTGGGGCCGTTTTTTAGGGTCCCTTTTTGGGGTCACTTTTTGGGGGTTGCCAATTTTTGTGCGGTCCGTTTTTGGGGTCCGTTTTTGGGGTCGTTTTTTAGGTCATTTTTTTAGGGTGCCTTTTTGGGGTCGGGGTCAGTTTTTGGGGTCCTTTTTTGGGGCCGTTTTTTAGGCTGAATTTTTGGGGTCATTTCTTTGGGGTTGCCAATTTTTTGGGGGTCCGTTTTTGGGGTCACTTTTTGGGGTCACTTTTTGAGTTCATTTCTTTGGGGTTGCCAATTTTTGTGGGGTCCATTTTTGGGGTCATTTTTTAGGTCATTTTTTTGGGGTGACTTTTTGGGGTCGGGGTTTCGGGGGGGTCAGTTTTGGGGTCCCTTTTTGGGGTCACTTTTTTGGGGTTGCCAATTTTTGTGGGTTCACTTTTTGGGGTCCCTTTTTGGGGTCATTTCTTTGGGGTTGCCAATTTTTGTGAGGTCCATTTTTGGGGTCATTTTTTGGGGTCGTTTTTCGGGTCATTTTTTTGGGGTGCCTTTTTGGGGTTGGGGTTTCGGGGGGGTCAGTTTTGGGGTCACTCTTTGGGGTCACTTTTTAGGGTCCCTTTTTGGGGTCACTTTTTGGGGGTTGCCAATTTTTGTGGTGTCCGTTTTTGGGGTCTGATTTTGGGGCCGTTTTTTGGGGTCCCTTTTTGGGGTCACTTTTTGGGGGTTGCCAATTTTTGTGGTGTTCGTTTTTGGGGTCTGTTTTTGGGGTCGTTTTTAGGGTCATTTTTTTTGGGTGCCTTTTTGGGGTCAGCGTTTTGGGGGGGTCACTTTTTGGGGTCATTTCTTTGGGGTTGCCAATTTTTGTGCAGTCCGTTTTTGGGGTCATTTTTTGGGGTCGTTTTTGGGGTCATTTTTTTGGGGTGCCTTTTTGGGGTCGGGGTTTCGGGGGGGTCAGTTTTGGGGCCCCCACCTGCTCCTCGATGGCGTCGTCGGCCTCGATGTCGAAGAGGGCCCCCAGGTACGCGAGGTGCAGCAGCGCCAGCGCCCCCAGCGCCGCGTTCAGGCCCCGCACCCACAGCGCCTGGGGGGGGGGGGGACACACAGATTTTTGGGACCCCCCCCCAAAAAAAACAGGACCCCAAAAAAAACGGGACAGCCCCAAAACTGCTCCGAGGCACCCCCAGGACCCCCAAAAACCACCCCAGGACTCCCCAAACCCCTCCCAGGACCCCCTCCTCAGGATCCCCCGGGACCCCCCCAGACCCCAGAACCCCATAAAACCCCCCAGGGACCCCATAAACCCCCCAGGACCCCCAACCAGGACCCCCATAAGCCCCCGGGACCCCACAAACCCCTCCAGGCCCCCCAAAACCCCTCCCAGGCCCCCCCCAGGGACCCCATAAATCCCCCAGGACCCCCCAGGGACCACATAAACCCCCCAGGACCCCCAAAACACCCCCCAGGGACCTCAACCCCCCCCCCCAGGGACCTCATCAATGCCCCCCAGACCCCTCATAACCCCCCATGCCCCCCCAGGACCACCATAACCCCCCAGGACCCCCCCAGGGACCCCATAACCCCCCAAGGCCCCCCCCCAGGGACCCCATAACCCCCAAGGCCCCCCCCAGGGACCCCATAACCCCCCCAGATCCCCCCAGGACCCCCATAACCCCCCAGGGACCCCATAAACCCCCAGGGACCCCCAAGGGACCCCTATAACCCCCTCAGGACCCCCATAACCCCCCCAAGGACCCCCCAGGGACCCCATAACCCCCAGACCCCCATAACCCCCCATAACCCCCCAGGACCCCCCAGGGACCCCTATAACGCCCCCAGGCCCCCCATAAGCCCCCCAGGGACCCCTCCAGGACCCCATAAACCCCCCAAGTCCCCCCAGGACCCCCATAACCCCCCAAGGACCCCACCAGGGACCCCATAACCCCCATGTCCCTCCCAGGACCCCCATAACCCCCCAGGACCCCCAGGCCCCCCCCAGCCCCCCACTCACGTCCTTGTTGCGGTGGGGGCAGCCGGGGGGGCAGCGCTTGGGCAGGACGCAGGCGTCAAAGATGGCGGCCAGGCGCTGCCGCAGCTCTGGGGCGGGGCCACAGGAGGGGGCGGGGCCACAGGAGGGGGGCGGGGTCAATCCAGGCCACGCCTACTGCCCGTAAGCCACGCCCACCCGCCGCGGGGCACACCCACTGCGCCTCCAGCACCTCGCCCCTCCCAGCAGTGCTCAGGGTCAGCCCCGCCCACAATCCATAAGCCACGCCCACACACACCCAAGCCCCGCCCACACGCCCACTCGGACCCAAGCCCCGCCCACTTCCTCAAGCCCCGCCCCCAGCCACTGAGCCCTTCCCACCATGAGGCCTCTAGCCCCGCCCACTTCCCCTCTAGCCCCGCCTGCTTTTCTATAGCACCTCCCACTTCCCCTAGCCCCGCCCACTCCTTCTAGCCACGCCCACCACCCCATGGCCACGCCCCCCTCTTCCAAGCCCCTCCCCCAAATGGAGCTCTGTGGTTTTGCTCTCTGGCCCCGCCCACTCCCCTGTAGCCACACCCACTTTTTGCAACCACGCCCATTTCCTCCAGCCATGCTCAGCCCGTTAGCCCCGCCCACTTCTTCAAGGCCACGCCCCCTTTCTCCACCTCCTGGCCCTTCCCCATTGCCCCGCCCGCTTCCCTATCACCCCGCCCACTTCCCAAAGGCCCCGCCCACACCCACCCGGCTCCACCCACTTCCACATCGCCCCGCCCCTTCTTCTCACCTTTAGCCCCGCCCACTTTTATAGGCCACGCCCCCTTTCTCCACCCCTCTCCCCATCTTGAACCCTCCTGGCCCTTCCCCATCGCCCCACCCACTTCCAACCGACCCCACCCCTTTCCATTGGCCCCACCCCTTTCCCATTGACCCCGCCCACATCCCACTGGCCACGCCCACATCCCACCGGCCCCGCCCCCGCCCTTAAAGGGCCAGCGCTCACGGTGCTCCACGTAGGTGATGAGGCCGAGGGAGAGCAGCACGGCCGCCAGGTGGAAGCTCAGGCCCTGGGAGGGAGGGGAACTGGTGTTACTGGGAGGAACTGGGAGGGACTGGGAGGGGACTGGGGGCACTCACGTGCAGCAGGGCGCTGGCGGCATAGGTGCCCAGCACGGCCGCGAAGGTGCCCAGGCGCCGGGCGGTCTGGAACACGTCTGGGGGGGCAGCGGGGGCTCCCAGTGCCTCCCAGTAAGCGCCCAGTGCCTCCCAGTAACACCCCAGGAACCTCCCAGGGTCTCCCAGTAACAACCCGTAACCGCCCAGCGCCTCCCAGTAACAGCTCAGGAACTTCCCGGGGCCTCCCAGTAACCACCTCGCCTCCCAGTAACCACCCAGTGCCTCCCAGTAACACCCCAGTAACCTCCCAGGGCCTCCCAGTAAGCTCCCATCTATGTCCCATTGCTCCCATTCCCCTCCCAGTTTCCCCCAGCGCCCCCCAGCCTGCTCCCAGTTCACCCCAGTCCCTCCCAGTGCCCCCAATCCCCCCCCAGCCCCCTCCCAGTTCACCCCAGTCCCTCCCAGTGCCTCCCAATCCCCCAGCCCCCTCCCATTCCTTCCCAGTGCCTTTCCAGTCCCTCCCAGCGCCTCCCAGCCCCCTCCCCGTTTCCCCCAATGTCCCCCAGCCCCCTCCCAGGTTACCCCAGTTTCCCCCAGCCCCCTCCCAGTGCCCTCCAGTCCCCCCATCCCCTCCCAGCACCCCCAGCTCCCTCCCAGTCCCTCCCAGTGCCTCCCAATCCCCCCAGCCCCCTCCCAGCTTCCCCTAACCCCCTCCCAGCCCCTCCCCAGCCCCCTCCCAGTGCTCCCAGTATCCCCCAGCTCACAGGTGCGCAGCCAGCGGGCCATGGGCAGGTTCCAGTTGGTCACCACCTCGGCCATGGAGCGGGGCAGCTCCACGCGCAGCGGCCGCGCCACCGCCAGGTCCCTGCGGGACTCCCAGTCACCTCCCGGTCCCTCCCAGTTCCTCCCAGTACCCGCCCAGTTCACTTGTAACCCCCCTGTATCCCTCCCAGTTTCCTCGTTACCCCCCTGCATCCCTCCCAGATCCCTCCCAGTACCTCCAGTACCCCCCCAGTTCCCTCGTTACCCCCTTGTATCACTCCCAGTCCCCTCCCAGTCCCCTCCCAGCGCCCCCAGTACCCCCCAGCGTCCTCCAAATGCCTCCATTACCCCACCAGTCCCCTCCCAGTCCCCTCCCAGTACCCCCAGTACCCCCAGTACGCCCCCAGTTCCCTCATTACCCCCCTGTATCTCTCCCAGACCCCTCCCAGCACCCCCAGTATCTCCCCAGTTCCCACCAAATGCCCTCATTACCCCTCCAGTCCCCTCCTAGGCCCCTCCCAGTACCCCCAGTACCCCCAGTACCCCCCAGTCCCCTCCCATTACCCCCCAGTCACCTCCCAGTCCCTCCCAGTCCCCTCCCAGTTCCCTCATTACCCCCTGTATCTCTCCCAGACCCCTCCCAGTACCCCCAGTACCCCCCAGTTCCCACCAAATGCCCCCAGTACCCCCCAGTCCCCTCCCAGTCCCTCCCAGCACCCCCAGTACCCCCCAGCGTCCTCCAAATGCCCCCATTACCCCCCCAGTCCCCTCCCAGTACCCTCCCAGTCCCCTCCCAGTACCCCCAGTCCCCTCCCAGTACCCCCCAGTTCCCTCATTACCCCCCATTACCTCCCCAGTCACCTCCCAGTTCCCTCCCAGTCCCTCCCAGCACCCCCAGTACCCCCCAGCGTCCTCCAAATGCCCCCAGTACCCCCCAGTCCCCCCAGTTCCCTCCCAGTCCCCTCCCAGCACCCCCAGTACCCCCCAGTTCCCTCGTTACCCCCCATTACCCCCCAGTTCCCTCCCAGTCCCTCCCAGCACCCCCAGTACCCCCCAGCATCCTCCAAATGCCCCCATTACCCCCCAGTCCCCTCCCAGCACCCCCAGTACCCCCCAGTACCCCCCCAGTCCCCTCCCATTACCCCCCATTACCCCCCAGTCCCCTTCCAGCACCCCCAGTACCCCCCAGCGTCCTCCAAATGCCCTCATTACCCCCCAGTCCCCTCCCAGTCCCCTCCCAGTCCCTCCCAGTCCCCTCCCAGTCCCTCCCAGCACCCCCAGTATCTCCCCAGTTCCCACCAAATGCCCTCATTACCCCCCTAGTCCCTCCCAGTCACCTCCCAGTACCCCCCAGTTCCCTCATTACTCCCCTGTATCCCTCCCAGTTCCCTCCCAGTACCCCCAGTACCCCCCCCGTGTCCTCCAAATGCCCCCAGTACCCCCCCAGTCACCTCCTATTCCCTCCCAATACCCCCAGTACCCCCCAGTTCCCACCAAAAGCCCCCATTACCCCCAGTCCCTCCCAGTACCCCCCCAGCATCCTCCAAATGCCCCCAGTCCCCTCCCAGTCCCCTCCCAGTCCCCTCCCAGTCCCCTCCCAGTAAGGACCCACCAGTGGAGGTGGTCGTGGTGCACGGAGGAGCCCGAGCCGGCCAGCGTGGCCGTGGCCTCGGAGAGGAAGGCGACGAAATAGTTGCTGAAGTGGAAGGAGAGCGCGCTCTCGTAGGCACGAAGCCACCTGTGGGAAGGGGGGCGTTTTTTGGGGGGGCAGGGGTGTATGGCCCCCCCGGGTCCAAATCGCCCCCCCGGGGTCTAGATCCAACCCCCGGGGTCTAAATCCAACCCCCGGGGTCCCAAATCCCCCTGAGGGCACAAATTCTCCCCAAATGGCCCCAAATTCCCCCCTTGATCCCAAATTCCCCGCCCGGGGTCTAAATTCCCCCCCCACGATCCCAAATCCCCCCCAAGGGCCCAAATCCCCCAAATGGCCCCAAATTCCTCCCAACCCCCCAAATCCCCAAACCCCCCATTACCCCCCAAGTGTCCCCAAACCCCCCAAACCCCTCCAAAACCCCCCAAGTGTCCCCAAAACCCCTCTTGACCCCCCAAATCTCCCCAAAACCCCCAAGTGTCCCCAAAAGCCGCCCAACCCCCCAAAACCCCCCTCCAAACCCCCCAAAACTCCCCCCAAACCCCTCCCAATCCCTCCCAACCCTTCCCCAACCCCCCCAAATTGCCCCAAGTGTCCCCAAAATCCCTTGAAACGCCCCCAAGTGTCTCCAAAATTCCCCCCAACCCCCTCAGAACCCCCCAAACCCCCCAAACCCTCCCCAAACCCCCCAAAACCCCTTGAAACCCCCCCCAAGTGTCTCCAAAATCCCCCAAACCCCCCCAAAACCCCCCAACCTCCCCCAAATCCCCCCAAGTGTCCCCAAACTCCCCCAAAACCCCCCAAAACTCCCCCAAAATCCCCCAACCCCTCCCCAAATCCCTCTAAACCCCCCAACCACCCCCCAAACCCCCTGAACCCCCCCAAAACCCCTCCAACCTCCCATTGACCCCCCAAACCTCCCCCAAACTCCCCCCAAACTCCCCCAAATCCCCCCAACCCCTCCCAATCCCTCTAAGCCCCCCAAACCCCCCCCAAAACCCCGTGAACCCCCCCAAAACACCCCCAAACCCCCCCAAAACCCCCTGAACCCCCCAAAAACCCCCCTCAAACCCCCAAAACCCCTGAACCCCCCAAAACCCCCTGAAGCCCCCCAAAACACCCCCAAAACCGCCCCCAAACCCCCCAAAACACCCCCAAACCCCCCAAAACCCCCTGAACCCCCAAAACACCCCCAAACCCCCCCAAAACCCCCTGAACTTCCCCAAAACCCCCTGAATCCCCCCAAAACCCCCTGAACCCCCCCAAAACCCCCTGAAGCCCCCAAAACACCCCCAACCCCCCAAAACCCCCTGAACCCCCAAAAAACCCCCTGAACCCCCCAAAACACCCCCAAGCCCCCCAAGTGTCCCCAAACCCCCCCAAGACCCCCCCTCACCTTGCCAGCACGCTCCTGTCCCCCGCAGCATCGCCCCCAAAACCGAAAGAAACCACCCCAAAATAAATCCCCAACCCAACAAGGGGGGACACAAAGACCCCGGGGGGGTCCAGGTCCCTCGGGGGGTCTCGGGGTTGGGGGGGGGCACTGACCGGTGTAGGGCGGGGGTCCCGTAGAGGGGGAGGAGGCAGGAGAAGAGGAAGGGGGCCAGGCAGGTGGACACCAGCAGGCACAGCGCCGCCAGCACCAGGCTGGATGCGGCCTTGCGAGCCCACGCCACGCTCTGGGGGGGGGAGGAAAATTTGGGGTGGGGGGAAATTTTGGGAAAAGGGGGCGGAGGGGTAATGGGAAGGGGGAGATGGGAAGGTGGGGGGAGGAAGTGGGCGAGAAATGGGGATAAATTGTCTCCGAATGGACCCAAATCGCCTCCGAATGGACCCAAATCTTCTCCAAATGGACCCAAATCCCCCAAAATTTCCTCAAATCCCCCCAAGTGGCCCCAAATCCCCACCAACCCCCTCCAACCCCCCAATCCCCCCAGTCCCCCCAAACCCCCTCCAACCCCCCTCTAAACCCCCTTGACCCCCTCAAACCCCCCCCAACCCCCTCCAACCCCCCCTTGACCCCCAAACCCCTCCAAATCCCCCCAACCCCCCCTTAAACCCCCCACACCCGCCCAAATCCCCCCAAACCCCCCAAGTGTCCCCAAAAGCCCCCAAAATTCCCCCAAACCCCCTCCAACCCCCCAAACCCTCCCAATCCCACTAAATCCCCCCAAATCCCCCTTGACCCCCCCAAATCCCTCTAACTCCCCCTCAAATCCCCCCAATTCCCTCTAAACCCCCCAAATCTCCCAAACCCCCCAAACCCCCCAACTCCCCCAAACCCCCCAACTCCCCCCAAAACCCCCCCAGACCCCCCCAAACCCCCTTGACCCCCCCAAACCCCCCCAAATCCCCCCAAATCCCCCCAACCCCCCAACTCCCCCCAAATCCCCCCAAACCCCCTCCAACCCCCTCTAAACCCCCCCAACCCCCCCAAACCCCCTCTAAACCCCCCTTGACCCCCCCAAACCCCCTCCAACCCCCTCTAAACCCCCTTGGCCCCCTCAAACCCCCCAAGTCCCCTCCAGCCCCCAAACCCCCAAACCCCCTCCAACCCCCCTTAAGCCCCCCAAATCCCCCCAAACCCCTCCAACTCCCCCTTGACCCCCCAAACCCCCTCCAAACCCCCTCCAACCCCCCCAAACCCCCCAACTCCCCCCAACTCCCCCCAAACCCCCCAAATCCCCCCAAACTCCCCAAACCCCCCAGACCCCCCAAACCCCCTCCAACCCCCTCTAAACCCCCCAACCCCCCAAACCCCCTCAAACCCCCCCAACTCCCCCCAAACTCCCCCAAACCCCCCCAAACCCCCTCCAACCCCCTCTAAACCCCCCAACTCCCCCCAAACCCCCCAACTCCCCCCAAATCCCCCAAACCCCCCAGACCCCCCAAACCCCCTCCAACCCCCTCTAAACCCCCCCCAACCCCTCAAACCCCCCAAACCCCCCCCCAACTCCCCCCAAACCCCCTCAAACCCCCCAACTCCCCCAAACCCCCCAACTCCCCCAAACCCCCCCCCATTACCAGGGGGCCCCTCGACGGCCCGCAGGTAGGCCCCGAAGGGCTCCCAGGGCCCGAAGACGACGGAGGCGGGGGAGCAGAGGTAGCCCAGGACCTGCGCGGGGGTGGGCTCCGCGCCCCCCCCCTGCCCCCGGTCCAGGTCGATGCCCAGGGACAGGGCATTATTCGCCACCCCCTTCTGAGCGCCTGGGGGGGGGGGAAATTGGGGGGGTTAGGGGGAATTGGGGGGTTTGGGGGGATTTGGGGGGAAATGGGGGGGTTAGGGGGGAAATTGGGGGGAAATCGGGGGGTTAGGGGGAAATTGGGGGGTTTGGGGGGAATTGGGGGGAAATGGGGGGTTTGGGGGGAATTGGGGGGTTTGGGGGAAAGTGGGGGGCTAGGGGGAAATGGGGGGATTAGGGGGAATTGGGGGCTTTGGGGGGAATTGGGGGATTAGGGGGAAATCAGGGGGTTTGGGGGGAATGGGGGGAATTGGGGGGTTTGGGGGGAGATTGGGGGGTTTGGGGGAGCTAGGGGGAAATGGGGGGATTTGGGGGAAATCGGGGGGTTAGGGGGAAATTGGGGGGTTTGGGGGGAATTTGGGGGGAAAATGGGGGGGTTAGGGGGAGCTAGGGGGAAATTGGGGGGTTTGGGGGGATTTGGGGGGAAAATGGGGGGGTTAGGGGGAGCTAGGGGGAAAGTGGGGGGTTTGGGGGGAATCAGGGGGAAATGGGGGTTGGGGGGAAATTGGGGTGTTTGGGGGGAAATGGGGGGTTAGGGGGGAAATTGGGGGTTTGGGTGGGATTTGGGGGAAATCGGGGGTTTGGGGGGGTAGGGGGGAAATGGGGGGTTAGGGGGAAATGGGGGGTTTGGGGGAGATTGGGGGGAAATGAGGGGGTTAGGGGGAAATCTGGGGGTTTGGGGGGAATTGGGGGGTTTGGGGGAAATTGGGGGGAAATGGGGGGTTAGGGGGAAATGGGGGTTAGGGGGAAGTCAGGGGGTTTGGGGGGAAATGGGGGGTTAAGGGGGAATTGGGGGGAAATGGGGGGTTAGGGGGAAATCGGGGGGTTTAAGGGGGAAAATTGGGGGGTTTGGGGGGAAAATCAGGGGGTTTGGGGGGAATTGGGGAAATTGGGGGTTTGGGGGTGAGGGGGGATATGGGGGCGTGGGGGGAAATTGGGGGGGTCAGGGGGTAAATTGGGGGTGGGGGGCTCTGACCTCGCATCTTGTGCCAGGTCACCGTGTCCACCATGTGCAGCTCCCTGCGGGGGGGGCAGCGCCCCCAGTTAGGGGCACGGCACTCCCAGTTCCCCCCAGTGCTCCCAGTGCCCCCCAGTAACCCCCAGTAATCCCCCTTCCCCCCCCAATCTCCCCATATCCCCCAAACCTCCCTCCAGCCCCCCACCCCCTCCAAATCCCCCCACATCCCCCCCAATCCCCCCTACCCCCCCATATCCCCCCAATACACCCCCATATCCCCCCAAAACGCCCCCCACCCCCCAATCCCCCCAAACCCCCCCCACCCCCAAAAATCCCCCCTCACCCCATCAGGATGTAGCTGAGGCCCCCCACCCTCCAAATCCCCCTACCCCCCATATCCCCCCAATCCCCCCAAACCCCCATATACCCCTCATATCCCCCCATACACCCCCAAAACCCCCCCAATTCCCCCCAAAACGCCCCCACCCCAAAACCCCCCCAAATCCCCCCTCACCCCATCAGGATGTAGCTGAGGGCGGCCACCAGGCAGAGCCCCCCATATCCCCCCATACACCCCCATATCCCCCCAAAACCCCCCATACACCCCCATATCCCCCCAAACCCCCCATATGCCCCCCAAAATGCCCCCCACCCCCAAAACCCCCCCAGCCCCCCAACTCCCCCCATATCCCCCCAATCCCCCTCCCACTCCCCCATACACCCCCATATCCCCCCAATCCCCCCATATCCCCCCTTACACCCCCAAAACCCCCCATATCCCCCCCAAAACCCCCCCAAACCGCCCCCACCCCCCCAAAATCGCCCCCCTCACCCCATCAGGATGTAGCTGAGGGCGGCCAGGGCCAGGCAGAGCCCCCCTACCCCCATATCCCCCCAAGCCCCCCCAATCCCCCCCATACACCCCCATATCCCCCCATATCCCCCCAAACCCCCCCACCCCCAAAAATCCCCCCTCACCCCATCAGGATGTAGCTGAGGGCGGCCAGGGCCAGGCAGAGCCCCCCCATATCCCCCCAATCCCCCTCCCACTGCCCCATATCCCCCCATACACCCCCAAACCCCCTCCCACTCCCCCACAGCCCCCCAAAATGCCCCCCACCCCCCAGACCCCCCCAGTCCCCCCAAATCCCCCAAATCCCCCCAAACCCCCTCCCACTCCCCCATACACCCCCATATTCCCCCCAGACCCTCCATATCCCCCCAAACAGCCCCATATCCCCCCCTTACACCCCCAAAACCCCCCAATTCCCCCCAAACCCCCCCCACCCCCAAAATCCCCCCCCCTCACCCCATCAGGATGTAGCTGAGGCCCCCCACCCCTCCAAATCCCCCCTACCCCCCCAAGTCCCTCCCAGTCTCCCATACACCCCCATATTCCCCCCAGACCCTCCATATCTCCCCCCAATCCCCCCAAAACCCCCCAAACCCCCAAACCCCCCCCCAAAAATCGCCCCCCTCACCCCATCAGGATGTAGCTGAGGGCGGCCAGGGCCAGGCAGAGCCCCCCTACCCCCATATCCCCTCCAATCCCCCCAAACCCCCCATATACCCCTCATATCCCCCCCATACACCCCCAAAACCCCCCAATTCCCCCAAACCCCCCCAACCCCCCCCACCCCCAAAATCCCCCCTCACCCCATCAGGATGTAGCTGAGGCCCCCCACCCCTCCAAATCTCCCCCTACACCCCCAAGTCCCCCCCCATACACCCCCATATCCCCTCATATCTTCCCCTAATCCCCCCAATTCCCCCCAAAACCCCCCAAACCCCCCCCCCCAAAAATCCCCCCTCACCCCATCAGGATGTAGCTGAGGGCGGCCAGGGCCAGGCAGAGCCCCCCATATCCCCCCCAATCCCCCTCCCACTGCCCCATATCCTCCCCATACACCCCCAAACCCCCTCCCACTCCTCCACAGCCCCCCCAAAATGCCCCCCACCCCCCAGACCCTCCCCAACCCCCCAAATCCCCCCATATCCCCCCAAACCCCCTCCCACTCCCCCATACACCCCCATATTCCCCCCAGACCCCCCATATCCCCCAAACACCCCCATATCCCCCCATACACCCCCAAAACCCCCCAAACCCCTTCCAAAACGCCCCCCACCCCAAAACCCCCCCAAAATCCCCCCTCACCCCATCAGGATGTAGCTGAGGGCGGCCAGGGCCAGGCAGAGCCCCCGGGGGGCTCGCGCCCGGCTGAGGAGCAGGGTGAGGGCGCAGAGGGCGCTGAGCAGGGCCACCCACAGGGCCTGCGCCCCGAAAAAATGGTGCAGGGCCAGCAGCCCCCGCCGCCGCCCCCGCGTGCTTGCCCCCGCGGCAAGGCTGGGGTAGGGGGGGGGGGGAAAGAAAGGGGGTGGGGGGGGAAAAAATGGGGTTGGGGGGAAAACAGGGGGTGGGGGGAAAAAATGGGGTTGGAGGGGGAAAAATGGGGTTATGGGGGGAAAAAGATAATAGGGGGAAAAGATAATAAAGGGGGGTAAAAAGGGGTTGGAGGGGGTAAAAAAGGGGTTGGGGGGAAAAAAGGGGGTTGGGGGGAAAAAGGGGTGGGGGGAAAAAAGGGGGTTGGAGGGGAAAAAAGGGGTTGGAGGGGGGTAAAAAAGGGGTTGGGGGGGGTAAAAATGGGGTTGGGGGGGGAAAAAGGGGTTGGGGGGAAAAAGGGGGTGGGGGGAAAAAGGGGTTGGGGGCGTAAAAAGGGGGTGGGGGGAAAAAGGGGTTGGGGGGGTTAGAGACCACCTCTGTACCCCAATTGTCACCCAAATATTGGGGGGGGAGTTGGGGCACCCCCCCTGTTTTAGAGGGGCTCCTCTGTTAGTTAAGACCCCCCCATTAGCTAAGACCACCCCCTTTGGTTAAGCCCCCCCCCCCAATAGCTGAGACATCCCTCCCATATGTGGGACCCCCAGAAGCCCCCAGGAACCCCCAAAGCCCCCCAACCCCCCCAGCAGCCCCCTAATCCCCCCAGGACCCTCCCAAACCCCCCAAACCCCCCTGAGGTCCCCCCAGCCCCCCCAGGAGCCCCTTGAAGCCCCCCAACCCCCCCAAGCCCCCCCATATCCCCCCAATCCCCCCAGCAGCCCCCTAATCCCCCCAATCCCCCCCCAGCAGCCCCCTAATCCCCCCAGGACCCTCCCAAACCCCCCAAAACCCCCGAGCCCCCCCAGCCCCCCAGGAGCCCCCTGAAGCCCCCAAGCCCCCCAAAGCCCCCCAACCCCCCCAGCAGCCCCCTAATCCCCCCAGGACCCCCCAAACCCCCTCCAGCCCACCCAGGAGCCCCCTGAAGCCCCCCAACGCCCCCTAAATCCCCCCAGCAGCCCCCTAATCCCCCCAGGACCCCCCCAGGACCTTCCCAAAGCCCCCAAAGCCCCCCCTAGGACCCCCCCAAACCCCCAAAACCCCTCTGAGGCCCCTCCCAGACCCCCAGGAGCCCCCTGAAGCCCCCCAATCCCCCCAAGCCCCCCATATCCCCCCAATCCCCCCAGGACCCTCCCAAACCCCCCAAAGCACCCCCCAGCCCTCCCAGGAGCCCCTTGAAGCCCCCAAGCCCCCAAAGCCCCCCAACCCCCCTAATCCCCCCAGCAGCCCCCTAATCCCCCCAGGACCCTCCCAAACCCCCCAAAGCCCCCCCCCAGCCTTCCCAGGAGCCCCTTGAAGCCCCCAAGCCCCCCCAAAGCCCCCCAACCCCCCCAGCAGCCCCCTAATCCCCCCAGGACCCCCCCAAACCCCCTCCAGCCCCCCCAGGAGCCCCCTGAAGCCCCCCAATGCCCCCTAAACCCCCCCCAGCAGCCCCCTAATCCCCCCAGGACCCCCCCAAAGCCCCCACCCCCTCCCTAATCCCCCCAAACCCCCCAAAACCCCCTGAGGTCCCCCCCAGCCCCCCAGGAGCCCCCTGAAGCCCCCAATCCCCCCCAGCAGCCCCCTAATCCCCCCAGGACCCCCCAGGACCCTCCCAACCCCCCCAAAGCCCCCCGAGCCCCCCCCCACTCACGCAGGCGGTGCAGCAGGCGGGCCCCCAGGCAGAGGAGCAGCAGGGGCCAGAGCTGGGCCAGGCCCTGGCGCGCCGTGGGCACCACGCAGCCCGGCAGCACCTGAGCCGCAAACTCCCGGGGGGGCAGCGCCGCCATCTGGGGGGGGGCAACAAAAAGGGGGGGGTCACAAAGGTCAGGGAGCTGCCCCTGCACTGGGAACCCTCCGGAGACCCCCCCAAGACCCCAACACCCCACCCCAGGACCCCCAGGGACCCCCAGGGCCCCCCAGACCCTCAGTGACCCCCCCAGGACCCCCCAGGAGCATCCCTGGGGCCATCAGGACTCCAAGGACCCCCCCAGACCCTCAGGGACCCCCAGGAGCCCCCAGGACCTCAAAGACCCCCCCCAGACCCTCAGGGCCCCCCCTAGGACCCCCGAGACCCCTCCAGGACCCCCAAGACCCCTCCAGGACCCCCAAGGATCCACCCAGGACCCCCCCAGGATCATCCCTGGAGCCATCAGGACTCCAAGAACCCCCCCCAGACCCTCAGGGACCCCCCTAGGAGCCCCCAGGACCTCAAAGACCCCCCCAGACCCTCAGGGACCCTCCTAGGACCCCCGAGACCCCTCCAGGACCCCCAAGACCCCTCCAGGACCCCCAAGGATCCCCCAGGACCCCCCCAGGAGCATCCCTGGAGCCATCAGGACTCCAAGGACCCCCAGACCCTCAGGGACCCCCTAGGACCCCCGAGACCCCTCCAGGACCCCCAAAACCCCTCCAGGACCCCCCCAGGATCATCCCTGGAGCCATCAGGACCCCAAGGACCCCCCCCAGGACCCCCAAGACCCCTCCAGGACCCCCAGAGACCCCTCCCAGGACCCCCAGGACCATCCTTGGACCCATCAGGACCCCAAGGACCCCCGAGGACCCCCAAGACCCCTCCAGGAACCAAAGGACCCCCCAGGACCCCAGGGACCCCCAGGACCCCCAGGGACCCCTCCAGGACCTCAAGGACCCCCCAAGCCCTCAGTGACCCCCCAGGAGGCCCCAAGACCCCCCCAGGAGGCCCCAAGACCTCCCCAGGGACCCCCAAGACCCCCCAGGGACCCCCTCAAGACCCCCCGACACCCCCGGGCCCCCTGAGACCCCCAGACCCCTCAGGCTCCCCCAGACCCCCAGGACTCCCCCCAGGACCCCCAGAGCCCCCCAGGCCCGCCCCGAGACCCCCAAATCCCCCTCAAGACCCCCCAGGACCCCCGGACCCCCTCAACCCCCTCCCAGGACCCCCGGAGCCCCCTCAAGACCCCCCAGGACCCCCCAAATCCCTCCCAAATCCCCCCCCCCGGGACCCCCAAATCCCCCTCAAGACCCCCCAGGGACCCCCCCAGGCGCCCCCCCCCGCACCTCGCCCGCGCTGAGGGAGCGGCCGGCGCCGGCCTGAGGAGAAAGGGGCGGAGCCCGGCCGCCAGCCAATCACCGCCCGCCCCCCGGCCCCGCGCGCGGCGCCCGGCCAATCACAGCGCGGCGCGGCCAAATGGCGGCGGGGGGCGGAGCCTCGGTTGCTAGGGGAGGGCTGCGGTTGCTAGGCAACGGGGGAGTTACCGGAGGCGGGGCTTGGGTTGGGAGGGGGCGGGGCCCAGCAGGCTCCGTTGCCTGGCAACGGGAGAGGGGGCGGAGCCCGGTTGCCAAGGGCGTGGCCGGGTTGCCGGGCAACGGGAGCGGGTTGCTAGGGGGCGTGGCCTGGTCGCCTAGCAACAGAGCCGGGCCACCGAGACGGAGAAAGCAGAGCGCCCCCCTCAGCGCGGTGCATTGTGGGCCAGCGTCCGGCCCGCCGCCATCCCGCGCGGTGCATTGTGTGGGGGGAGCGGCGGTCCTCCAGCATCCCAGCATGCACCGCGAGCCGGAAGTGGGGGGGGTTCCCGGCGTGCCCCGCGCGCCAAGATGGCGCTGCCCAGCAGGGGGGGGATGGAGCGCTACCTGGTGCTAGGCCGCATCGGGGAGGGGGCGCACGGGGTCGTCTTCAAGGCCAAGGACAGGGAGGTGAGGGTGGGGGGCGTTAAATTTTGGGGAGGGGGTCCTGAGGTAATTGGGGGGTCCTGAGGTAATTGGGGGGTCCTGGGGTAATTGGGGGGTCTATAAGATTTGGGGGGGGCCTAAAGTAATAGGGGGGCCCTGAGGTAAATGGGGGGCTCTGGGGTAATTGGGGGGGTCTTGAAATGGGGGGGGGGGCTACTGAGGTGATGGGGGGTTCCTGAAATTGGGGGGGGGGCTGAGGAGGGGGTCCTGAGGTAATGGGGGGTCCTGGGGTAATTGGGGGGGTCCTGAGGTGATGGGGGGGTCCTGAGGTAATGGGGGGGTCCCTGGCATTTGGGGGGGCTTAAAGTAAGGGGGGGGGCTCTGAGGTGATAGGGGGGGGTCCATGGGATTTGGGGGGCTATGAGGTGGTGGGGGGGGTCCCTGAGGTGACGGGGGGGTCCTGAAATTGGGGGGGGCTGAGGAGGGGGTCCTGGGGTGATTGGGGGGGCTCCTGAGGTAACGGGGGGTCGTGAAATGGGGGGGACTGAGGAGGGGGTCCTGAGGTAATTTGGGGGGGTCCTGGGATTTGGGGGGGCCCTGAGGTGATGGGGGGTCCTAAAATGAGGCGCTGAGGGAGGGGGCCCTGAGGTGATGGGGGGGTCCTGGGGTAATTGGGGGTCATGAAACTGGGGGGCTCATCACCCCCTGACATCACGCCCCCCCCCAGACGGGGGAGACGGTGGCCCTGAAGAAGGTGCCACTGCCCCGCCCCGAGGACGGGCTGCCCCCCGCCCTGCGCGAGATCAAGGCCCTGCGAGAGATCGGGGACAGCCCCCACGTGAGTCACCCCCCCCCCCAAAAAAAAAAAAAATGGGGGAAAACGGGTGAAAATGGGTGAAAAAAAAAATAAAAATTTATATTTGAAAATTGGGAGGTTTGGGAAATTTTTAAAAATTGGGAGGTTTGGGAAATTTTGAAAATTAGGAAGTTTGGGAAATTTTGAAAATTGGGAGGTTTGGGAAATCTTGAAAATTGGGAGGTTTGGGAAATATAAATTTAAATATTGAAAAGTTTGGGAAATTTAAATTTGAAAGTGAAAAGTTTGCAAAATTTGAAAATATAAAGATTGAAAAGTTTGGGAAATTTAAGTTTAAAAATTTTAATGTTTGGGAAATTTGAAACGCCAAATTTGAAAACACACAAAAAATTTAGAAGCTTGGGAAATTTGAAAACATAAAATTTGAAAGCAATTTAAATTTTGAAATTTTTAGATTTAACTTCTTAAATTCAAACTTAAATTTTCCAATTTGAGTTTAATTTTTGAATTTCAATGTTTGATTTTTAAATTCCCCTTAAATTTCAATCTTAAGTTTTAAAACTTTAGCTTTACCTTTTAAGTTTAAATTTATTTTCGAAATTCAAATTTGATCTCAAAATTTTTATTTCTTATTTTTAAATCTAAATTCTCCCCTTAAACTTCAAGCTTAAATTTAAAACTTTTGGATTTTAAATTTAAATTTTAAATTTTGGGGTTTCAAATTTTAAATTTTGAATTGTTGGGTTTTAAATTTAAATTTTGAATTTTGGGGTTTCAAATTTTAATTTTAAACTATTGGATTTCAAATTTAAATTTTGAATTTTTGGAGTTCAAATTTTAAATTTTGAATTTTTGGATTTCAAATTTAGATTTTAAACCTCTGGATTTCAAATTTAAATTTTAAACTTCTGGATTTCAAATCTAAATTTTAAGTTCTTGGAATTCAAATTTTAACTTTAACATTTTAACTTTAAAAATTTAAAATTTAAAATTTAAAATTTAAAAAATTAATTTTAAAAATTTTATTAAAAAAAAATAACTTTAATTTTACCAATTCTTGAATTTTTCGGTGCGCCCCCCCAGGTGGTGCGGCTGCGCGCCGCCTTCGCGCAGGGCTCGGCCGTGGTTTTGGCCTTCGACTTCGTGGCCGGCGACCTGGGGGGGCTCCTGCGGGCGACCCCCGCCCCCCTGCCCCCCCCCCGCGTCCGCGCCCTCCTGGCCATGACCCTGCGGGGGCTGGGACACTGCCACCGCCTGCGCATCCTGCACAGGGTGGGGGGGCAAAAATTTTGGAGGGGGGGGGGCAAAATTTGGGGAGGGGGGGGTTAAAATTGGGGAGTGGGGGGCTAAAATTGGGGTATGGGGGGCTAAAATTGGGGTATGGGGGGCTAAAATTGGGGAATGGGGGGGGGAAAATTGGGGTATGGGGGGCAAAAATTGGGGAGGGGGTTAAAATTGGGGTATGGGGGGGCGAAATTTGGGGAATGGGGGGCGAAAATTGGGGTATGGGGGGTTAAAATTGGGGAGGGGGGCGAAAATTTGGGGAGCAGGGGGCAAAATTGGGGAGGGGGGCTAAAATTGGGGTGAATGGGGGCAAAAATTGGGATGGGGGGTAAAATTGGGGAATGGGGGGCAAAAATTTGGGGTATGGGGACAAAAATTGGGGAATGGGGGTCTAAAATTGGGGTATGGGGGGCTAAAATTGGGGAGGGGGCGAAAATTGGGGTATGGGGGGCAAAAATTGGGGAGGGGGCTAAAATTGGGGTGTGGGGGGCAAAAATTGGGGGAGGGGGGCGAAAATTGGGGTATGGGGGGCAAAAATTGGGGTATGGGGGGCAAAAATTGGGGAGGGGGTTAAAATTGGGGTATGGGGGGTTAAAATTGGGGTATGGGGGGCGAAAATTGGGGTATGGGGGAGAAATATTGGGGGGGGGCTCAGGGGGTGTAAAATTGGGTGGTGGGGGGTTTGGGGGGCTTAAAATATTTTGGGGGGGTCTTGAAATATTTTGGGGGGTCTGAAAATATTGGGGGGTCCATAAAATATTTGGGGGAGGTCCTTAAAATATTGGGGGGTCAAAATCTGGGTGTAAGAAGAGGAAAGGGGGGGCCTAAATATTCTGGGGGGTCCTAAATATTTGGGGGGGTCATGAGGACCCTAATATTGGGGGGCAAATGGAGTAATTTTGGGGGAAATGGGGTAATTTGGGGGAAATAGGGTAATTTTGGGGCAAATGGGGTAATTTTTATTTTTTTTAATTTATTTTTTTTTAAAATTTTTAAATGGGGATTTTTTGGGGGGGGGGCCACACCGTGACCCCCCCGTTGTGCCCCCCCACGACCTCACGCCGGCCAACCACCTGATCCACGGCGCCGGACGCCTGAAACTCGCCGATTTTGGGTTCCCCCGAGACCTGCCCCCCCCCCGCGGGGGGGGGCGACCCTACAGCCACCAGGTGGCCACCAGGTAACCCCCCCGGCCCCCCCCGCGCTAATTAACCCCCCCACTTAATTAATTAATCACTAATTAACCCCCCTCAAGGTGGTACCGAGCCCCCGAGCTCCTCTACGGCGCCCGGCACTACGACGAGGGGGTCGATTTGTGGTGAGCCCCCCCCCAAAAAAAAAATCATTGCCCCCCCCCAATTTTAACCCTGAAATCCCCCCCCAGAAAAAAAAAAAAAAAAAAATTGGGGAAATTCCCCTTAATTTTGGAGCCACCCCAAAAAAAATTTGGACCCCAAAAATTTTGGACCCCCCCCAGAAAAAAAAATTGAGACCCCCCCAAAAAAAATTTTGGACCCCCCCCTGCCGAAATTTTTATTCCTCCGGATTTTTATTTTAATATCCCCCCCCCCCCGAAATTTTGGCCTCAATTTTTCCTTTTGTTTTCCTCTTTTTGCCCAAATTTGCTCCGTTTTCCCCCAAAATTTCTCACCCCCCCCCCTTAAAAAAAACTTTGGACCCCCCCAAAAAAATTTTTAGACCCCCCCCCAATATTTTTACTCCTCCAGATTAATATTTCCCCCCCAATTTTCCTTCTCAATTTTCCCTTCCCTTTTCCCCTTTCCCTTTTTGCCCAAATTTTCCCTTTTTTCCCCCAAAATTTCTCTCCCCCCCAAAAAATAAAATGTTGAACCCCCCCAAAAAAAATTTTTAGACCCCCCCCCCCAATATTTTTACTCCTCCAGATTAATATTTCCCCCCCAATTTTCCTCCTCAATTTTCCCTTTCCTTTTCCCCTTTCCCTTTTTGCCCAAATTTTCCTTTTTTTCCCCCAAAATTTCTCTCCCCCCCCCCTCAAAAAAAATAACTTTCTGCCCCCCCCCAGGGCCGTGGGCTGCATTTTTGGGGAGCTTTTGAACCTTTCGCCCCTTTTCCCGGGGGAGAACGACATCGAGCAGCTCTGCTGCGTGCTGCGCGCCCTGGGCACCCCCAGTCCCAGCGTCTGGCCGGTACTGGGAGCACTGGGAGGGACTGGGAGGCACTGGGAAGGCACTGGGAGGGCACTGGGAGGGACTGGGGTAAACTGGGAGGGCACTGGGAGCGCTGCGGTGGGGGGAAAAGGGGATTTGGGGGCGCTGGGAGGCTGCTGGGGGTGCACTGGGAGGTACTGGGTTGTACTGGGAGGTACTGGGATGGGCACTGGGAGGTACTGGGATGTACTGGGAGGTGGTAATGCATAGGAAGGGGGTGCTGGGAGGGGCTGCAATGGTGTTGGGGCATACTGGGAGGTACTGGGGGGGGACTGGGAGGTAGCAGGGGGGCACTGAGGGATACTGGGATGGACTGGGAGGGTTGTTGAGGGGTACTGGGGCATACTGGGATGTACTGGGAGATAGCAGGGGGGCGTTGGGGGATACTGGGACATACTGGTGGGGCTGTAGAGGGGCACTGGGACATACTGGGATATACTGGGACGTATTAGTTTATAGGGAGGGAAGCATTTGAGCGTACTGGGAGTCATCCAGGTCCCACTGGGACATACTGGGATGTACTGGGATGTATTAGTCTATAGGAAGAGAAGCATTTGAGCATACTGGGAGCCACGCGGGTCCCATTAGGGCATACTGGGACATACTGGGAGGTAGCAGTGGGGCTGTAGAGGGGCACTGGGACATACTGGGATGTACTGGGACATATTAGTCTATGGGGAGGGAAGCATTTGAGCATACTGGGAGCCACCCAGGTCCTGTTAGGATGTACTGGGACATACTGGGATGTACTGGGACATGTTAGTCTATAGGGAAGGAAGCGCTTGAGCGTACTGGGAGTCATCCAGGTCCCATTGGGGCATACTGGGACATACTGGGATGTACTGGGAGATACCGGTGGGGCCGTTAGGATGTACTGGGACATACTGGGATGTACTGGGATGTATTAGTCTATAGGAAGGGAAGCATTTGAGCATAGTGGGAGCCACCCAAGTCCTGTTAGGACATACTGGGACATACTGGGATGTACTGGGACATGTTAGTCTATAGGGAGGGAAGCGCTTGAGCATACTGGGAGTCATCCAGGTCCCATTGGGGCGTACTGGAACATACTGGGATATACTGGGACGTATTAGTCTATAGGGAGGGAAGCATTTGAGCATACTGGGAGCCACCCAGGTCCCGTTAGGACATACTGGGATGTACTGGGACGTGTTAGTCTATAGGGAGGGAAGCGCTTGAGCGTACTGGGAGTCATCCAGGTCCCATTGGGGCATACTGGGACATACTGGGATGTACTGGGAGATAGCGGTGGAGCCGTTAGGATGTACTGGGACATACTGGGATGTACTGGGATGTATTAGTCTATAGGAAGGGAAGCATTTGAGCATACTGGGAGCCACCCAGGTCCCGTTAGGACATACTGGGACATACTGGGATGTACTGGGACATGTTAGTCTATAGGGAGGGAAGCGCTTGAGCGTACTGGAAGTCATCCAGGTCCCATTGGGCCATACTGGGCCATACTGGGAGATAGCAGAGGGGCACTGGGACATACTGGGACATACTGGTGGGGCTGTAGGGGGCACTGGGACGTACTGGGATGTACTGGGACGTATTCATCTATAGGAAGGGAAGCATTTGAGCATACTGGGAGCCACCCAGCTCCCGTTAGGCCATACTGGTTCTTACTGGGACATACTGGAAAAGCCCCCAGGCTCCCTGTGGGACCCTGGGGGGGCCTCCCGCCGGTCTGGGGGGGGTCCCTGAGGTTGCCCCCCCCCCAGGAGCTGGCGCAGCTCCCCGATTACCCCAAAATCTGGTTCCGGGCTCAGGCCCCGGCCCCCCTGGAGGAGCTGGTGCCCGACGCCCCCCCCGCGGCCGTCAGCCTCCTGCGGCGCTTCCTCGTCTACCCCTCCCGGCAGCGCATCCGCGCCCACCAGGTTTTTTTTTTGGGGGGGGGGGGGGGCAAAATTTGGGGGTGGGGGGCACTGGGAGGGGCTGGGGGGATTTGGGGGGTTGGGATCACCCTTCAGGGGGATGGGGGTGCTGGGAGGGACTGGGGGGAGTTGGGGGCGCTGGGAGGGGTTTGGGGGGAGTTGGGGGGCACTGGGAGGGGCTGGGGGGGGCACTGGGAGGGCACTGGGAGGGACTTGGGGGGGGTACTGGGAGGGGCTGGGGGGATTTGGGGCGGTTGGGGTCACCCTTCAGGGGGATGGGAGGGACTGGGGGGACTGGGGGGTGCTGGGAGGGACTGGGGGGGCTAGGAGGGCACTGGGAGGGGCTGGGGGGCACTGGGGGGGCTGGGGGGCACTGGGAGGGGCTGGGGGGGGATTTGGGGGGTTGGGATCCCACTTCAGGGGGCTGGGGGGTACTGGGAGGGGCTGGGGGCGCTGGGAGGGACTGGGGGGCTGGGAGGGCACTGGGGTGTGCTGGGAGGGACTGGGAGGGGCTGGGAGGGCGCTGGGGGCGCACTGGGAGGGGCTGGGGGGTACTGGGAGGGTACTGGGGGTGCTGGGAGGGGCTTTGGGGGGCTTGGGACCCCCCCTCAGGGGACTGGGGGCGCTGGGAGGGAATGGGGGGTACTGGGAGGGGCTGGGGGGAACTGGGAGGGCACTGGGGTGTGCTGGGAGGGACTGGGAGAGTTGGGGGGTACTGGGAGGGGCTGGGGGGGCTTTGGGGGGCTTGGGACCCCCCCTCAGGGGGCTGGAGGGGTACTGGGAGATACTGGGGGGCTACTGGGAGGTACTGGTGGGCACTGGGAGGTACTGGAGGGGTTGCTACTGGGGGGGTAGGGGGTACTGGGAGATACTGGGAGGCTACTGGGAGGTACTGGGATGTACTGGGATGTGTTTGGGGCGTGCTGGGAGATACTGGGGGGCTACTGGTGCATACTGGAAATGACTGGGATCCATCAGGGGGGCACTGGTGCATACTGGGAGTGACTGGGATGCATCGGGGGGGCACTGGGGCATACTGGAAATGACTGGGATCTATCGGGGGGGCACTGGTGCATACTGGGAGTGACTGGGATGCATCGGGGGGGCACTGGGGCATACTGGAAATGACTGGGATCCACTGGGGGGGCACTGGTGCATACTGGGGGGGACACCGCGACATACTGGGATGTACTGGGAGGCACTGGGACTTACTGGTTTTGCCCCCCCCCCCCCAGGCCCTGCTGCACCCCTTCTTCTTCGGACCCCGGGAGCTGAGCCCCCCCCCCTGGGGGGGTCCCCGGGCGCCCCCCCCCCAATTCTGCCTCGACGCCCCCTGCAGCCCGCGCTGCCCCCCTCCACCCTGGCACCCATGGGACCCCCGTCCTGATGAACCCCCCGGCGAGCCCCCCACCCCCGAGGACACCAAAAAGAGAAGAAACGGCGAAAAAAACGGCAAAAATGGCGAAAAAAGCAGCGAAAATAGCGATTTTTTACAAAAAGACCCAAACCGGCGAATTTTGAGGGCTGAAAACGCCGCCCCGAGGGTGGAATTTGGGGATGAAAAGTCTCTATTGGAGGCTGTGAATGTCAGTTTGGGGGCAAAACGCCAAGTTTGGGGCTGAGAAGCTCAATTTTGGGGCTGAAAATGCCATTTTTTGAGAGAAAACGGCAACTCGGAGGTAGAAACAGCAGTTTTGACCCCAAAATCACCGATTGGAGACGGAAAACGCGGCTTCAAGGTCAAAAATGGAACCTTTGAGGTCCAAACCCTGGAATTCGAGGCTGAAAAGCTGCGTTTTGGTACCAAAAGCATGGGATTTGGGTCGAAAGGTGCTGAATTTGAGGCTGAAAACGTGAATTTTGTGAAAATGCCGATTTTTGAGGCCGAAATCCCAACTCGAGGCTGAAAACGTTAAATTTGGGGCTGAAAACACAACGTTGCGATTGGAAACGTCGAAATCCTGAATTTGGGGCTGAAAAGCCTGAATTTGGGGCAGAAAAACCCGAATTTGGGGCCAGCGGTGCTGCATCGGAGGCTGAGGATCCACGTGGGACCAAAAATGCCAACTTTGAGCCCAAAATTCCAACCTTGAGGCCGGAATTCCCCACAGTCCAGGTGAGGTCGGAGTCGTGTGAGGTAGAGCACCTCAATTTGAGGCAAAAAATCGGCTTTTCAGGAGGAGGAATTAAAATTTTGGGGCTGAAAACACCATTTTTGGGATAAAAAAAAAAATCAATTTTCCGTCAAAAAATTCCCCTTTTGGGTTCAAAAGCTGGAATTTTGAGGGTGAAAATCCCAACCCAGGACCGGAGCTGAGAATTTGGGGTCAAAAATCCTGGTTGTGAAATCGTGATCCTGATTTTTGAGGCCGAAAACCCCCAATCGGGGAGTAAAAAATCCCAATTTGGGGTGGAACAAGCAAATTCTAGGGCAAAAAATGCCGATTTTGTGTCAAAAATAGCAATTTTGTGCCTCAAATCCCTAAGGTAAGGGCTGAAATTCCCCAGTTTGGGAGCTTGAAACGGGAATTTTGCACTGAAACTGAAATTCGGGACTGAAAATGCAAAAATGTGGTGCCAAAATTCCTCGTTTGGGGCTGAAACCCCCCAAAATCCTAATTTTTGCACCAAAAATTAGAAGTTTTTGCCTAAAATCGGAATTTGGGGCTGAAAGGAAAACGTTTCTCGGCAGAAAACTTCAATTTCGTGTTGAAGGCTTCGTTTTAGGTCTAAAAATCCCAGAATTTGGGCCTGGAGGTCCCGAATTTGGGTCTGGAAACCCAAAAATTGGGTCTGGAAGTCCCGAATTTGGGTCTAAAACTCCCAGAATTTGGGTCTGGAAGTCCCGAATTTGGGTCTGGAGGTCCCGAATTTGGGTCTGGAAGCCCCGAATTTGGGTCTGGAAGTCCCGAATTTGGGTCAAAAACTCCCCGAATTTGGGTCTGGAAGTCCCGAATTTGGGTCTGGAAGTCCCGAATTTGGGTCTAAAACTCCCCGAATTTGGGTCTGGAAGCCCCGAATTTGGGTCTGGAAGTCCCGAATTTGGGTCAAAAACTCCCCGAATTTGGGTCTGGAAGTCCCGAATTTGGGTCTAAAACTCCCCGAATTTGGGTCTGGAGGTCCCAAATTTGGGTCTGGAAACCCAGAATTTAAGTCTGTAGGTCCAAAATTTGGGTCTGCAAGTCCTGAATTTGGGTCTGAAAACCCCAAATTTGGGTCTAAAAACGCAGAATTTGGGTCTAAACCTTTCCAAAATCGCTCCCCAAACCCCCCAATTTTACCCCAAACCCCCCATTTTCCCCCCACCCCCCAGTTCCCCCCACCCTTTCCCTTTTCACATCCCAGCCCCCAAATCCCCCCCCCGGCCCAAATTTTGGGTCCAAACCGCGCCGTTTTGGGGGTGCCGCCGCCCCTTGCCCCCCCCCGGGCAGGGCGGTGTTTACGTAGGCCCTACATTTTTGCCGGGGTGCCCCCTGCATGTCACTGATAAGCCGGGTTCAAGGAAGGGGCCGGCGCCTTCCCCAAAACGAGGGGGGGGCCCAAAATAAAGGGGGGCTTGAATTAAAAAAAGGGGGGGCGCAGAGGCTTTTTGCCCCCCCTAAAAAATTTGGGGGGGCTCCCAGCGCCTCCCCCCGCACCCAAAATTTTTTTAGGGGCCCCCCCTTTAATTTTGGGCCCCCCCTTTTAATTTTGGGCCCCCCCCCTTTTATTTTTGGGCCCCCCCCCCCCCGCCCAACCGCCGCCGGCCCCCGCCATCTGATAAGCCTTATCAGCACCCCGCAGCCCCTGGGCCGTTACCGCCCCGGGGGGGGGGGGGGACGAGCCTCAAGCATCCTCCCCCCCCAAAAAAAATTAAAAAAAAAAAAAAGGGGGGGGCCCCCAGCCCCTCCCCAAGGGAGGGGCCGCTCCATCCGTCCGACCGCAGCGACACGGTGCAGGTCAGTGCCCCCCCCCCCGGAAAAATTTGGGGTTTTTTAATCCGGGGGGGGCCCCCTTAGGTGCTAACGGTGCCCCCCCCTTTTGTTTTTTTCTCCCTGCAGGCCCCCGCGCGCCCCCCATGGAGTTCGTGGCGCTGGGGGGGCCGGTGGGGGCCCCCCCCCAGTTTGCCGATGAGGCCGGAGCCTTTTTGGGGCTGGGGGGGGGCGACGCGACGGAGGGGGGGGGGCTGCTGGCTCCCTACACCCACACAGGTAAGGCCGGGACCCCCCCCTGAAAAAAAATCCTGATCCCAAAAAAAATTTCCTGACCCCCCCAAAAAAATCCTGATCCCAAAAATAATTCCTGACCCCCCCAAAAAAATCCTGATTCCAAAAATAATTCCTGACCCCCCAGAAAAAATTCTGGCCCCCCCAAAATTCCGGACCCCTCCCAAAAATTTTGAGCCCCCCCAGAAAAAATCCTGACCCCCCAAAAAATTCCTTACCCCCCCCAAAAATAAAACGAGTCCCCAAAAAAACTCCTGACCCCCCCCCCAAAAAATTCTGACCCCCCCAAAAAACTTCCTGACCCCCTTTTAATTTTGTGCCCCCCCCTTTTAATTTTATGCCCCCCCTTTTATTTTTTTACCCCCCCTTTTATTTTGTGCCCCCCCTTTTTAATTTTGTGCCCCCCCCTTTAAGTTTTTTACCCCCCCTTTTATTTTTTTGGCCCCCCCTTTTTAATTCCCCCCCCCCTTTAAGTTTTTTACCCCCCCTTTTAATTTTTTTGGCCCCCCCTTTAAGTTTTTTGCCCCCCCTTTTAATTTTTTGCCCCCCCTTTTAATATTTTACCCCCCTTTTAATTTTTTGTACCCCCCATTTTTATTTTTTCCCCCCCTTTTTAATTTTGTCCCCCCCCTTTTTAATTTTTTACCCCCCCTTTAAATTTTCTGCCCCCCCCTTTTACTATTTTGCCCCCCCCTTTTACTATTTTGCCCCCCCCTTTTAATTTTGTGCCCCCCCCTTTTAATTTTGTGCCCCCCCCCCTTTTTATTTTTTTCCCCCCCCCTTTTAATTTTTTGCCCCCCTTCTAATTTTCTGCCCCCCCCATTTTTTGTGCCCCCCAGGCCGCCTGTCCCTGGTGCCCTGGGCAGAGGGGGTCCCTGGGGCCCCCCTGGGTGTCCCCCGCCCCCGCCGACCCCCCCGCTTCCTGGAGCTGCTGCAGCCCCCCGGGGCAGCCCCCCGGGGCCCCTCCTGCCCCCCAGCGCCATCGCCACCCCCCCGCCCTGCGGTGAGTCACTGGGGATACTGGGAGGCACTGGGGGGATACTGGGAGGCACTGGGAGGGCACTGGGGGCTAACGGGAGGGCACTGGGGGGAACTGGTGGGCACTGGGAGGGCACTGGGGGCAAATGGGAGGGTACTGGTGGGCACTGGGAGGCAAGGGGGAGCTACAGGGAGGGCAATGGGGGCTAATGGGAGGCACTGGGGGCTAATGGGAGGGCACTGGGAGGGTACTGGTGGGCACTGGGGGCTAATGGGAGGGCACTGGGAGGCACTGGGTGGTACTGGTGGGCACTGGGAGGCTACTGGCAGGCACTGGGTGGTACTGGTGGGTTCTGGGTGGGCACTGGGAGGGTACTGGTGGGCACTGGGAGGCTACTGGGAGGGCACTGGGGGCTAATGGGAGGGGGCTGGGTGGCACTGGGAGGACACTGGGATGTACTGGGGGGTACTGGTGGGCACTGGGGGGTACTGGTGGGCACTGGGGCGTACTGGGGCACATGGTGCTGCAGGTTAGTGCGTACTGGGATGGACTGGGGGTAAACTGGTGTGTACTGGGGCCTGTTGGCATGCTTACTGGTACATACTGGTGGGTACTGGTGTGTGTGCTGGTTCCCAGCAGGGAGGTGGAGGTGCCAGCCTATGTAGACCTATAGGGGTCTGTACTGGTTTATACTGGTTCGTACTGGTCTGTATTGGCCTATACTAGCTTATAGTGGTGTATACCGGTTCTTACTGGTCTATACTGGTCCATACTGGGCAGAGAAATGAGTGCAAACCATGAGGCCACACACTGCGGGGAGGCATCTGTGCCAGCCTGTGTAGACCTACAGGGCTCTATACTGGTTTATACTGGTCCGTACTGGTCTGTATTGGCCTATACTGGTTTATAGTGGTGTATACCGGTTCTTACTGGTCTATACTGGTCCATACTGGGCAGAGAAGCGAGCACAGCGTGGCCGCACGCTGCAGGGACGCATCTGTGCCAGCCTGTATAGACCTATAGGGGTCCAAAGGGGTCCGTACTGGTCCATACTGGTTCATACTGGTTCATACTGGTCCATACTGGTTTATACTGGTTTGTACTGGGCAGAGGCACGCGAGTGCGTCAACTGCGGGGCGACGGCGACGCCGCTGTGGCGGCGGGACGGGACCGGGCACTACCTGTGCAACGCCTGCGGGCTCTACCACCGCCTCAACGGCCACAACCGGCCCCTAATCCGCCCCAAAAAGCGCCTGGTGAGCCCCTAATCCCCCCTAATCCCCCCTAATCCCTCTTAATCCCACTTAATCCCGCTTAATCCCTTCCCCAGACGCCCCCAATCCCCCCCAATCCCTTCCACAGACCCCCCTAATGCCCCCCAATACCCTTAATTCCTTCCCAAACCCTCCTAATCCCCCTTAATCCCCTTAATCCCCTTTAATCCCTACCCCAGACACCCCTAATCCCCCCTAATCCCCCTTAATCCCTTCCCCAGACAACCCCAATCCCCCCCAATCCCTTCCACAGACCCCCCTAATGCCCCCCAATACCATTAATTCCTTCACAAGAGCCCCCTAATCCTGCCAAATCCCCCTTAATCCCCTTTAATCCCTACCCCAGACACCCCTAATCCCCCATAATCCCTTCTCCAGTCCCCCTTAATCCCCTCCCAGCCCCCTTAATCCCCTTAATCCCCCATAATCCCTCCTCCAGGCCCCTCTCCTGCCCTCCCCATCCCCCTTAATCCCCCCAATCCCCCATAATCCCTCCTCTAGTCCCCCTTAATCCCCATAATCCCTCCTCCAGTCCCCCTTAATCCCCTCCCAGCCCCCTTAATCCCCCTAATCCCCCATAATCCCTCCTCCAGGCCCCCTTAATCCCCTCCCAGCCCCCTTAATCCCCCTTAATCCCCTCCCAGTCCCCCTTAATCCCCATAATCCCCCATAATCCCTCCTCCAGTCCCCTTTGCTGCCCTCCCAGCCCCCTTAATCCCCCATAATCCCTCCTCCAGGCCCCCTTAATCCCCTCCCAGCCCCCCTTAATCCCCTTAATCCCCCATAATCCCTCCTCCAGTCCCCCTTAATCCCCTCCCAGTCCCTCTTAATCCCCTTAACCCCCCATAATCCCTCCTCCAGCCCCTTTGCTGCCCTCCCAGCCCCCTAATCCCCTTAATCCCCCATAATCCCTCCTCCAGGCCCCCTTAATTCCCTCCCAGCCCCCCTTAATCCCTTTAATCCCCCATAATCCCTCCTCTAGTCCCCCTTAATCCCCCATAATCCCTCCTCCAGCCCCCTTAATCCCCCTAATCCCCCTAATCCCTCCTCCAGCCCCCTTCTCCGCCCTCCCACCCCCTTTAATCCCTCCCCGGCCCTCCCCCTCACCCCCCGTCCCCCTAACCCCCCTCTCCCCTTAATCCCCCTTAATCCCCGCTTAATCCCCCCCCCATCCCCCAGCTGGTCAGCAAGCGGGCGGGCACCGTGTGCAGCAACTGCCAGACCAGCACCACCACCCTGTGGCGCCGCAGCCCCCGCGGGGACCCCGTCTGCAACGCCTGCGGCCTCTACTACAAGCTGCACCGCGTGAGTTACCCCCCCGGGACCCCCCCCCAAAAAAAAAACACCCCCCCCTCCATAATCTCACTAATTTTTGCCCCCCCGGGGGTTATTTTTGCCGTTAACCCCCCCCCTGACCAGGGGCAAGGACGGAATCCCGACCCGCAACCGCACGGTCTGGGCCAAGGCCAAAAAACGCCGGGGGGGCTCCGGGGGGGGCTCCGGGGTGGCAGCCATGGCGGGAGGGGGGGGCACGGAACCCGGATTAGCCCCCTGGCCCCCACCCCCCCCCAGAAGACCCGGCCGCCCTCTACGCCCTCAGCCCCGTGGTGCTTTCGGGGCATTTTCTTCCCTTCACCCCCGGGCCGTTTTTTGGGGGGCCGGCGGCTGCCTATGGGCCCCCCCCCACCGCCCCAGGGCCCCCCCCCCCAGGGCTGAGCCCCCAGATTTGAAAAATGGGGGGGGGGGGGAGCCCCCCAAAATACAGTTTTTTACGGCAAACGGTGCTGCTGAAACGCTTCTTGTGTGGTTTTTGGGGTGGGGGAGCGGCGGGAGGCGTCCCTGGGGGGCTCTGAGCTCCCCCCAGTAAAAAGGGGGGGCCCCAAAACCCGGCCCCCCCCCCACATTACCCCCCTATAATGCGCCTCTAGTCCCTTCCAAGATGGCGGCGCCCAGCAGGGCACGCCCAACATGGCGGCGCCCACCGCGGCACGCCCAAGATGGCGGCGCCCAGCGCGCCGCACCCAACATGGCGGCCCAAACCACGCCCCGCTATTGGCGGCGCCCCGCTGCTAGCCCCGCCCACCCTTTAACCACACCCAACCGCGCGTCGCGCCGGCCGTGACGTCATCAGTGCGCGCCCGGCGGCAGCGGCGCACGGGGCTGCAGGTGAGCGCGGCCGCTCCGGCCCCCGCCCCCCGTTTCCCCGCCCCCCGGTTTCTCCGCCCCCGGAGCCCCCCGCGCCCCCGGCTCCCCCCCGTTAAACCCCCCGTGCCCCTCCCCCGCCCCTCCCTAACCCGTTGCCCCCTCAGGCCCCCCCGCGCGGCGCTAGAGCCCCGCCCCCGGTTGCCATGGTGAGGAGGGGCGGGGCCGAGCGGGGGTGTGGGCGGGGTTTGGGGGTGGGTGGGGCTTGGAAGTGGCTGGCGGGTGTGGGCGGGGTTTGGGGGGAAGGGGCGTGGTCTGTGTGTGGTGGGCGGTGCTTGCAGGTGGCTGGTGGGGATCGAGGGGGTGGGCGGGGCCTGGCCGTGGTGGGCGGGGCTCGGATGAGATGGGCGGGGCTTGAAGACAGCGTGGGAGTGTTAGGTGGGCGGGGTCTAGAAACGGTGGGTGTGGCCTAAAGATGGTGGGCGGGTCTTGAGGGTAGTGGGCGGGGCTTGAGAGCAGCTGGTGGCCATTTGAGGCTTGTGGGCGGGGCTTAAGGGATTTGGGCGGGGCTTGAGGGCTGTGGGCGGGGCTATGAGGGCAGCTGGCAGTTGTTTGAGGTTTGTGGGCGGGGGTTGATGGCGATGGGCGGGGCCTAATGGCGAGGGGCGGGCTGGCTGGTGGTGGGCGGGGCTTAAGGGCAGTGGGCGGTGCCTGACGAAGCTCCGCCCAGGGCCGGGCGGGGCGCCGCGCCCCCCCCCAGCGGGGGGGGCTCCCCGAGGCCAAGAGGCGGGGCCGGGCCCGCAGCCGGAGGGAGGGGCTGGAGGCGGAGCTTCAGCACCTGGTAGGTGGGGCTTGAGGGGCAGGGGGCGGGGCTTGGGGAAGGGGGCGGGGTTTTGGAGGCAGGGGGCGGGGCTTGGGGGTTCCCCTGGGGGAGGGGGAACGTTGGGGGGCTGGGGTCTCTTTTGGGGGGTTTATGGGGTCCTTGGGGGGGGGGGGCTGTGGATTTTGGGGTAGTTTTGGGGGTTTTGGGGAAGGTTTGGGGTGTTTGGGGTCATTTTGGGGAGTTTGGGGTCTTTGGGGTCCCTTTGGGGAGGGGTTTTGGGGGGGGCTGTGGATTTTGGGCTCATTTGGGGCGATTTGGGGTCTGGGGGGCTCTGGGGTCTTTTGGGTCCCTTTTGTGGGGGGTTAGGGGGTCCTTGGGGGGGACGGTGGATTTTGGGGTCACTTTGGGGGGTCTGGGGTCTTTGGGGGGGGGTCTGGGGTCTTTGGGGTCCCTTTGTGGGGGGGTTTTGGGGGGGGCACCCAGGTCTGGGGGTCTTTCCCCCCTAAATCCCCTAACCCCTGGGGTCGAGCCCTAAAAAATGGGGTCGGGGGGGTGGGGGGCATCACCCTGAGCCCCCCACCCCCTTTTGGGACCCCCACCCTAAAATTTCACCCCCCCCCCATGGCAGGAGCTGGGCGCGGAGGCGGCGGCCCCCACGGGGACGGGGCTGGTGCAGGCCGAGGAGCCGGGCGAGAGGTGAGAAATTTGGGGGGGGGGCACCCCAAAAAATGGGGGGGGCACCCCCTAACCCTATAGAGGGGGGGGGCATCCCCTTTAGAGAAAAAGACCCCAAAACCGTGCCCCCCCCCCCCAGGGATGCCCCATGGACGGAGCTGGCTCAGCGCTGCGTGCGCGTGGAGGTGAGATTTTGGGGGGGGTCCCTGAATTTTTGGGGGGGTTTCCCCAAATTTTTGGGGTCTCCCAAGTTCTGGGCCCCCCCCCCGAGGGTGTTTTTTTATGGGGGGGGGTCCTCACGCGCTGTGGTTTTAGGGCCGGGCGGCCACCGATGAGGAGCTGCTGCTGGTGCCCAGGTGGGGGCTTTTGGGGGTGATTTTGGGGGGGTTTGGGGAGATTTAGGGTTTTTTGGTGGGGGGTTGGGGGGATTAGGGGGTTTTGGGGGGATTTGGGGGGATATAGGGCTTTTTGGGGGGGTTGGGGGGATAAGAGGGGATTTTGGGGGGGTTTGGGGGGATTTAGGGTTTTGGGGGGGGATAAGAGGGGATTTGGGGGGATTTGGGGGGATTTAGGGTTTTTTGGGGGGGTTGGAGGGGATAAGAGGGGATTTGGGGGGATTTAGGGTTTTTTTGGGGTGGTTGGGGGGATAAGAGGGGATTTGGAGGGGATTTTGGGGGGTTTGGGGGGATTTAGGGTTTTTGGGGGAGGCTTGGGGGGGATATGAAGGGATTTGGGGGGGGGTTGGGGGATTTGGGGGGATTTAGGGTTTTTTTTTGGGGGGTTGGGGGGGATATGAGGGGGATTGGGGGGATTTAGGGGGATTTAGGGTTTTTTTGGGGGGGGTTGGGGGGATTTGGAGGTGTTGGAGAGGCTTTTGGGGGGATTTGGGGGAATTTAGGGTTTTTTGGGGGGGTTGGGGGGATAAGAGGGGATTTGGGGGGAATTTGGGGGGCCTGGGGGGGACATGGGGGGGTTGGGGGGCATTTGGGGGGATTTAGAGTTTTTTTTGGGGGGGGGGTTGGGGGAATTTGGGGGGATTTGGGGGGGGGCTTGGGGGGGTGAAGAGGCCGAGGGGATTTGTGGGGGGTCTCTGAGGCTGTTTTGGGGTCCCCAGCCCCGAGGACGAGCGGAGCCCGGGGCGCCGCCCCCCCAGCACCCGGTGGGTCCAGGGGGCTTTGGGGGGGGTCTATGGGGTCCTGGGGGATTTTGGGGGGTTTATAGGGTCCCAGGGGATTTGGGGGGGGTCTATAGGGTCCCCAAGGGATTTGGGGGGGTCTATGGGGTCCCAGGGGTTTTTGGGGGGGTCTATAGGGTCCCTAAATTGGGCTTAGGGGGGATTGGGGGGGGTCTATAGGGTTTCTATGGGGTCTCTGGGTCCGGGGGGGTTTCTATAGGGTCCCTGGGGGTTCTATAGGGTCCCGGGGGGCGGTTCTCGGGTTTTGGGGGGGGTCTATATGATCCCGGGGGGGTTATGGGGGGTCCGTGTGTCCCCAGGGGGTCCCCGTGGAGCTGCGGGTGGGCTCTATAGGGTCTTGGGGGGGTGGGAAAGGGTCCCGATAGAAACTGGGGGTTGTGGGGGGGTCTCGGGGGTCCCCTATATATGTGCCCCCCCCCCCCAGGACCCCTCCCGCCGGGCTGTGGGGTCGCTGCTGGCGCTGCTGGGCCGGGCGCTGAGCGGGGACGTCCGCAACGGGCTGGCGCTGCTGCCCCCCTATGGATCCTATAGGTACCTGGGGGCTATCGGGGCTGGGGGGGCTATAGGGGCCGTGGGGGGGGCGGGTGAGGCACTGTAAGGTCCCTATAGGGCGCTATAAGGTCTTTATAGGGTGGTGTGGGGTGCTTAGGGGGAGCCAGGAAGGCTCTATAGGGTGATATGGGGTCTGTATGGGGGTTGAAATGCACCTATAGGGGTCTATAGGGTCTCTATAGGGTGCATAGGGTGTCTATAGGGCACTATAGGGTCTCTATGGGGTACATAGGGTCTCCATAGGGTCTCTGTAGGGTACATAGGGTCTCCATAGGGTGCTATAGGGTCTTTATAGAGTGCATATGGTGTCTGTAGGGTGCCATAGGGTCTCTATAGGGTGCATAGGGTCTCTATAGGGTGCATAGGGTGTCTATAGGGCGCTATAGGGTCTCTGTAGAGTGTTATATGGTCTCTATTGGGTCCCTAGAGGGTCTCTATAGGTTACATAGGGTCTCCATAGGGTCTCTATAGGGAGCTATAGGGTCTCTATAGGGTACATAGGATCTCTATAGGGCTCTATAGGGTCTTTATAGGGTACATAGGGTCTCCATAGGGTCTCTATAGAGCCCTATAGGGTCTCTATAGGGCACTATAGGGTCTCTATAGGGTACATAGGGTCTTTAGAGGGTCTCTGTTGGGCACTATAGGGTCTCTATAGGGTGCTACGAAGTCTCTATAGGGTGCATAGGGTTTCTATAGGGTGCCATAGGGTCTCTATAGGGTGCTATAGGGTACATACGGTCTCTATAGGGTCTCTACAGGGCACTATAGGATCTCTATAGGGCCCATAGGGTCTCCATAGGGCCTCTATAGGGTGCATAGTGTGTCTATAGGGTGCCATAGGGGCCCTATAAGGTCTCCATAGGGTCTCTATAGGCGCTATAGGGTCTCTATAGGGTGCCGATCTCCCCCACAGCCCCCCCGTGGATGCTGTCGCCATCGCAGCCCGGGCGGCCCAGAAGCACCCAGGGGTGCAGCGGTGAGGGGGGGGGGTCCTGGGGGGGGTATGGGGGCGTATGGGGTGAGGGGGTCCTTGGGGGGTATGGGGGGAAATGGGGGGTATAGGGGGGATATGGGGGATGTGGGGGTCCTGGGGGGATATAGGGGGGTATGGGGGATATGGGGGGAATTTGGGGTGAGGGGGGTCCTGGGGGGTATGGGGGGTATGGGGTTGGGGGGGGGTCCTGGGGGGAGTTTGGGGTGAGGGGGGGTCCTGGGGGGTTATGGGGGCTATAGGGGGCTATGGGGGATATAGGGGAGGGTCCTTGGGGGTTATGGGGTCGGGGGGACACTGGGGTGCCGCCCCCTTTTTACCCCCCCAAATTTCAGCGTCCTCATCGTGGATTGGTGCGCGCCGCCCGGCCGCCCCACCCCCGCCTGTTCCAGGACGACCCCAGGTGGGTTACTGGGAGCACTGGGAGCACTGGGGGGGGCTCTCAGTAACCGCCCCCACCCTCACCAACCCCCCCCCCACCCCGAGAGCGTTCACTATTTTGGGGTGCACTGGGGCTCGGAGCCCCCCCCCCGCGTCGGCACCGCCCGGGGCGAGGGCGTCACCGTCGAGCTGCGCTGGGAGGAGGTATGGATCCTATAGGGGACGGGGGGTGGGCTATGGGGGCTATAGAGACCCTATAGCACCTATAGGGGACCGGGGGCGCTATAGGGGTGGGAGGAGCATCCTATAGGGGTTCTATAGGGGTGGGAGCATCCTAGAGGGGTTTTTATGGGGGCAGGAATGTTCTATAGGGGGTTCTATAGGGGTGGGAGCGTCCTATAGGGGTTCTATAGGGGCAGGAATGTTCTATAGGGCGGTTCTATAGGGACAGGAACATCCTATAGGGGTTCCTATAGGGGTGGGAGCATCCTATAGGGGTTTTTATGGGGGCAGGAACGTTCTATAGGGGGTTCTATACGGGCAGGAACATCCTATAGGGGTTTGTATAGGGTTGGGAACATCCTATAGGGGTTCTTATGGGGGAAGAAATGTTTTATAGGGGTTTCTATAGGGGCGGAGACATTCTATAGGAGTTTCTATAGGGGCAGAAACATTATATACATTCTGTAGGGGGTTTCTATGGGGGTGGGAGCATCCTATAGGGGTTCTTATGGGGGCAGGAACATTCTATAGGTGGTTATATAGGGGCAGGAACATTCTATAGGGGCTTCTACGTGGGTGAAAGCATCCTATAGGGGGTTTTATAGGGGTAGAAACACTCTATAGGGGGTTCTATAGGGGCAGGAACATCCTATAGGGCTTTCTATAGGGGCAGGAGCATTCTATAAGGGGTTTTATAGGGTGAGAACATCCTATAGGGGGTTTCTATAGGGGTGGGAACATCCCATAGGGGTTTTTATAGGGGTAGAAACATTCTATAGGGGGCTCTATAGGGGTTTGGGGGGTTCTATGGGGGTTTGGGGAGGCTCTATAAGGGTTTGGGGGGCTCTATAGTGTTTGGGGGCTCTATAGGGGTTCAGGGGCTCTATAGGGGTTTGGGGGCTCTATAGGGGTTGGGGGGGGGCTCTATAGGGGACTGACAGCCCCCCCCCCCCAGCCCGGCCCGACCAACGGCGACTACGCGGCCGCGTTCCTCCAGCTCCTGCTGCCCATCGCCTTGGTGGTGTGGGGGTTTTTGGGGGGGTTTTGGGTTTTTTGGGGGTCCTGGGGGTCTTGGGGGGTCCCAAGGGGTTTAGGGGGTCCCGGGGGTTTTTGGGGGGGTCTGGCCATGCAGATGTCGCCCCCCCCCCCCCCAGTTCCAGCCCCAGCTCGTCCTGGTCAACGCCGCCGTCGACGCCGCCCTGGGGGACCCGGAGGTAATGGGGGGATATAGGGGAGGGGGATATAGGGTGGGGGGTATAGGGGGGATATAGGGGCCAGGGGGCATGGAGGGGGGTTTGGGGGGGTTGGGGGCACCGTGGGGTCCCCCCTCGTGTCTTTGGGGGGGTGTGGGGAGCCTATGGGGCGTTCTGGGGTGGTATAGAGACCCTATAGGTACTTTTGGGGTGGTGTGGAGACCCTATAGATACTTCTAGGGTGGTATAGAGATCCTATAGATCACTCTGGGGTGGTACAGAGATCCTATAGATCGCTTTGGGGTGGTGTGGAGACCCTATAGATATTTCTGGGGTGGTATAGAGATCCTATAGATCCCCTTGGGGTGGTGTGGAGACCCTATAGATATTTCTGGGGTGGTATAAAGACCCTATAGATCCCCTTGGGGTGATACAGAAATCCTATAGGTCCCTTTGGGATGGTGTGGAGACCCTATAGATATTTCTGGGGTGGTATAGTGACCCTATAGATTGTTCTGGGGGTCTATAGAGACCTTAAAGATCCCTTTGGGGTGGTATGGACACCCTATAGATCCCTCTGCGGTGCTTAAAGGGGTGTGTGTAGGGGTAAAAGGGCCGTATGGGCTTTTTTGGGGTGGTTTAGGGGCTGTGGGGGGAGGTATAGGGGCCATATGGGCTCTTTTGGGGTGGTTTAGGGGCTGTGGGGGGGGTATAGAATCCATATGGCCTTTTTGGGGTGCTTTAGGGGACGTACGGAGCTTCCCGGGCTGGTACAGCGGGTGTTTGGGGTGGGGGGGGTGAGCGTCCCTGTAGGACCCTATAGGGTCCCACTATAGGGGCCCTGAGGGGGGGTCCGTGCCCCCCTCCCTGGTGCTATAGGTGCCCCCCAGGGCCGCGTGGGGGTCTCCCCCGACGGCATCGCGCTGCTGACCCACCTGCTGGCCGCGCTGGCGGGGGGGTGCCTGCTCCTCGCCCTCCAGGTAAGACCCTATAGCCCCTATAGGCCCTATAGGGGCTCCCGGGGGGGTCTGGGGGGGAGCCACGTGCCATTTGGGGGACCTATGGGGGCCACCCCGCCCGCCACGCTTTATAGGGGCGCCGCACGTGAGCTTTGGGGTGTCTGTGGGTGCTATAGGGGCTGTATAGGGGATGTGGGGGGGATATAGGGTCTGTAGGGGAATCACAGTGGGTTGGGGTCGGGGGGGAGCTCGCGATCCCCCCTGGGGGGGCTTCATGGTGCTGGGAGGCCCCGTGGGGTACTTATAGGGGAGGTATAAGGGGTTTGGGGGCGGTAGGGGGTATGGGGGCTATAGGGGGTGGGCAGGGGGTGTTAAAAGAGGTGAGGGGGGGGCGATTTATGGTTGGGGGGGGTATAGGGGCACTACAGGTGGTGTCCCGGAGCGTTAGGGGGTGCTGGGGGGAGCGCAGGGTCCATAGGGACCCCCTGACGCCCCCCACCCCCTCTCCCCACAGGGGGTCCCAGGCGGGAGCGGTGCCGGGGGGGCTCAGCGCCATCCTGCGCACGCTGCTGGGGGACCCCGGGGACCCCGGGCCCATGACCCCCACCCCCAGGTGAGGGGGGAGCTGGGTGGGGAGGGGGGGTGGTAAGGGCGTTTTGGGGGGTTTTTGGGTTTGGGGGGGCTGGAGGGATTTGGGGGTAATTTGGGGAGGTTGAGGGGGTCAGGGGGGCTTGGGGGGGTTGGGGGGGTCAGGGAAGTTTTAGGGCGCCCCCCCAACACAACTTTCCCCCCCTCCTTCTTCCCACAGCGGCCTGGGCAGCATCGCCCGCACCTTAGAGACCTACCGCAAGTACTGGAGCGGCCTGCGCAGCGGTAAGTCCATAAAAAGTGGGGAAAAAAAACCTAAACAGCCCCAAAAAAACACTGGGGGTGCCCTTTAATGCCCCCAAAATATTGCTGGGGGGCTTTTAGGGGGCCCCAACTCGCCCCCGGGAGGGTTTGAGGAATTCTGCAGGCCTGGTTGCTAGGGTGCCCTTTGGGTTGCTAGGGCGGCCATCTTGGTTGCTAGGCAGCCATCTTGGTTGCTAAGCGGCCATTTTGGTTGCTAAGTGGCCATCTTGGTTGCTAGGGAGGCCATTTTGGTTGCTAGGGAGGCCATCTTGGTTGCTAAGTGGCCATCTTGGTAGCTAGGGAGGCCATCTTGGTAGCTAGGGTGGCCATCTTGGTTGCTAAACGGCCATCTTGGTAGCTAGGGCGGCCATCTTGGTTGCTAGGGAGGCCATCTTGGTTGCTAAGTGGCCATGTTGGTTGCTGGGGAGGCCATCTTGGTAGCTAGGGAGGCCATTTTGGTCGCTAGGGAGGCCATCTTGGTAGCTAGGGCGGCCATCTTGGTAGCTAGGGAGGCCATCTTGGTTGTTATGGTGGCCATCTTGGTTGCTAGGGTAGCCATTTTGAGAGCCTAAGTTTGCCCCCCCCCCCCCCAGAGCCGGACGTGGAGGATGAGCCGGAGGATGAGGAGGGTGAGGAAGAGCGCGAGGAGCCGGAGGACGAGGAGGAGACCCCGGGGGGCGACGAGGGCTCGGAGAGCGACGACGACCCCGACCCCCCCTTGGAGCCGCCGGGGGGGGGCAAGGGGCAGCCCCCCACCACCCGCACGGGGCTGCTGTACGACGAGAGGATGGAGGAGCACTGCAACCCCTGGGACAGGTCGGGGGGGGCACTGAGGAGGGGGTCTGGGCATGGGGGGGGGGCATCGGACATGGCAAGGGGGCCACTGGGTATTTGGGGGGGGCACTGGGTATTTATTGGGGGGGGCACTGGATATTTGGGTGGGGACTGGGTATGGGAGGGGGCTGGTGGCCATTATGGGGGGGCACTGGGTATTTGGGGGGGTCCTGGATATTTGGGGTGGGGCTGGACATACTGGGGGGGCCACTGGGCATGGTGGGGAGGCCCTGGGTATTTGGGGGGGGTTCCTGGATATTTTTGGGGGGCGCAGGGCATGGTGGGGTCATAGAGTATTTGGGGGGGGGGATCCTGGATATTTAGGGGGGGCACTCCCCAACATGTGGGGGGGTGTCCATGCCTATTTGGGCTGGGGGCACTCCCCATTTTGCCCCCTTCCCATCCACACAAACCATTGGGGTTTCCCCCCATCCCACTACATAACAACCCGGCCCCCCCCCCAATTTCTATACCGGGGGGGGGGGGGTGAAGGGGGGGTGCTGACCGTGCCCCCCCCACCCCCCCCCCTCGCAGCCAGCACCCCGAGGCCCCTCAGCGGGTGGCGCGGGTGCTGCAGCGCCTGCGGGACCTGGGCCTGGCCCGGCGCTGCCTCCACCTCCCCGCCCGCCCCGCGCGGCGCCCCCAGCTCCTCGCCTGCCACACGTGAGCCCCCCACCCCAATTTCCCCCGACCCCAATTTCTCTCCTTTTCACCCCGTTTTTTCTCTCTGCCCCCAGTTTCTGTCATTTTCGCCCTGTTTTTTTCTCTCCGCACCTCAAATTTCTATCATTTTCACCCCATTTTTCTCTCCTTTTCACCCCCAATTTCTCTCCTTTTCACCCCCTTATCCCCCCAACCCCAATCTCTCTCTTTTTCACCCCATTTTTCTCTCCACACCCCCAATTTCTCTCCTTTTCACCCCCTTATCCCCCCCCCAACCCCAATTTCTCTCCTTTTCATCCCCTTATCCCCATCCCCGACCCCAATCTCTCCTTTTCACCCTGTTTTTCTCTCCTTCTCAGCCCTTTTTTCTCCCCTTTTCACCCCGTTTTTTCTCTCCATCCCTAATTTCTCTCCTTTTCACCCCCTTATCCCCCCCAACCCCAGTTTCTCTCCTTTTCACCCCGTTTTCTCTCCCCCCACAACTTTTCTCCTTTTCACCCCTTTTTTCTCTCTTCTCACCCCTTTTTTCTCCCCTTTTCACCCCCAATTCCTCCCCTTTTCACCCCGTTTTTTCTCTCCGCCCCCAATTCCTCCCCTTTTCACCCCGTTTTCTCTCTCCGCCCCCAATTCCTCCTTTTTTCACCCCGTTTCCTCTCTCCGCCCCCAATTCCTCCTTTTTTCACCCCGTTTTTTCCCTCCGCCCCCCCAGGAAGGCTCACGTGGCGGCGCTGGCGGCCACGGCGGGGCTGGGGGGGCCACGGGAGCTGCGGGGGGCGGCCGCCCGCTACAACTCCGTCTTCTTCTGCCCCCGCTCCTACGCCTGCGCCCGCCTGGCCGCCGGCACCGCCTGCGCCGCTGTCACCGCCGTGCTGCGGGGACAGGTAGGGGGGGCTCGGGGGGGGATTTGGGGGGAATTGGGGGGTTGGAGGGGATTTGGGGGGAATTGGGGGTGTTGGGGGGTTTAGGGGGATTTGGGGGAGGTAGGGGGTGTATGGGGGGTTTGGGGGGTTTAGGGGAATTAGGGTGGGATTTGTGGGGGTTTTAGGGGGATTTGGGGGGTTGGGGGGGTTTTAGGGGGATTTGGGGGTTTGGGGGGTTTAGGGGGATTTGGGGGGGTTGAGGGGGATTTGGGGGGTTGAGGGGGATTTGGGGGCGTTGGGGGGTGCATGGGGGGTGTAGGGGGGATATTGGGGGGTATGGGGGTGTGTGTGGGGGATGTGGGGGGTGTAGGGGGTTTGGGGGTTTAGGGGGATTTGGGGGGTTTGGAGGGGGTTGGGGGGTTAGGGGATTTGGGGGGGTATGGGGGGATATTGGGGGGATTTGGGGGGATTTGGGGGGGTTGAGGGGGGTTTGGGGGGGTTTAGGGGGATTTGGGGGGGTTGGAGGGTGTAGGGGGGATGTAGGGGGGCTGTGGGGGGTTATGAGGGGGCTGGGAGGGGATTTGGGGGTTTGGGGGGATTTGGGGGGTTGGGGGGTTTAGGGGGATTTGGGGGGATTGGGGGGCACGGAGGGGTATGGGGGTGTATGGGGCAGATGTGGGGGTTTGGGGTGGATATGGGGGGTTGGGGAGGGATAGGGGGTGTATGGGGGGTGTAGGAGGGGATATGGGGGGCTGGGGGGGGGGTTGCATGGGGGTGTAGGGGGCTGGGGGGGTTGTATGGGGGGCTACATGTGGTTATGGGGGACTGTAGGGGGCGATGTGGGGGCTCTGGGGGTTTCTAGGAGCCTGTACAGACCCTATACCGACCCCATACTGCCCCCTTACCCCAAATTTGTGCCCCCCCCCAGGTGCAGAACGCCCTGGCCGTGGTGCGCCCCCCCGGGCACCACGCTCGCCCCGGGGCCGCCGGGGGCTTCTGCCTCTTCAACAACGTGGCCGTGGCCGCCCGGCACGCCCAGCGCCTGGCCGGGGGGGCCCTCAGGTACCGGGGGGGGGGGCTTAAAAAAGGGGTGGGGGCACCCCAGAACCCCCCCCGGGGCATTTAGGGCCCCCCCTGAACCGAGGCGAACCGCAGGGTGCTGATCGTGGACTGGGACGTGCACCACGGGGACGGCACCCAGCAGATCTTTGAGGACGACCCCAGGTTTTTTTGGGGGGGGGGGGCGTTAAAAAGGGGTGGGGGAGGTCGTGGAGGGGTGGGGAGTGGGGTGTTGGGGTGGGATTAGGGGTTTTAGAGGGGATTATGGGTGTTCAGGGGGGATTACGGGTGTTTTGGAGGGGGATTATGGGTGTTTGGGAGGGATTATGGGCGTTGGGGGGGGGGGGGGTTATAGGTTGGGGGGTCCTGGCGGGATGGGGAGTGGGGTGTTGGGGTGGGATTAGGGATTATAGAGTGGGATTATGGCTGTTCAGTGGGGATTGTGGGTGTTTGGGAGGGGGATTATGGGTGTTTAAGGGGGATTATGGGTGTTTGGGAGGGATTATGGACATTGGGGGGGGTGTTTATAGGTTGGGGGGTCCTGGCAGGACAGGGGACAGGGGTGTTGGGGTGGGATTAGGGGTTATAGAATGGGATTATGGGTGTTCTGGTGGGATTACGGGTGTTTTGGAGGGGGATTATGGGTGTTTGGGAGGGATTATGGGCGTTCGGGGGGGGTTATAGGGTGGGGGGCCTGGCGGGATGGGGAGTGGGGTGTTGGGGTGGGATTAGGGATTATAGAGTGGGATTATGGGTGTTCAAGGGGGATTATGGGTGTTTAAGGGGGATTATGGGTGTTTGGGAGGGATTATGGACATTGGGGGGGGTGTTTATAGGTTGGGGGGGTCTTAGCAGGACAGGGGACAGGGTGTTGGGGTGGGATTAGGGGTTTTAGAGGGGGATTATGGGTGTTCAGGGGGTGATTATGGCTGTTTTGAAGGGGGATTATGGGTGTTTGGGAGGGATTATGGGCGTTTGGGGGGCCTTTATGGGTTTTGGGGCCCTCTGGGGGGGGTCCTTGGTGCCCTACCCCCCCCGGGGGGGGTCTCTCAGCACCCCCCTGCCCCCCCTTCACCCCGCAGCGTGCTGTACATCTCCCTGCACCGCCACGACGGCTCCTTCTTCCCGGGGGGGGCCGGGGGGGCCCCGTGGCGCCGGGGCCGGGGTCGGGGCCGCGGCTTCACCCTCAACGTGGGCTGGGGGGGGCCACGCGCCGGGGACCCGGATTACGTGGCCGCCGTCACCCGCCTGGTGCTTCCCGTGGCCTGCCAGGTGAGGGGGGGGCCTCGTTAGCGTGTGGGGGGGGTTAATTAGTCGGTAATTAACCTCGTTAACCCGTTGCCCCCCCCCCCCCAAAAAAAAGTTCGCCCCGCAGCTGGTGCTGGTGTCGGCCGGGTTCGACGCGGCGCGGGGCGACCCCCTGGGGGGGTGCGCGGTGTCGCCCCCCACCTTCGGGCTGCTCACCCACCTGCTGGGGGGGCTGGCGGGGGGGCGCCTGGTGCTGGTGCTGGAGGTGAGCGGAGGCGGGATTAGGGGGGATTAAGGGCGGATAAGGGGGTTTAGAGGGGATTAAGGGGGGATTAAGGGCGGATTAGGGGGGTTGGAGGGGATTAAGGGGGGATTAAGGGCGGATTAGGGGGGTTGGGGGGGATTAAGGGAGGATTAAGGGTGGATTGGGGGGGATAAAGGGGGGAGTAAGGGGGGATTAAGGGCGGATTAGGGGGTTGGAGGGGATTAAGGGAGGATTAAGGGTGGATTGGGGGGGATTAAGGGGGGATTAAGGGCGGATTAGGGGGTTTGGATGGGATTTGGGGGGGATTAAGAAGGGATTAGGGAGGCCTGGGGTGGGATTAGGGGGTTTAGGGGGGAATTAGGGGGGATTAGGGGTTTTTGGGGGATTAAGGGGGGATTAGGGGTTCAAGGGGACGTTGAGGGATTTAAGAGGGGGTTTGGGAGAGGACTGGGGCAGAGTTAAAGTTGTTGGGGGATTATGGGAGGGATTAGAGGGGATTAAGGGGGTTGGGTGGAGGATTGGGGGTGGTTGGGAGGGGATTAAGGGCTTTGGGGGAGAATTAGGGAAGATTAGGGGTGGATTGGGTGGGATTAGGGGTGGATTGGGGGGATTACAGGTGGATTGGGTGGGATTGGGGGTGGATTGGGTGGGATTACGGGTGGATTGAGGGGATTACAGGTGGATTACGTGGGATTACGGGTGGATTGGATGGGATTATGTCTTAATTTGCTGGGATTACGGCTGGATTATGGGCTCAAAACAGGATTTTGGGCTCTTTTTCCACTCCCTGACCCCCCCCCTTTTATTTTTTAGGGGGGCTACAACCTGGGGGTGACGGCGGAGGGGGTGGCGCAGTGCCTGGGGGTCCTGTTGGGCGACCCCCCCGCCCTGCCCCCGGGCCCCCCCCAGCCCCCTGCCCTCCGCGCCCTCGCCCTCACCCGCCGCGCCCACCGCGGGACCTGGGCCTGCCTCCGCCTGCCCCCTGCACCCGGTGAGCCCCCCATAATCCCACCCCCACCTCGTGGGGACCCCCGCATCATTTGGACCCCCCACACCCGGGGGCACCCCCCAAATTTAGGGGGAGGCCCCCAAAACGCCCCCTTCCAACCCAGCCCTCCCCCAACCCGCACGGCCTACTGCTGGTGAGGCCACGCCCCCTGTGGGCGAAGCCACGCCCCTCGCGGACAAAGCCACGCCCCCTGTTGTCAAAGCCAAGCCCCTTGCAGACGAAGCCACGCCCTCTGCGGGTGAAGCCACGCCTCCCATCGGCGCCACCACACCCCCCTCGGGCGAAGCCACGCCCCCTTCTGATGAGACCACGCCCCCCTTGGACGAGGCCACGCCCCCCGATGACATCACCGGCGGCCCCGCCCTCGCCGCCATCATGCGCCTGGGGGAGCTCAGCCTGGGCGGGGCCGCAGGGGGCGGGGCCGGGGAGCCGCAGGGGGCGGGGCTTTGCGCCGGCCCCGCCCCCGCGCCCCCGCCCTGCTGCGAGGAGGAGCTGGAGGAGGTGAGGGGGGAGGGGCGAGGGGGGGGGACCCCAAAAAATGTGGGTTTTTTTTGGGGGGAGGGCACCAAAATCCGGGGTTTTTCGGGGAGGGGACCCCAGGCGAAGGGGGGGTCCCCAAAACACATTGTTTTTTTGGGGGGGGAACCCCAAAATCCTGTTTTTTTGGGGGGGAACCCAAAATCTTGTTTTTTTTGGGTGGGGGGGACCCCAAAACCCATTTTCTGTTTGGGAGGGGGACCCAAAAACCTCTTTTTTTTAATGGGACTACCCCAAAAAACGTTTTTTTTTCAGGGGGGGGACCCAAAACTCCTTTTTTTTTTGGTGGGGGGAACCCCAAATCCTTTTTTTTTGAGGGGGGAACCCCAAATCCTGTTTTTTTGGTGGGGGGGACCCCAAAACCCATTTTCTGTTTGGGGGGGGGGCCCAAAATCCTGTTTTTTTTCGGGAGGTAACCCCAAATCCTGTTTTTTTTCGGGCGGGGGGGTGACCCAAAACCCATTTTTTTTATGGGACAACCCCAAAACCCCTTTTTTTTCAGGGGGGGGGGACCCAAAACCCGGTGTTTTTTGGGGGGTGGGCTCCTTGTTACCCCCCCTACACCCCCTTTTTTGTGTCCCCCCCCCCCAGGGGACGCTGTTCGCTGTCACCCCCCTGCCGGGCTGCCCCCACCTGGGGGCCGTCGCCCCCCTGCCCGCGGGGGGGGCCCTGCAGGAGGCCGCCCCCCCCTGCGGGGTCTGCGGGAGCCGCCGCGAGAATTGGCTGTGCCTCAGCTGCTTCCAGGTCAGAGCACCCCCAAAATGCCCCCCAGCCCCAAAATGCCCCCCGACCCCAAAATGTCCTCCCCCGGCCCCAAAATGCTCCCCCCAGCCCCAAAATGTCACCTCCTGACCCCAAAATGTCACCTCCTGGTCCCAAAATGCTCCCCCAGCCCCAAAATGTCTTCCCCTGACACCAAAATGCCCCCCAACCCCCAAAAATCCCCCAAATCCCCCCATAATCCCCCTAACCCCCCAAATCCCCCCAGCCCCCCAAATGCCCCCTACCCTCTCCAAAATGCCCCCTAACCCCCCACAATACCCCCAAACCCCCAAATGCCCCCTAACCCCCCCAAAATGCCCCCAACTCACCCCCAACGCCCCCAAATGCCCCCAAACCCCCCTAGCTCCCCAAAATGCCCCCAAATTCCCCCCAAAATCCCCCCAACCCCCCATAATCCCCCCAACCACCCCCAAACCCCTCAAATCCCCCCAGCCCCCCAAAATCCCCCCAACCCCCAAAATCCCCCCAAATCCCCCCAACCCCCCCATAATCCCCCCAAAAGCCCCCCAAACCCCCCAAAAATCCCCCAAACCCCCCAAATCCCCCTACTCCCCAAATGCCCCCAAACCCCCAAATCCCCCCACCCTCCCCAAAATCCCCCCAAACCCCCCCAACCCCTCTAATCCCCCAAACCCCCCATAATCCCCCCAAAATTCCCCAACCCCCCAGCCCCCCAAATCTTCCCAACCCCCCCAATCCCCCCAATTTCCCCCCAACCCCCCATAATCCCCCCAACTCCCCCCCCAACCCCCCCAAATCCCTCCCCACCCTCCCCAAAATCCCCCCAGCCCCCCCCCCAAATGCCCCCCACCCTCCCCCAAACCCCCCCAAATCCCCCCAAACCCCCCCAATCCCCCCAGCCCCCCAAATCACCCCAAATCCCCCCAACCCCTCCAAACCCTCCCCAACCCCCCAAATCCTCCCAACCCCCCCAATCCCCCCAATTTCCCCCAACCCCCCCATAATCTCCCCAAATCCCCCAATCCCCTCCAAAATCCCCCCAACCCCCCCCAAATGCCCCCCAAACCCCCCAAATCCCCCCACCCTCCCAACCCCCCAAACCCCCCCATAATCCCCCCATAATCCCCCTCAACCCCCCAGCCCCCCCAAAATCCCCCCAACCCCCCAAAATCCCCCCACCCTCCCCAAAATCCCCCCAAATGCCCCCCACCCTCCCCCAAACCCCCCCAAACCCCCCAAAATCCCCCTCCAACCCCCCAAACCCCTTTTACCCCCCCCAACCCCTTTTTTCCCCTCCAGGTGGGCTGCGGGCGCTACGCGGGGGGCACATGCTGCAGCACGGGGGCCGCGGGGCACCCCCTGGCCCTGGGGCTGCGCGACCTCTCGGCCTGGTGCTACCCCTGCGGGGCCTACGTGCACCACCCCGTGAGTACCCCCCCAAAATTACCCCCCTTAACCCAACGACCCCCGATCATCCAAATCACCCCCTAATTAATTACCCCTAATTAACCTTTTCTCCCCCCCAGGTGCTGTTCCCCGCCAAGGCTCTCCTGCACCGCCTCAAGTTCGGCGTGGACCCCCTCTTTTTGAAACCCCCCCCCCAAAATTTTCTCCGTGACCCTCCCCCTTTAAAAACCCCCACTCTTTAAGGGCTACACCGGTGCCAACCCCCCCCCGCCCACCAGCACCAGCACCGCGGGGGGGGAAACCCCAAAAAGACCCCCCCCCAAATTACAACCCCCCCCCCAAAAAAACCCCAAGGCTCCAGGCGGGGCCGGGCCCGGGGACACTTTGGGGGGGGCACAGGGGCTTTTTGGCCCCCCAATTAATTTTAGGGGGACATTGAGGCACGGCGGGGGGGCATGTTTTTGAGCCCCCCCCAATTTTTAGCCCCCCCCCCCCCTCCCGGTTTTTAATCCACTTTGTAAGAACGGAGATACGAAATAAACACAATTAAAACAAATTGGGGGGTCTTTTGGGGAGGGGGGGCATGATTTATTTTGGGGGGGGGCAAGGAATTGGTGGGGGTCCATTTTTGGGGCAGGGGTGGCAATTTTGGGGTTTTTTATGGGGGGGGATCCTTTGTGGGGTGGGGGCTTTCCATTACGGAGGGGTGATTTGGGGGGGGGGGGTATTTTAGGGGGTGCTTTTTAGTTTTTGGGGGGTCTTTTTCTTTTGGGGGGGGTCTCAAGTTTTAGGGGGGGGTCCATTTTGAATGGGAGGGGTCCCTATTTTAGGGGGGGGGTCCCTTTTGGGGGCAATTTCTCCATTTTGGGGAGGGGGGGTATCCCTTTTAAGGGAGGGTCTCCTCTTTGGGGGGGGTCCTCCCCTTTAAGGGGGGGGTCTCCAATTTAGGGGGGGCCTCCCCTTTAAGTGGGGGGTCTCCCCTTTAAGGGGGGGTCTCCCCTTTAAGGGGGGGTCTCCTATTTCGGAGGGGGGGGGCATTTTGGGGCTCTCCCCTTTCCCCACATCTCCCCTCCCCACCCCTCTTTCGGGGGGTCACCACCCAACAGGGGGGGGGCCCAGCTAATTGGGGGGGCTCCAAACAATTAAAGGAGGGTCCAAACAATTAGGGGGGGCTCCAAACAATTAGGGGGGGGTCCAAATAATTGTGGGGGGGGGGCTTAGAAGTCGTCATCATCACAGATATCCAGGAAGACGTCGAAGGCCTCGCGGTTGCAGTTCCCGTCGGGGCTGAAGACGAACTTGTGGAAGGTGCCGTCCACGCAGACAGCTTGGGGGGGGCACAAATTAATTTGAGGGGGGGTCCCGGGGGTCGTAGCCCCCCCCCCAGGCACTCACCCACCACCGAGCTGGGGCTGCGACCCCCCCGGCCGAAGGCGCAGACGCAGGGAGCCTCGGCGGGGACGGCGAAGCTGGCGAGCGACCACTGCGACTCCACGTAGGGGCCCAGCACCGGGCCCACCTTCCCCACGCGAGCCAGGCTGTTAAAAAAATAGATAAATCACCAAAAACTGCTATTTTCACAAAGGGTGAGGAGCCTGAAATCGGGAGAAATAGCCCCAAAATACTCACGCCGAGCGGCGGTTGAGCCGCGTGTCGCGCAGCGCGAAGACGTGCCCGGTGCCTTTGTCGCTGGCGGCGCAGAGAAACGCCGAATCGGGGCTGAAAGCCAAGCTGCGGGAGGGAATTTTGGGGTGAATTCTGTGCTTTTTGGGTGGTTTTGACCCTGTAGTATCCTGCTAGGTACCAGTAGAGGGTGGCGGGGTCGGTGCCGCGGCGCAGCTCCAGCAGCCGGGCTCGGCTCTGGGTGTCGAAGAGGCGGATCAGCGTCCCCCGGCGCGAGGCCGAGGCCACCAGGGCGCCGGGGGGGCTGAGGGCCACGCAGCCCACCTCGCTCTGGTGGGCGTTGATGGTCACCGGAGCCAGCGACGTCCCCGGCGCCGCGCTCGACAGGTCCTGGGGGGGGGCACACAGGGCTCTCAGTAACTCCCAGTAGCTCCCAGTAACGCCCAGTGAGCTCCCCAGTAGGTCCCGGTGGGTAATGAGGCCACGCAGGTCCTGCAGTGCCCCCCCAGTGGTTCCTCTCCCTCTTCTTCCATCCCAGTGCCTCCTGTTTGCCTCCAGTAACTCACAGTACCCCCCCAGTAACTCCCAGTAACACCCAGTGACGCCCCAGTTACTCCCAGTGACCCCCCCAGTAGCTCCCAGTAAGGCCCAGTAGGTCCCAGGAGCCAATGAGGCCGTGCGGTGCCTGCAGCGCCCCCCCAGTGGGTCCTCTACCTCTTTTTCCATCCCAGTGCCTCCCAGTAACTCCCAATACCCCCCAGTAACTCAAACTGACCCCTCAGTTACTCCCAGTAACTCCCAGTAGCTCCCAGTAACGCCCAGTGAGCTCCCCAGTAGGTCCCGGTGGGTAATGAGGCCGCACAGGTCCTGCAGTGCCCCCCCAGTGGTTCCTCTCCCTCTTCTTCTATCCCAGTACCTCCCCAGTAACTCCCAATAACTCCCAGCGAACTCCCAGTTACTCCTAATGACCTCCCAGTAACTCCTAGTGACCCCCAGTTACTCCCAGTAACTCCCAGTGACCCCCCCAGTAGGTGCCAGTGGGCAACGAGGCCGCACAGTGCCTGCGGTGCCCCCCCAGTGGCTCCTCTCCCTCTTCTTCCATCCCAGTACCTCCCCAGTAACTCCCAGTAACTCCCAGTGACCCCCCAGTTACTCCTAATGACCTCCCAGTAACTCCTAGTGACCCCCAGTAACTCCCAGTTGCTCCCCATCCCCTCTAGTGCCCCCTCAGCCCTTCCCAGTCCCTCCCAGTCCCCTCCCAGTCCCCTCTAGTGCCCCCTCAGCCCCTCCCAGTTGCTCCCAGTTGCTCCCAGTCCCCTCCCAGTTGCTCCCAGTGCCCTCTAGTGCCCCCTCAGCCCCTCCCAGTCCCCTCCCAGTTACTCCCAGTCCCTCCCAGTCTCCTCACCACCAGCTGCAAGCTCCCACACTTGTGCCCAGGGAACACCAGCAGCTGCTTCTCCAGGCTGGGGCAGAGATCGCAGATCCCTGGGGGGCAGAAAAACCCCCGTATGACCCCAAAAACCCCAAAACACCCCCAAAAAAAACCCGCAGGCCCCATTTTGGGGCAATTCGGGGCCTTTTTGGGTCACCTTTGGGGTTGTCACGGGTGTCGAACTCGAAGAGCTTGCTGGGGTTGTCGGGGAAGGAGAAGACGTAGATGCGGCTGCGCAGCACCACCACCAGCCTGGATCGTTTTGGGGGGGGTTATTTGGGGTTTTGGGGTGCCCCCCCATGAAGATTTGGGTTTTTTTGGGGTGTTTTGGGGGTTTTTGGGGGGTTCTCACTTGTCGTGGCGCATGCGGACGGCGAGGACGGGTTTGGGGAAGGTGAATTCCAGCACCAGCTTCTCGTCCTTGCCCTCGCGGGCGTCGTCCCAAATCAGCACTTTTTTGGGGGAATTTTAGGTGAGGGGGGGGTCCCTGATTGATTTAATTAATTCCCCCCAAACAAGGTTTTGGGGTGAAACGTACCGGAAAGGTCGGAGAATTTGGGGCTGCTGCCCCCCCCCACCAAGGCCAGGAGGTTGGAGCGGTTCAGCATCTCCACCAGCCCCACGCTGCCCACCTGCTCCGCGTCTACCCCAAAAAAAAAATAGGGGGTCTGGGGGGGTCCCCAAATCACCCCCACCCCCCCTCGGGGCCCCCCCAACCCCTGGGAAGCCCCCCCATTTTGGGGATCCCCCCCAGACAGCAGGGAAGCCCCAAAAAGTCCCCAAAATCCACTCCCCGCCCCCAACACCAAACCCTTTGGGACCCCCCCAAACCCTTTTATGACCCCCCTAAACCCTTTGGGACCCCCCCAAATTTCCCAGACACCCCCTAAACCCTTTGGGACCCCCCCTAAATAACCCTGGGACCCCCCCACACCCTTTTGGGACCCCCCAAATTGCCCAGACCTCCCCCAATTTCCAAGCACCCCCCCTAAACCCTTTGGGACCCCCCCCAAATAACCCTGGGACCCCCCCAAACCCTTTTAGGACCCCCCCAGACCCTTTTGGGACCCCCCAAATTTCCCAGACCCCCCAAATTTCCAAGAACCACCCCCAAAAAATTTCTCACCCCCCCAAATTCATTTGGGACCCCCAAATAACCCTGGGACCCCCAAACCCCTTTGGGACCCCCCCCAATCCCTCTGCCCCCACCCCCAGCCCCCTCCCCAGGCTCAGGGGGGACCCCAAAACCCTTTGGGGTTTGAGGGGGGTCCCCAAAACGCCCCCTCCCCCCTTCCCCTCCCTCCCTCCCCCCTCACCCAAGTGCCCCTTCTCCATCAGGGGCTCCACGTTGAAGATCCGCACCCCCGAGTCCATGGCGACGCAAAAACAGCCTAAAAAAAGGCGATTTTGGGGTCCGGGGGGTGGGTTTTGGGGTGAAAAAGGGCGATTTTGGGGTGAAAAAGGGCGGTTTTGGGGCCGGGCCTACTCACTCTGGTCCTGGTTGAAGCGGAGGCTGTTCACCCCCCGCGCCTGGGCCATGGCTGCGGGCCGGGAGTGGGGTTTTGGGGTGCGGGGACCCCCCCCGGGACCCCCCCCGGACCCCTCCGGGACCCCCCCGGGCCCCCCCGGCCCGGTAACGGCGAGGCCTCAACGACCAGGCCCCGTTAAACCATAGAGTCGCCGCGGCCGAGTCTAGAGCGGCTCCTTCCGGTCACGTGGCAACGGGGAGGTGTGAAGCGGTTGCCCCTAGCAACGCGCCATGTTGGAAGCGGGCAGAGGGCGTGAGGCGCGGTTGCCCCTAGCAACGCGCCATATTGGAAGCGGGCAGAGGGCGCGGTTGCCCCTAGCAACGCGCCATATTGGAAGCGGGCAGCCCACATCAGCCACCCTCTCCGCCATCTTGGAAGCTGGCAAACGCGCATCTATGCCTACAGCCAGCGCGGGGGGGGGTCCGTAGAGGTTTTTTTTTTGCCGGGGGGGCCTCCCCAAGCCGCCTGGGCTCCCAATGGGGCCTTCCCCGCCAAGCCGAGGCCATCAGCAACTTGTTTTGGCGCTGTTTATTCCCCCTGAAGCCGAGGCAGCCATGTTGGAAGCTGGCAGACACCCTTTTTTGTGTTTTTTTTTTCCCTGGGGGGGGGGTCTCAATCGTCTTCGTGCCCCCCCAGGAAATGGCAGACGGCGTCGTAATCCAGCTCCAGCACCTTGGAGCCCACCTCCCGCTGCAGCTGCACCAGCGCCCGGCTCTTCGAGGGGTCCCGCTCCAGGATCCGGCCCACCTGCAGTTGGGGGGGGGTAAATTTGGAGTGGGGGGGCTCCAAAAGGGCCCCCCCCCACGTTGATGGCCACTCACCTTGCCGGCGTGCTGGCCCAGCACCACCATGACGCGGTCAGCATCGCCACGGGGGATGACGGTCTCCAGCATGGCCTCCTGCAGGCCTGGGGGGGGTTGGAAATTTAGGGGGGGGCTTTAGAAGGGGAAAATTTGGGGTGCCCCCCCCAAAAATAAAAAATTAAGCACTCACCGTCCACCAGGCGCCCCTCATCCGTCCGGCAAATGCAGGTGTCAGGGGAGAGCAGGTCCTCCACCACCATCTGTGGGGTGGGGGGGGGATTTTGGGGGGGGGGCAGAGACGTGTGCCCCCCCCCCACATTGTCCCAAAGGGGTGTGGGACCACTTATGGGGCGCTGGGCCCCCCCCCAGTGCAATATGGGGGGGCAGGGACACCCCCCTCCTGCCCAAGGTCCCAAAGAAGGGGGCTTTATGAAGGGGGGGGGCTATACGGTACTTTTTGGGGGGGGTTATAGGGTCGTGCGCCCCCCCCCCAAATAAAAAACCCACCTTGCAGTTGTAGAAGCGCCCCCCCTGGAAGGTTTTGTCCACGCAGCGCACCCGCAGGTCCCTCCGCAGCCAGTGGGGGGCTGGGGGGCCCCGGCTCTGTTTCACCACCCTGGGGGGGCAAAGCATTTGGGGGGGGGCAGAGGGTCACGGACACCCCCATAAACATTTGAGGGGTTACAGCCCCCCCCCAGGTGTTATAGGAAGAGCCCCCAGCGTGCTGGAAGAATTTGGGGACCCCCCCACCCCAAAATTTGCTTGCCCCCCCCCCCCAAGCTCTCACCTCTCCGTGTCGGGGGGGTGCCTCCTTTTGCTGTCCCCTTTTTGGGGGGGGGCTCCGGCCTCCCGCCCCTCCTCAGCCTCCGGCCTCCGCGGCTCCTTTCCCTTGGAGGGGCCTATGGGGGGGGGAAGACGGACACTGGGATGGTCTGGGGGGCTACTGGGAGGCACTGGGGGACTACTGGGGCTACTGGGAGGCTCACCGCTGCCTAGAGGGGGCAAATCGGGGCATTTGGGGGCTACTGGGAGGCTCTGGGGGTTACTGGGTGACAGTAGAATGCTACTGGGGGACCCTAAGTGGTTACTGGGAAGTGCTATGGGGATACTGGGGTGTACTGGGGGGCTACTGGGAGGCACTGGGAAGCTACTGGGAGGCTCACTGCTGCCTAGAGGGGCAAACTGGGGCATTTGGGGGCTACTGTGGGGCTCCGAGTGCTAGGGGGTGATGGAAAAGGGATACTGGGAAGCACTGGGGAGCTAATAGGAAGCACTGGGGGGCTACTGGGAGATACTGGGAGGGACTGGGAGGCTCACCAGTGGCCGGGGGGGTGCCGGGCCGCAGGTTGTGCTGGCTGACCGTCACCACCTGCCCCCCCAGGGCCAAACGCACCACGGCCCGGGCAGTTTCGAGGTCCAGCCCCTCCACCTGGGGGGGTGAAATAAAAAAAAATAACGAGATTTTGGGGTCAGAAATCAAGATTTTGGGGTCGGGGGGGCGTTTTCGGGGTCAGAAATCAAGATTTTGGGGTCTCACCTTGCCGTACATGTCCCGGTGGGGTCCGGCTTCGATGCGGACGTCGGCCCCCACCGCCAGCCCCCCCCCACCGCCGGGTTCGTCGCCCCCCCGGGGGGGCTGCCCCGTTTTGGGGGGGCCGGGGGGGGCGGGCTCAGCCCCCAGCCCCAACCCACGGGGGCGCAGGCGATGCTCCAGGGGTTTTACCACCCTAAAAAGCCCCGAATCGGTTAAAATCGGGGTGAAAACCGCAGTGGGGAGGGGTGAGGCCTCCCCAAGGGGGGGTCGCGGCCCCCCCCCACCCCAAAAATTTTGGGGGTACCTCTTGAAGGTGCGGCCGATGCCCTCGCCCTGGCTCCAGCCCATGCCCCGCAGCATGGCCAGCCCGAAGGCTGCCACCGGGACGGCCTCGTAGTCCTGGGGGCCCTGGGGGGGGGCACCAAGGGGGTTAGGGGGTGCTGGGGAGGGGTTTGGGGGTCCCAAGGGGGAATTTGGGGGCCCAAGGGGGAATTTAGGGTCCCAAGGGGGATTTAGGGGGCCTAAGGGGGAATTTAGGGTCCCAAGGGGGGTTCAGGGGTGCTGGGGAGCGGTTTGGGGTCCCAAGGGGGAGATTTGGGGGTGCTGGGGAGGGGTTCGGGGGTCCCAAGGGGGGAATTTGGGGGCCCAAGGGGGATTCGGGGGTCCTAAGGGGGTTATGAGGATTCTGGGGGGAGGTCGGGGGTCCCAAGGGGGTTCAGGGGTCCCAAGGGGGGATTTGGGGTCCCAAGGGGGTTAGGGGGTCCCAAGGGGGAATTTGGGGTCCGAAGGGGGATTCGGGGGTCCTAAGGGGGGTTATGAGGATTCTGGGGGGGTCGGGGGTCCCAAAGGGGGAATTTGGGGTCCCAAGGGGGGTTCGGGGGTCCCAGGGGAGGAATTTGGGGTCCCCCCCAGACCCCCCCCCTCACCGGCTGCTGCCTGGTTCCACCGTCACCCTCGTTGTTCCGCAGGGGGATGGCGAGGGGGGCCCGGGGGTCCATGGGGCTGCTCCTGGCTCTGCCGCGCCTCTGGGGGGGTTGGGGGTGAGGGGGGCTCGGACCCCCAGGACCCCCCAAAAACCTCGCCCCCCCCCCCCCCCACGCTCACCCTCCAGCAGCTCCCGCACCGCCTGCGTCTCCACGGCAACGGCGTCGGGGGCGTGGTCTTCCGAGGAGGGGGCGTGGTCTGCCCCGGAGGGGGCGTGGTCTGCCGCGGAGGGGGCGTGGTCTGCGGCAGGTGCCTTGTCTTTAGCGGAGGGGGCGTGGCCTGCGCCAGGAGCCTTGTCTCGGGAGGGGGTGTGGCTTGAGGCGGAGGGGGCGTGGCTTGATGCCGAGGGGGCGTGGCGAGGCGGCTCCGGGTTCCTCCAGCGGTGGGAGGGGAGCAGCGGGATCACCAGCTCCTTCGGAGGGGGCGGGGCCGGCCTGGTGCTGGGGGCGTGGCCAGCGCGTTAGCCACGCCCCCTCACCTCCCTTCACCCAACCCGGCTTGCGCGCATGCGCGCTGCCCGCTCCCTCCGTGGCCCCGCGCATGCGCACCTGAGCAGCTCGCGGTCCTCCACCGCCGTGAGGAAATCGGTGTCGGGGCCGGCGTCGCCGCCGGGCTCCGAGCAAGGCCCGGCCGCCAGCACCCGCCGCCTCTCCGCCTTGCGGCTGAAGCCGAACGACACCGGCGCCGCCGTCGTCGCCGCCCCGCTCGCCTCGGTCCCGCTGCTCGCCGCCATTTTCCCCCTCCCTTCCGCCGCGGGGCTCTGTGGGAAATAAAGGCCTCACTTCCGGACTACAACTCCCACAATGCACCGCGGCCCCCCCCGCTTTGTAACTCCTTCCCGCCCTCAGCTCGTCCCGCGCGCTGATTCGTCCGGCCCTCGGCTCGGCCCCGCCTATGGAGGTCGCTGATTGGTTGAGGCGGCCGCCAATCAGTTTCTGCCCGCAGCCACGCGGGGCAGGGCTTGTTGCCGTGGTAACCCCTCAGCGGTACCCGGGTGGGCTGGGAGGGCACTGGGATGGACTGGGAGAACTGGAATGGAGTGGGAAGGCACTGGGATGGGACTAGGCACTAGGAAGGGACTGGGATGGACTGGGAGGGCACTGGGAGAACTGGGATGGAGTGAGAAGGTACTGGGATGGACTGGGAAGGGACTGGAAGGGCACTGGGAGGACTGGGAGAGCACTGGGATGGACTGGGATGGAGTGAGAAGACACTGGGATGGACTGGGAGGACACTGGGAGGACTGGGATGGACTGGGAAGGCACTGGGAGGACTGGGATGAAGTGGGAAGGCACTGGGAGGACTGGGGTGGACTGGGAGGGCACTGGGAGGGACTAGGAAGGGACTGGGAGGACACTGGGATGGACTGGGAGGACACTGGGAGGACTGGGATGAAGTGGGAAGGCACTGGGATGGACTGGGAGGGCACTGGGATGGACTGGGAGGAGCAGGGGCTGGCTGGAGGGAACTGGGAGCACGGGGAGGGGGCCTAGCAGGGCTAACTGGGAATACTGGGAGGGTACTGGGAGGACTGGGGAGGCGTACTGGGAGGACTGGGGCCAACGAAACGGGTTTGGGGCCCCCCCAGCCCCCCCCCCGCAGCGCACGCCAGGTCCCGCCCCCTCGCCCAGAAGCCCCGCCCCCAGCCGCCGCGGAGGCCCCGCCCCCTCAGCCCCCGCGGTTGGGCCCCGCCCACGCCCCGGCGCGCCCCGGAAGTGACTCAGCCGCCCCCGCGCGGGGAGGGGGAGCGGGAAATGGCCGGGTCACGTGACCCGCGCGGCTTCGCAGCCTGTGGGGGGGGGGCTCGGCCCCAAAACCCCAAAATGTGGCCTCAAACACCAAAATCCGGCCCCCAAACCCCAAAATCCTAACCCAAAATGTGGTCCTGGAATCCCAGAATCCTGTCCCCAAACCCCAAAATCCTAACCCAAAACCCAAAAATGTGGCCCTGGAACCCCAAAAATCTGGTCCTGAAACCCCAAAATCCTGTCCCCCAAACCCCAAAATGTGGCCTCAAACCCCAAAATCTGGTCCCAAAATCCTGCCCCCAAACCCCAAAATCCGGCCCACAAACCCCAAAATCCTGCCCCCAAACCCCCAAATCTTGCCCCCAAACCCCAAAATCCAGCACCCAAACCCCAAAATCCTAACCCAAAACCCCAAAATGTGGCCTCAAAACCCCAAAATCCTGTCCCCAAACCCCAAAATATGCCTCTGGAACCCCAAAATCCAGCCCCAAAACCCCAAAATGTGGCCCTGGAACCCCAAATTCCTGCCCCTAAACCCCCATATCCTGCCCCCAAACCCCAAAATGTGGCCTCAAACCCCAAAATCTGGTCCCAAAATCCTGCCCCCAAACCCCAAAATGTGGCCCTGGAACCCCAAAACCTGCCCCCAAACCCCAAACTGTGGCCCTGGAACCCCAAAATCCGGTCCCCAAATCCAGCCCTGGAACCCCAAAATCCGGCCCTGAAACCCAAAAATGTGGCCCTGGAACCCCAAAATCCGGTCCCCAAACCCTAAAATCCTGCCCCAAAACCCCAGACTGTGGCCCTGGAACCCCAAAATCCTGACCCAAAACCCCCAAATCCTGCCACCAAACCCCCAAATCCAGCCCCCAAACCCCAAAATCTTGTCCCAAATACCCCCCATGCCCCCAATGGCCCCCCCACATCCCCAATTGCCCCCCCAATGGCCCCCATGTACCCCCCATTTCCCTGTCCCCCTGACCCCACAACCCTTGACCCCTGACCCCACACCCCCCAGGCCCCCCACATCCCCAATGCCCCCCATGTCCCCCCATGCCCCCAATGTTCCCCCCATGTCCCCAATACCCCCCCCTGACCCCACACCCCTGACCCCACACCCCTGACCCCCCATGTCCCCAATGCCCCCCACACATCCCCAATGGCCCCCCATGCCCCCAATGGCCCCCCCATGTCCCCAATGTCCCCCCATCCTCCCCCTGACCCCACACCCATGACCCCACACCCCAGTTCCCCCCCACCCCGTGACCCCACACCCCGTGCCCCCCACCCCACGCGTCCCGGTTCCCGCCCCCACCCCCGCAGGGCCGTGCCGGTACCGGTACCGGTCTGCCTGGTGCCGTGATGTCACCACCGGTGTCACCACCGCCGGTGTCACCGGGCCCCCGTCACCCCGACACCACCACCATTTATAGGGGCGGCTTTGGGGCCGCGGGGACAGAACGGAGCTGCGTGAGTTTTTTTGGGGGGGGGTTATGGGGTTGTGGGGGGTGTTGGGGGTATTGGGGACGTGGGGGGCATGGGGGCATGAGGGGGACATTTGGGACATGGGGGTATTGGGGACATTTGGGGGGATGGAGGGGACATTGGGGACATGGGGGGATATTGGGGACGTGGGGTGGTGTTGGGGACATGGGGGAGACATTTGGGGTATGGGGGGCATTGGGGACATGGGGGCATTTGGGGTTATGGGGGGTATTGGGGTTGTGGGGGGTATTTGGGATGTGGGGGGGCATTGGGGGGGTATGGGGGGTATTGGGGACGTGGGGGGGTATTGGGGGCATTGGGGACGTGGGGGGTGTTGGGGGTATGGGGGGACATAGGGGGACATTGGGGATGTGGGGGGACATTGGGGGTATTGGGGACATGGGGGGGCATTTGGGGTATGGAGGGGGTATTGGGGACATGGGGGGCATTGGGGATGTGAGGGGGCATGGGGGGCCATTGGGGTAAATTGGGGACGTGGGGGGTCATTGGGGACATAGAGGGGCATTGGGGGAAATTGGGGACATGGGGGGGTGTTTGGGGACATGGGGGTATATTGGGGGGGCGGGGGGTCCCGTGCCCGCCCCCACCCGGCGCTGCCACCGGTAGGATCAGGATGTGCGCGGGCGCCCGCTGCCTCGTCAACCTCCTGCGCTGGGCCTGGGGGGTCATCAGGGGCCTCTGGGGGGCCACGGCGGTGAGTGGGGGTTAAAATGTGGGGGGGTCTTATTGGGGCAGGAGGGGGTCCTGGGGGGTGTGGGGGGTCCTGGGGGAGGGGAGGGGGTGATGGGGGGTATGGGGGGTTAAAGGGATTTGGGGGGGGTTAAAAGGATTGGGGGGGGGGTTAAAGGGATTGAGGGGGGGTCCAAGCACTGCCCCCCCCCTAATCCCCCAAATATTCTCGCAGGACCCCCGAAACCGCCGGCCGAGAGGGCGCTGCAGCCAGGCAAGGAGGAGTGAGGGGGTGCCCCCACCATTAGCCCCCCCCCCGTGGGGCAATTAACCCCCCCATGGTGCAATTAACCCCCCCCGTGGGGCAATTAACACCCCTGGGGGCAATTAACCCCCCCCGTGGGGCAATTAACACCCCTGGGGGCAATTAACCCCCCCAGGGGGCAATTAACCCCCCCCCCACGGGGCAATAAATTAATTATATTGTGCATGCCCCCACCCCGGGGCAAATAAAGAGGTTTTAGGGTCTCCATGTCTTGGGGTTGGGTTATGGGATGGGCTATATGGGAGAGTCCAGTTGCATGTGGGGGGGGCCTATATGGGTCTGGGGGGGCCCTATATGCGTCTACTGGGCCCTATATAGACCTGGTGGGAGGCTATGTATGGGTCTGGGGGGCCCTATATAGGTCTGGGGTGGAATATATGGGTCTGGGGGGCCCTATATGGGTCTGAGGGGCCCTATATGGGTCTGGGGGGTCTATATACTTGTCTAATAGGCCCTATATAGGTCGGGGGGGGCTATATATGGGTCTGGGGGGCCCTATATAGACCTGAAGAGGCCATATATGGGTCTGGGGGGGCCCTATATAGGTCGAGGGGGGGATATATGGGTCTGGGGGGACCCTATATGGGTCTAAGGGGCCATATATGGGTCTGGGGGGGCCATATATAGGTCGAGGAGGGGGGATATATGGGTCTGGGGGGCCCTGTATGTGTATAATGGGCCCTATATTGACTGGGGGGGGACATATATTGGTCTGGGGGGGCCTATATAGGTCTGGGGGGACCCTATATGGGTCTAAGGGGCCATATTTGGGCCGGGGGGGCCCTATATGGGCCTGGGGGGGCCCTATATGGGTCTGGGGGGGCCGTATTTGGATCTGGGGGGGCCATATTTGGGTCTAAGGGGCCCTATATAGGCCTGTGGGGGCCATATATGGGTCTGGGGGCCCACCCGAAGCCACGCCCCTTCCTTTAGCCACGCCCCCAAAAGGCCACGCCCTCCAACGGGGCATCCCCGCGCTCCCCCCCCCCTTCACCAGGGTCTTCCCGCGCTCTACGCTCCGCCCCCTATTCCAAGCCACGCCCCCCCACGTCGGGGTTTCCCCATCCGCCAAGCCCCGCCCCTCACCCCCCCAACCAACCAATCAGCGCCGGGCTCCCCCTCGCTCCTAGCCCCGCCCCCTTCGCGGGGCGGCGGCTGGCGGGGGATTCCCCCGCGCCTCCAGCCCCGCCCACTCCCCTCCTCCAGCCAATCGCGTGGCGGCTGAGCGGCCTGGCCACGCCCCCCCGGCCAGGCTCCGGCTCCTCCTGGGTCCCCCCGTCCGCCCGCCCAGCCATGGAGCCGAGCGGGTCGCAGGGCTGCGCCGGGGGCTGCGCCGCTTTCCTCCGCTCCCGCACGGGGCTGGTGCTGCTGGGGGAGATCGTGAGTCCCGGGGGGGGGTCTGGGGGGGGCAGCGGGACCCCCGAGAAGCTGGGACCCCCCCCCATTTTTTTGGGACACCCTCCATAGGGGGTGATGGGGAGGGGTTGGGGGTCCCCTGGGGGGTATAGGGGGGAGGGGGGATGCTTGGGGTCGTTTTGGGGTGTGGGGGGTTACGGGGGGTAATGGGGTGTTGGGACCCCCCGCACCCCCAGCACCGCAGGGCCACGTGGTGGAGGGTTGGGGTGAGGGAGGGGGTGTCTGGGGTACCCCTGCCCGGTTTGACCCCCTCCCTACCCGTACCCGGTTTGTCCCCCCCTCCATGCTATTCTCATCCCCCCCGTCCCGGTCCCGTTTCGGGCGCTGGCATAGCCCCAAGCGCCCGGGCGTGGTGAGTGAATGGGTGGGGTGGCAACGCCCTTGGGAAATAAACGGCGGCGAAAGGGTTAAAAATGGAAGGGCCCCGGGAGGAATCAGGGCTTTGATAGGTGCAGAGCCTGGATTTGAAAGACACCGGCGGGGGAGGGAGGGAACGAGGAGGGGGAAATGGGGGTGCCCCCTCCTGCCAGGGCGGTGCCCGGATGCGTGGGGCCTACCCGTGCCCGCCGCTATTGCGCCAGGCCGGGAGGTGCCCGGGGCGGCGCCCCCCCCCCCCCCTCCACGTGCCGCACGCACCCGGTGCTGCACAGGACGGGGCGCGGCCCCTTTAAGGCCCGCGGAGCCTCCTGTCCCTTTAAGACCCCCCCCATACCCCTCTTGCCGTTGCCCTTTTAAGAGCCCCCTTCTCCGTTGGCGCGGTGGGGCCCCCCCTCCAACCCCGCGCCCTTCGCCCCTTTTAAGGGGCGTGGGCGGGGTCTGTGCCGTTGCCGTGGCGACGGCCCCGCCCTGGGGCGCCGGTCCCGCGGCCCACGCCCGTGGGGAGGGGCGGGGCTTGGCGGGTGACGTCACGGGGGGGGGGCGCGCTATAGGCGGGGTCCCCTATAGGGGGCCTATGTGGGGCGGTATAGGGGACCCCATGGCGGCCATGGGAGGCTTGTGGGGGCCCTATAGGGTCTCTATAGGGGTCTCTATAGGGTCCTCTATAGGGGTCCTTATAGGGTCCCTATAGGGGTCTCTATAGGGGTCCTTATAGGATTCCTATAGGGGTTTCTATATGGGCTCTATAGGGTCTCTGTAGGGGTCTCTATACGGACCCTGTGCCAACTACATAGGGGATGCTATAGGGGCCATATAGGCACCCTATAGGGGTCTCTGTAGGGACCCTACGTGGACTGTATAGGGGCTGCTGTAGGGACCATATAGGGGTCATTTGTTAGCTGTATAGGGGATGCTATAGGAGTTCTATACGGAGCAGCATGGGGCGCTATAGGGGGGTTGTTATATGGGCTCTATAGGGTTTATTTGTTAACTGTGTGGCGGCTTTATAGGGAGCCATGTAGGGGTCCATATAGGAGCTAATATAGGGACCCATATAGGAGCCCATATAGGGATCCATATAGGGACACATATAGGAACCAATCTAGGGGCTCATATAGGGACTCATATAAAAGCCAATGTAGGGACACGTATAAGGACCCATATAGGAGCCCATACAGGGACCCATATAGGAGCTCATATAGGAACGCATATACAGACCCATATAGACTCCCATACAGGGACACATACAGGAGCCCATATAGGAACCCATATAGGGACGCATATAGGAGCCCATATAGAGACCCATATAGGGACACATATAGGATCGTGTTTAGGGGACCGTATAGGGACACATATAGGAGCCCATATAGAAGCCCGTATAGGAGCCCATATAGAGACCCATATAGGGACACATATAGAAGCCCATATAGGAACCCATATAGGGACACATATAGGAACCCACATAGAGACCCATATAGGGACCCATATAGGAACCCATATAGGAGCCCATATAGGAACCCATCTAGGGACACATATAGGACCCCATATAGGGGCCCATATAGAAGCCCGTCTAGGAGCCCATATAGGGGCCCACCGGGGGGGCTCCTTCGGCTCCATAGGGTCCCCGTTGCCCCCCCCCCAGGCGCTGTGCGTGCTGGCCCTGGTGTGCTACGGGGCCTCGTACACCCCCGGCTACAGCGGGCTGGCCGTCTGCGAGCTGGCCTTCGCCATCGTGGCCACCGTCTTCTGCATCACCGGGCTCCACCGCCGCCTGCCCCTGGTGCACTGGGGGTGGACCGTGAGTGGGGGGGGGTCGTGGGGGGGGCTGGGGGCTGGGGGGTCGTGGGGGGGTGGAGGGGTCGTGAGGGGGGGTGGAGGGGTCCTAAGGGGGGAGTTGGGGGGTTATGGGGGTTATGGGGGGAGCTGGGGGGAGTTGGGGGGTTCTGGGGGTGTTAATTGGGGTTGGGGGGGCGTGGGGGGGCTGGGGGGTCGTGGGGGGGGGTGAGGGGGTCCTAAAGGGGGAGTTGGGGGGGGTTATAGGGGATTATGGGGGGAGCTGGGGGGTTAAGGGGGGGGAAATGGGGATTTGGGGGGGTCCTGGGGGTGTTAATTGGGGTTGGGGGGCTCGGGGGGGGGGGGGGCTGGAGGGGTCGTGGGGGGGGGGTGAGGGGGTCCTAAAGGGGGAGTTGGGGGGTTATAGGGGATTATGGGGGGAGCTGGGGGTTAAGGGGGGAAATGGGGATTTGGGGGGTCCTGGGGGTGTTAATTGGGGTTGGGGGGCTCGGGGGGGGGTCCTGGGGGGCTCTGGGGGTCTTGGGGAGGCTGGGGGGTTAAGGGGGAGGAAAAGGGGTCCTAAGGGGGAGTTGGGGGGGTCATAGGGGGCTGGGGGGTTATGGGGGGTCCTAAGGGGGAGTTGGGGGGTTATAGGGGGCTGGGGGTTATGGGGGGTCTGGGGGGGTTAAGGGGAGGGAAATGGGGATTTGGGGGGTCCTGGGGGTGTTAAGGGGGATTTGGGGGGGTCAGAAGGATTTGGGGGGGTCCCTAGGGGCTGGGGGTGAGGTGAGGAGGATGGGGGTTCCTGGGGGGGGGTCCCTGGTGGGGATAGGGGTCTGTGGGGGGGTCTTTCACCCCTGCCCCCCCATTTTAGGATTTCATCCGCTGCGTGATCGGGGCCCTGCTCTTCCTCATCACCTCCCTCATCGTCATCATCGGGCACCGCGACGGGGCCGGCACCGCGGCCGGGGTGAGGGGGGGGGTTAATTAGGGGAGGGGGGTGTTAATTAGGAGGGGGGGCGCTCAGGGGGTCGCTGATCCCCCTCTGTCCCCCCCCCCCCCCCAGGGTTTTTGGCTCCAGGCGGGGCTGCTGCTGGGCTACGATGCCTACATCAGCCTGCCCACCCGGCAGAGCCACGTGGCAGCGCCTACTGGTGTGTACTGGGAGGACTGGGAGGGGAGCTGGGGGTGCTGGGGGGGGACTGGGAGCACTAGATTGGGAACTGGGAGCACTGGGAGTGCTGGGGGGAGAACTGGGAGCATGAAGAGGGGAAACTGGGAGGGCTCAGGGGGAAACTGGGGACACTGGGAGGGCTCAGGGGGACACTGGGGGCACTGGGAGTGCTGGGGGCACTGGGGGCGCTGGGGGCGGAACTGGGGGCGCTGGGGGGACTGGGAGCACTGGGGGGAGCTGGGAGCTGGGGGGGAACTTGGAGCACTAGATTGGGAACTGGAAGCACTGGGAGTACTGGGGGGAGAACTGGGAGCACGAAGAGGGGAAACTGGGGGCACTGGGAGGGCTCAGGGGGGAAACTGGGGGCACTGGGAGGGCTCAGGGGGGAAACTGGGGGCACTGGGAGTGTGGGAAGGGAAACTGGGAGTGCTGGGGGGGACACTGGGGGCACTGGGGAGGGAACTGGGAGAACTGGGGGGGGAACTGGGGGCACTGGGGGGAAACTGGGAGCACTGAGCGGAGGTGCCGCCCTACTGGTACATACTGGGAGCACTGGGAGGGGGCTGGGAATACCCGGGAGGGGGAATACCCCCCTAACCTCCCCCAATTTTTGCCCCCCCCAGAGTCTCCGGAAGGGCCCTGACCCCCCATAAATACCCCGGGGGGGTGGTGGTGGCAAGATGCCAACCCCCCCCCCTCACAGAAACCCCCCAAAACTCCCCAAAATCCCCCAAAATATTTGGGGGGAGACCTAAATTATTGAGGGGGGGGATCCTGGGGTGTCCACCCCCCCCAGCGAGTGCCTTGCAGCCGTCCGTGCCTCAGTTTCCCCTTGCGGGGACCGCGCCTTCCCCCCCCCTTGCCATAGCTTCGGGGTGACGCCCCCACGAGCTTTTTGGGGCAAAAAAGTGGGAAATAAAGAGTTTTTTTTTTTTCACTGTGTGTGTGTTTTTTTGTAGTTTCTATGGGGTTGGGGGGGGCTGTAGGGTGATGGGAGGGGGGATTTGGCAATGGAGGCCCCAGTTGGGGCTGGGGCGAGGCTTGGTTTGGGGGGGTTGTCTAATTTTTTGGGGGGATTCTCGTTTTTTTGGGGTGAGTTCTCGTTTTTTTGGGGGGACCCCAACATGGCGGCTGTGAGGTGGGGACTACAACCCCCAGCATGCCCCGCGGAAAAAGGCGGGAAGCCCCCCCTCCACTCTTCCAGCCTTGCGCATGCGCAGTGTGCCCACTCCGCCGCAGCGCGCATCAGGGCCGGGCAGGGCGACCGCGCGCATGCGCAGTGCGCGCAGCGAAGCCGCCGAGCGCCTCCGCGTGGGCTGTGCGCATGCGCAGTGCCCACTTTTCTATTTACCGTAGGCCCTACAATTAGAGCATAGTAAAAACGGGGAGATAACGGGATTTTGGGGGTGATTTAAAACACTTGGGGGGGGATTTAAACCTATTGAGGGCTTAGGCTTGACGTTGGGGGGGTAAAGTTTAACTTTAGGGGGGATTTGGGGTGTTTCTGGGGTGTTTGGGGGGTTTTTGTTTGTAAACAACGTTTTTTTGTTTACGGTAGGGCCTACAGGAAGGCGCCATGGGCCGCTCGTCCAAGGACAAGCGCGATGTCTACTACCGGCTGGCCAAGGAGGAGGGCTGGCGGGCCCGCAGCGCCTTCAAGCTGCTGCAGCTGGAGGAGCGCTTCGAGCTCTTCCGGGGTGCGTGACCTTTGACCCCTGACCCCCACGTGACCCCTGACCCCCCACGGTGACCTCTGACCCCTCACCCCCCTGTGTCCCCCCCCCACCCAGGGGTGCGGCGGGCGGTGGATCTGTGTGCGGCGCCCGGCAGCTGGAGCCAGGTGCTGAGCAGGAGGCTGAGGTGGGGTCCCAGTATGGGCACTGGGAGGCACTGGGAGGGACTGGGGGGGCTGGTTTGGAGG